>VYXD01013803.1:296-53614 GCA_013397195.1 Hylia prasina | reverse complement strand
CAAATTGGAAGCTTTGTGAGTATCTCTTTTGGATTAACCATGTTAGAAAAAGGAACTGTGTGGAGTCCAAATATGGCATGCAGATGATAAGAATAATAGGTATCTTTAAGCACCATTAGGTAATTTTACAGCTTGTCCCTGTCCACCAAGGGGAAATGGGCCATTAAAGTGCTGTACTAAGGAAGAACTATCTGCCAAAGCCTGCAGAAATGGGCTGGTTGAATTAGTGACTGGGGTCTGCAGTTGAGAGGCCTCACACTCATGTTTTTGTCTATCTCAGTCAACAGGAATTAACAATAGGAAGTTTAAAAAAGAAAGCAGTGTCCATTTTGTTCTGCAAAGAGTATTGGAAGTTCCCCCAGGAAGACAAACTATTTGCCTTTTTGGGATCATATTCTGACAAATAGATCGTTAGTCAAAACTTTAGTCATTCGTTAACAGAACTGGTGGTGGAAGATAACGGCTTTAAATTCCTATCTGGCTGAATAAACCTAGACCAGATGAATATATACATTGTAGAGGAGAATGCTGGGAACATATAGCAGCCAAGAAGATGGAAAATACAAACAAGAGAAAGATATAATTTGTTCTATTCTAGAAGAAAATATTATGAAGAAAAAGAAAAGCAAAAATAATCTGAAAATAGTAAGCCTGATATTCAATATTCTAGTTTTTGTAGTCAGCTATACTACAGTGAATGCAATTTTCAGTTTTCATCATTTCAAATGATCTGTGACTTGATTAATAATCTGTATTTTCATCCTATCTTTTTCTCTTTGCCTACAAGATGTATTATCCAAATGTATTTTCTGAACAAGTAAGTGTCTATAAGTGGCTACACAGTGAGAGGTTTTACAGAAATGAATTTTGCTTGCCACAAATGGACATCAGCCTGTGTCTCCCAGCAGCTGTCAGCTACATTGCCTCAAGGGGTTTTGGAAGAAGGGGGTTGACATCCACCAGATACAGCAGAGAACATTTTGGCAGGTCAGATTCAGGCTTACCATCTAGGGTTATACCACAAAATGCCATTTAAAATGTAGTTACAGGCACATCAGAAAATGTAATACTTGTTCTAAGTTATCACATTATAAACGTTGATGGAATGGCTAGAGGACTGCAATGAAGGGATGTGGGGTTTTAAGGAAGGAGAGACAGGCACAGTTATGTGGGGAATAACCTGCTGCAGGAGAGCATTTGAAATGCAGACAGCTCTGCCTTGGGACAGGACAGGAGTCAGTGAAGAAGAGCTTCTGCATCAAGATTAGTGGGCATACCAACATGGGCACTGTTATGATGGGAACTTGCTATGGCTTGCCTGCTCAGGCTCAGAAAATATAGATAATACCTTCAGCAAACAAGTGGAAGTTTAAGAATCACAGCCTCTGATCCTCAAAGGGACCCTCTACACCTTTAAGATCTACTGGAAGGACAGTAGAGCAAGACTGAAGTAATTTAGGATACTTCTTAAATGCACTGCAACCTCCTGGAACACACAGTGGAGGAGTCAAGAAGGAAAGGTGCTCAGACAAGTCTGATACTTAAAGAAGATGGAAGAACTGTTGGGAAACAGGAAAGTTAGAGATTGCCTTGGCTGCAGTGACTATAAAGTGGTGGAGGGCAGATCCTAAAAGGAGATAGGAATGCAAAAATCAAGACCACAGCCTTGGATTACACAAAAAGCCGTTTCCATCTCTTCAGGGGTCTGCTTGGAAGAATGCCATGGGATAAAATCATGTGGAGAAGAAGGTTCCAGTAGGGCTGGCTGATATGAAAGGATCAACTCCTGGAGCTCAAGAAAGGTCTGTCCAGACAAGTGTGAAATCAAGCAGGATAATTTTCCAGGAGGCCTGCATGCATGTGCAATGAGCATATTGCTGCTAACGAGAGCTGAATCTTGGAAGGTATGTGAGCAGCAACAATAAAGGATTTTAAAAGTAAACAAACTGCAAAAGAAAATCAAAGGAAAATATGGGTCTGCTGCTGAATGGAGCATGGGAACTGGTGATAAATGACACAGAAAAGTCAGGCTCAGTCTTTACTAATAAGATTGGCCTTTAGAAATCTAAGGCCTCTAAGACGAAAGGGAAAGTATGGAAAAAAGAATGATTACCCTCAGTGGAGGAGAACTGACTTAGGGGAAGCTTAAGCATATCTCACATATACAAATCTACGGGGCCTTGAAAGGATGCACCCAAAAGTGCTGAGGGGACTGTTACTGGAAGGCCACTCTTATTACCTTTGAAATTTCATGGTGATTAAGGGATGTTTCTAGAAATAGGGAGAAAGCAAAGATCACTGCTATCTTCAAGAAGGGTGAGTTGGAAATGTGGGGAGCTCTAGGACACAGAGCCTCACCTTGGTATCTGGGAAGCTGTTGGGAAAAAATCTTCCTGAAACACATTTTCAAATACATGAAGGACAAGAAGTTTATTGAGAGCAGTCAGCATATATTTATGAGGGGAAAACATGCTTGTCAAACCTGATGGCTTGTACAATGAGGTCGCTAACTAGGCAGATAAAATGAGGAGAGCAGCTGATGTTCTTTGACTCCAGTGAAATCACTCAATCTCTGCCATCACAGACAAGCTGACAAAGTGAAGCTTAGAAAAGTGGACCATGACGTGGACTGAAAATCGGCTGAGCTGCTGAGCCCAAAGAGTTACTACCAGTGGCTTGAAATCCAGTTGGAGGCAAGTCAGTACCCGTATATCTCAAGGCTCAATACTGGGGCCAATAGAGTTTAACCTTTTCACTGATGACCTGGGATACAGGGTCAGATTACACCCTCAGGAAGTTTGCAGATGACACAAAGCTGGGAGGAGTGACTGATAAATCATGTGGGTGTAGTGCTGTTCAGAGTGATCTATATATACTGTAAAAATAGGCAGAGAGAAATCTCATTAAGTTCATCATGGGTAAATGCACAGTATTGCTCCTGGGGAGGAAAAACTGAGGCACCAGTACATTCTGGAAGATGACTAGCTGGAAAGCAGCTTTGCTGAGGAGGACATTTGGGTTCTGCAGACCAAGGTGACCATAGGTGAACAGTATGCCCTCAGGGTGGAAAAGGCCAACAGCATCCTCAGCTGCATTAAGAAGACCACTAGGAGCAGATCAGAGGAGGTGATCCTTCCCTTTACTCAGCCCTGGTGAAGCTGCACCTGAGTGCTTGGTATAGCTCTTGGGCTCCTCAGTAGAAGAAAGGCGTGGATTTAACTGAACAGTGTCAGGTGCAGCATCCCAAAGATAATGGATGAAGGAACTAGAACATCTCTTATATGTAGAGAGGCTCAGAGGTAGGACTCTGCACTTTGAAAACAGAACACTCGGGGGATCTTATCTATGTGTATAAGTACCTGATGAGAGAGAATGAAGATGAGGGGGCAGATTCTTCTCCATAGTCCAGCTGGCAGGACAAGAGACAACTAGCACAAATTAAAACATGAAATAACACTTGACAACAATGCAACTATTTTTAGCTCTGAAGGTGGTCAAGAACAGGAACAGGTTTCCCAGAAAGGTTGTGGAATCTCCATCCATGGACTGGACAACCTGTTCTACATGGCCCTGCTTTGAGCAGGGAGGTTGAACCAGATGATGTCAAGAGATCTTTTCCAGCCCAAATTATTCTGTGACTCTCTAATTTTGTCCAGTACAGCCCCAAATCTGAGGATCAGTGCCAGAGAGCTCACTGTCTTACCATGCTGCACTCATAGCCTTTAATAAGCACCTTTACACCAGAGCTGCTAAGGTGTGATTTAAACATGATCACTTCGGGAGGTGAGGAAGCCTGTTTCCATCAACCAACCTGGAGTTGCACTGTACAGCTCCTATCTGGACTTTTATGGATATAGGAGTACTTTGACAGAGTAACTTAGGTACCAGACCTAGACCAAAAGCTACTGATTACAGGTATCTTGACAGGTTCACAGAGCAATTCCTTCCCCAAACAGCCAGAGAGGAGTAGACACACACTTGCGCTTCTATCCAACAGCACTGTCTAGATTCAGCAATGCAGACAGCTTAGGTACATGCTCAGCCAGGCAACTTAGTGAAGGCAGAATCTGTCTTTGACACTGGACAGTTTGTTTTCTCATTGCTGAAGAGTGAAAGGTAGTTATCACTGGAAATATTTATGAAAACCTATCTTGTAGTCTGTGGCCAGAAATTTAGCAGGGGACAGTTTACATTATTACAATATGTAACATGCAATGAGACCGAAAAAAATATTTAGTTCAAAAACATAATATTCCAAAAGTCAAACTATTAAAAGAAATGGGGACTCTGAATTCTCTAAAGGAACAGTATTTTAATATGACCTTTAAATCCATTTGTGGCCTCCATAGGTATGTATCCCCATGATGCTGAAAGAAGCTACAGTTCATTAGTTGTTGCTATTTCCAGTGAGCTTTTATGGGTTTAACTGCAGGATAAAGCAAGAGTTGAAATTGCTTTGAAAAGCGGCTGTATTATTTTTTTTCCAAGATCTTTGCAGCTTATAAACAGGGCTTGGTGCACTACAGTAGTACTGGTGTGCATCTGAGGATCTCACCTGTTAAAGAAATTTTCTGTGACCTTTAGGACAGTTTTGGTTACGTAGTCACTTAGCCACAGTGTTAAGTGGCACTAACTGCGAGTTGTGGAAAGAACTGTTATGGTTTTTTTATCTATTTTTTGTTTTGGCCTACACACTCTGAAATACTTCTAGTGACAGAAATCATTAGTTTAATGCTCCTAGTTATGCCATAAAGAATCAGCCTGACTTAGAAAGGTTTTATAAAATTAGATACAAAAATCTCACTGAAAGTCAATAATATTTAGAGACTGACTCTGTTCCTCTATATTTATGAAACTGAGCCTGATGATAAAAAGTCAGTGGAAGTTGCATTACCAACAAAACAGGATCCTGATACAAGAAATACAGCTTTTGTTAATTAGCCCTATAAAAACACACATAGAGAAAAGCCTGCTCAAAAATGTCAAGGAAGGTCTGTTGTCACTAGCATTCACTCTGAGAATTAAAACATTTTTATGCTTATTTAAAGAGGAACTATTAAGACATATTGTAAATGGAACGAAAAGAAGTTTTGTATGCTTTAACATCTGAGGTTTTATAATAGGAGACATTCTAGGATAAGCTTGGGCAGATGACAGGAGAGATTAACAAGGAAAACCTTCATTTTAGCTAAGGCTATGTTCCATGTGATAATTTTGCATCTTGAACATATAAAACATTGCTTGCTTTACTGTCAAACTTCTCAGCTCACACGCAAGCAGCTGAATCTTTAGAAAGACATCCTCAGTGTCCTGCAGCCCAATTATCTGCAGGAGGCACAAACTGTAAAAAAGCAAAACTTTTCACAGTGCTGGTGGCAAATGTCCACATTCCACATGAATGAATAACCATAGTTTCTTTCGGTCAACAAGGTTCAGCTGTGTTTGGGTTTTTCCCTTCTTTTCACTTTTTCTGCTGTTGGTTTCTCAGAAGACAATTATATTATTTAGTTAGTTTCTTGACACCTTTTGCCATGCCTTGGGACATTTACAAATGTCTGCAATCTCTGTGGCAAAAATATATCTTGTTAGTTAACTGATACTCAACCAGCTTCAATTACAACACAACCTAGATACTAATAAAATAATCATTGCTTTTTGCTCAAAAATTTTGGGTCTGGATGTGACTGCTACTGCGACATAAAAACATAAAATATTTTCAACATATGCCTTTAAAAAGAAAATTTATCAACTGCTCTTTTCTTTGACAGGAAAATTCATGAGTAGAAATTCTCAACGCAGCCCAAAACAGTAGAAAATTGAAATGCATAAAACAGGGAATTACCATGAAGGTAAAACATTAAGATTGTAATTTGTGAGATTTTCATTCTTACCAGAATCTCCCAGGTCAGAGAATATTTTGACTCCTCTGAGACAATCTCTATCATGTGGATTGCTGAAAACTGGGAAGTAGCGTCTTTCCCTTTTCTTACATTCTTATCCAATGAACATCCCCTGTTTGGCTGAGTGGACATTGGCTTTGACCTTTACAGCCTTGCTTGTGCAGATTGTGTATTTAAAAGCCAGGGATCTGGAACCAAACATTCAAAGAAGTGTAATCTTGTACGTTCTGAGTAAATAAACAGCTAGGCAAAATATTTCTGTTTAATCTACAATTTTAATTCCCCCAGAAACTTCACCAAGCATTCTCCTGGAGACCTAGAAAGGCATGGGATAGGGAGTCTTTCTAAAGCCTTTCAGTTTTCATTCTCTTTACTCTAATTGCATATACAGAGCTAAGAGTTTAGGAACAGATCAAGAGTACACTTGGCACCACTGATACTACCATGTGTTTGTGACCTGTTTCAGGATCCACAAACAAACCACTGTGAAATTCAAGAAAAAATATTTTTACTTAGGATTTCCTACCTGAACAGCTAGTTATACACTATGTAAACTACTTTAAATACCTGAGATTTGGTCTTCAATTTGACAAGTGAAATAGTAACATGTACCATGCCTTATAGGGCTCTTGAACAACTACATCTCACTAAAAAAAAACCAAGCAAAACCAAGCCCTAAAAATCCAAAAGAAAGGCAGTCATGGTACGCAACTAATTCTAAAGCATATAAATGCTAAACAGATGTATTGTTATAATGCCTAAATATTCATTGGCACTTTTCTAAAAGATATGATGTCATGCAGAATTGGTTTGGACATGTTTCTGCTGCTGACTGCTAAGCCAACCACTATTATTTCACCATGCTAATGTTGACAGTATACATTTATCGGTAAACTGCAATGTTTCTCAGTTCACCTGAAATCATTTAAAAGAAAAGGAAAAAATCCTTTCTATACCCACATAAGAGGTTAGTCTGTCAAAGACATGCTTTTCATTGTCCTCCCTTTCCCCCTCCAACTATTAATTGACTTTGATTATTCCCTTCTTGATTATCTCTGATTCCTGCTGATTACTCAGCAGCCATTTGTTTCTAAATGAGTCAAAATGCCACTGATTATGAGAAGGAAATACAAGTTTCCACAGTATATTTTCAAGCACATGAAATGGCACTGCCCTCCTAAAATTCCTAGACATGATTCACTGTGAGATGGAAAGAAATAAAAAATCCCCTGAGTCAGCACTGTCAGTAAAGCCTGTTTCACTCCATACCGTTGCTGAGATGCTCTGAGCATTTGTGAGGTCTTTTCTAATCTTTGAGTTTCCTGCAAGTGTTATTTTCTGCTCAGTCATACAAAACAGTCACTGAACAGGTAATCACACACACCCCCTATTCCAAGGAGTCTAAGCATGACTCAGAGGATTTTCCAAGTGAAGCAAACTTCTGGAAAAGGAGACATATCAAACATTACAGAGTACTGTGTTTCTGGGAAATTCCTGTATCCCTTTGTACATGGAGGAACAAACTGCTGTGGTAAATCATCTGCTGGACAGAGTTTTGGGTGAGTCTTTGGGGAAAAGGGAACAATTTAGGCCTCGGCTTTTGTGGTTTTTCTCTACTTGGAAACAATTCTTTTATGTTAAATGTGTAATCAAAAACTGTAATAACTCGGGGTTTCATATAAACTGAAAATTATTTTATATTTCCACAGTCCATAAAATGCACATATGAGTTTTGTGGCACTGTAACTGAAGAATTTGTACTATAAAGGTTGTTTATCCCCGTGACACAGAGCTTGCAACTCAGCCCAAGAATGACTGTCAGGCTGCAGAGCCTTTCTCTGGGGAGCCTGTCATTACTGTGATTACAGCATAACAACAGTTGCCTGGTGTCTCTCAGCCACTGCTTAGGCACATGGAGCCTACATTGAACAGTAGGGTAGTAAAAGTAAAGTTTATGGCTTCAAGACAGCTTATGCAGGCCTATCCACATGGCTTGCAGAAGGTAACAGAGAAGGCAACTATTTACATTATTTCTTTTACTCATCAGATCTGTTTGTAGTTCAAGCACCTATCACAGATATGTTTATAAGATTGGCCTTCATCTTTTGGCTTTGAATGCCAAAAGGCATGCAGGATGCACATTTTGTTCCCTGTTTCACTGCAAGCAGTTTCTGGAATGTGTTGGTTGATGGGTTTCACTCAAAACTGCTCAGCTTACAGTCAGTTACAATGTTAAAAAGAGAATGAAAAAGAATTATTAAATTCCAGATTCTGTTGTATATCTGTGCAATTCCAGTCAAATAGAAAGTAGATTTTCATGGGGGTAACAACTCTGCACAGAGGTAATTTATGGGCAGATTGGAGACTGTAGATTAAGTTCTACAGGGCTTAAAAACCATGACCCTGTAAAGTTGTAAACCTCCTATGAACAGTCACAGGATGGTTGTTTAAGGAGCCAGCAAACAAGTCACATAGAAAGGCCTGCACTGGTGGACTGAGAAAACACAACTCACAATTATCAACGATTCGCCCTCAATTAACACTCACCACCTACAGACATGCCTTATATTGGTCATATTTATAGAAGTGTTTGCATTGCAGCTCTGAAAACCCAAGTCTTCTGCTTCGATTTTTCCAAGACACTGAAAAGGTGTAAGAGAGCATGCTTTCCTGGATAGACCCATAGAAACAGGGACAAATAGCTTACCAAAGCTTCTAAGTTTTGCTTAGGTTTTCTGAAGTTAGGCAGTCCCCCAGCACACAAGTTTTCTGTGCCAGAGCAGACATTTGCCCTATTGAAGCACAGAGCATAAGCTGGCGAGTATCCATTTTTGTTGTGTTGTTCTGGTGTTTTCAGTTACTTTATTTTTTACCACTCAGTGTGGCCCTATGTATACTTCAAAAACTTTGCTGTTTACTTTATGAAGTTTCCATCAGCTAGGATGTTGCAGAAAATATGCCTTGAGAATATTACAGTACAACCAGCTAATATGAACAAATCTATGCTTAAACCCCATTTTTGACAGGAAAACAATTATCCATTTAAACTTGCCTTGCTTATCACTGGAACATTAAATGAAGAAATGTGTTTTATAGCAGTGTCACTAGTATTTGTGTACACAGCACCAGCTGTGAATCCTGTGTGGTGCTAATAGTTTGGCAGCTATGACAAAGACATGAGCAAGCTCTCCTCCCAGTGAACCAATAATGACTTGAACCTGCTTTTAAGAGTAAATCAGCTTTTCCTGAATGTAGCACATAAATTTAAATCTGTTCCATTTTAGTGAATGGCTGATTTACTCCGTCACAGTCTTGTGGAACATATAAGGCAAGCCTTGGGTCCCTTTGATAAGGACAAAGGGACAGTGAATAAGCAGGAGGTTTGTGTACGGTAAAAAAGCTTTCTAGCAAAATGAACATTGTCCTTAACAGTTCAAAGACTAACAACAGTGCAAGACTGACATCTGCTTTTTTCTTCTCATCTACCTCCTAAGCAACCTTATATGTTCATGTTCAGTGTGGTAATCACTTATATTTTTTTCAAAAACAAAAAAGAGACTGTTATCCTTCCTACTTAAAATTATCTGTTAAGGTCCCAGGCCTCTCACAACCCTTAATAATCAACACTGTAGAAGAAATACAGCTATCTTTTTCAAGATCACATCATAGTCAAGATTTCAAGTTGTTTACCTCGAAGTACTGAGTAGCCAAGGAACAGAGTATTGACAATCCTCTGCATGAGGGACTGCAGGGGCCCACATAGCACAAAAATAGTGAATACAACAACCACACAGCTAAAGGGAACCCACTCAGAGTCTCTGAAATAAACTCCCTTCAGAATGACCCCCATCATCCCTACCTTTCACTTTTTTGGTATGACCTTAACACATGCAAACACACTCATGAAGAAAAGAAATGCCTAAGATGCAGTCATGTAGACAAGGACTGATCATGTCATGTGCAGCACTACCAGTGAGTGTTCAGCTGAAAACACTGACCAAACTAACATGAGGCAGAAAAATCTGAAGCAGAAGCCATACTGAACAGCTTTTCTCTGGAAATAATTTTTCTTCCTATAATCTCTTGCTGCCTGTTTTTTTTTTCTATGAGCATGTAAAGCTCCTCAAGGCAAAGAACTTCTGCAGAACTAGGCACAGAAATGTACTAAACAGCTGTATTTTAATGGCAAACATACAAGTGATTTAATCACACCTATAAATGATTGATCATATTAATAATATTAAAAAAGTTTGATGGTTTTCTCTCTGGCATTATCAGAATGAACACTGTACTTAAAAATGTTTCAGGTTATCTGAATATATAATCCTTGGCTTTGTGTTTAAAGAGAAAAGATTCATTAAATTCTTTAGCTTTGAAAAGACCCTTAAGATCAAGTCAAATTGTAAATGGAACACTGCCAAGTCCATCACTAAGACATGTGATGTCATGAAGAAGTTAGTGCCTTCTACATGACATCTATATATCTTCTAAATATCTCCAGATGACTCAACCACTTCTCTGGGAAGCCTGGTGTTCCAGTGCTTAACAACGCTTTTCACAGAGAAATTTTTCCCAATATTCAATCAAAACTCCTCCTAGCACAACATGGGTCTATTTCCTCTTGTCTGGTCACTGACTGCCTGGGAGCAGAGGCTGACCCTCAACTGGCTACAACCTCCCGTCAGGTGGCTGTAGAGAGCGATGTCCCTCTCAGACTCCTTTTGTCCAGACTAAACATTCCCAGCTTCCTCAGCCACTCCACATAAAAGACCTGTGCTCCAATAACCCTTCACCAGCCCTGTTACCCTTCTCCAAAATTCCTCCAGCACCTCAAGGTCCTTCTTCTAGGGAGGGGCCCAGAACTAGGCACAGGATTCAAGGTGGGCCTCACCAGTGCCAAATAGAGGTGGCAGGTTACTTCCCTGGTCCTTCTGGCCACACCATTTTTGATACAAAGGCCCACATATGGCTTTTAGCCACACAATGTTTTTTATCCATGTATTTTCTACATACATATTTCACTTTCTTCAAAAAAAACTATAAAAGACGTGAGAACCTCATTTAAAAACAACTAATAAGTTTTCTCCCTCCTAAAGTTTTTGATTTAGCTCCATTTACTTAATGCAAATTTAGAAGGCCAAAATTCTATTTGAAAGAGGATGGAGAAACTAAAAGACAGTATTGATGTTTCTGGCTGAAGCAAAGCTCTTCTCCTAGATTTAGGCGTTCCTAAAGTTCCCTAAGAGCCACACTAAGTGGCACACCAGCCACTCAATAGTGAAGTCAAACTGAGATTGTAGTTTAAACAAGTTAGGACTAAATTATTTTATTTTCATGCCCTATGACCACATTTCATTCTGATGATTGGTACCATATAGCCAGTGCAGCTGATGATGCCCTGTCTCTTCCCTTGGTCAGATTTTGCATAAAACATGCCCCAAAGTACCAGAGTGTCCTCAGAAGATTGACCTTAAGGATGAAAATACATTTCTCAAAGTAGGGACTACCATGCATTTTCTACAATATTTCTGAGCTTAAACAACAACTTCAATTTGGAAAAAAAAACATAAGCAAGAAGTAGTCACTAAGAAAATTGATTCCTGTGAATCTTATTTTGTTTGTGTTCCAAACAATGAATCAGCAAAGTAATTATGATATGTAAATTCTTTTCCTACACACTTCCTGCCTTGCAGCCTGCAACACAGTCTTTTTTGTAAGGTTTCACATAAGAAGCTATTCTGCTTGTTAATCAGAGGAAGGAATTCACACAGCACTGCAGAATGCAGAGTACTCAGTTCACAAAAACTCACTTTCCAAGGTAAAACATGTTCAAGCCATCACATTTCCCACCTTTTTTGAGTTGGACACAAGCTCAACCCCAGCATGCCAACTTAGACATTGGTTGTGCTGTGAAGGTGGGTAAAGAGAAAAGGCGACAAGTTCAGTAAGGGCAGAAGCTGTGGTCGTGGTGTTGCTGGTACTTTGAGAGACTAATTTAAGTAGTGTCCCACAACATATGCAATGACAATGTGCTGGAAAGCTGAATTCCTCAAGAACAAGGGAAATGACAGATATTGAACAGACCACCCCAATTCCCACATGGGACACCACTTCTTGCAGGTGTTCTGTACTTCTTTCTTCCTCCAAAAACAGCATCAGGCTGAGCACAGATCCTGAAACCTTTGCAGAGTCAGTTAATATATTCCTCTCCTCTCAAGTTTTCCCTCCACCACCATTCATGCCACCACTTAAGCTGATTTCTTCTTTTCTCCCAAGTTTGAGAAGTGAAGAATGGAAGAAGAAAGCCACTGAGACCTGCTTTTTAGTCTGTTAGGAAAAGTACTTTTTAGCCCTTAATGACTACCATAATACTGAAAACACATCACACAAGGCATCAGACTGCCAGTACACATTCTCCAGGTGAGACAGCGTTCCTTCACACCAGCAGTGCCAAATCCTACTCATGGAAAAGCAGAGAATACACTAATAGATTCGTCCTTACTTTCTACAGCACATATTTTCTCCTATCACCAGAACTAGACTGCAGAATGGGTTAATTCATATGTCTGAGCTGGCAGTAGACCTTTATGTACCTCAAATGGTACACATAGCAACAGACCAAGGGGATACACTGAGGAAAGCAATGTGGAAAGGATAACAATGATACAGCTTGAGGACTGTCAAAACTACTCCCAAGCTTTAGTCTCTATTCTTGTATAAGTAGAAGACATAAACTAATCAAGGCATTCTAGGTATCAGATACAAATAGGAAATCAAATTCCTCCAAGATACAATCAGTCAGCAAGAAAGTAATGCAAGCTAAGAAGACCAGATAGCTAGCTTCTAAACTGCATCGCTCATCATCCAAATGGACTTAATGCAATTTTCATGAATTTTTAGTGATGATACTCTTGAGGCACTCTAGGTTTGTAGGCTGGTTCATATACCAGCTTAGGTTACTTAGAATCACCTAATAGATCCTGAACCACAGGCACAGGAAAAAGGTGTGAGGAGGAGGAAGGTCAGACGTGTAATCTAGTAGTAAAATATCTACCTGATATTTTCCAAGCACGTACATTTCAAGACACCAAACCCTCTAGGAGGGATAGCTCTGCTGCTGCTGCTGCAACATGCACGTAAACACAGAATTCATAAGGTTTAATGACTGGAGAAAAGCTGTAGCCATAGAACAGTCTGTGTCTTGCAGAATTTTCTTTATTTCATTGACATAAAGATAATTTCAAAGCTCTTGGCTGGTACATCCTTGTTGAAGGGGTGATCAAGAAAGGCCAGCAACAGGGGCAAGCAGATAACCTTTACAAAATAAAATCCTTCTATAGACCAAATTCATCAACAGTGTGACAGCTGCAAAGATCAAGCAGATCTGGGATTTTACATCAGTCTTCAGGTGGTAGACTACAATTACAGCACTGGGTGACTGAATTACCAGTTAACAGCCAGCAATCTGACCCTTCCCTTTGGTCCTTGGCAAAGTTTTGTCTTTTNGTGGAGTGGATGTGCATGAAACAATGGCAGTTCCTAGATAGTGCAATTCCAACAGCTGCAAAAAAATGAAGAAAAAGTATATGCAGGAAATGCCAGCAAACACCACTTTTCCCACACTATGGATGCTTCCTCATACTTCAGAACAGGAATAAGACAGACATAACTGTAAGAAAAGGTCAGTGATCAGTCAAACATGCTCCCCACATTTCTACAGGCTGTATTGTAAAGAGATCTTAGCTCAGTAAAAGTAGTTGATCACATTCTATTCTCATCCACCAGTCCTTTGCTCTCCTGCCGCTTCAGAAAAGTGTCTCAAGCTGTAACTATTATAATAGAGATAGAGATCCAGAAAAATCCTACCACAATATTAGTAGGAAACCAAAGAAAAAATTGAATCATTTCCATAAGGGGCCTCCAGAATCGTGGTCTGCTTTTGTAGGTGCATTGTGGTGACATACTGGGCTCCTTTCTTTGGAAGCAGGATCACACACATGGTCTACACAAAAACTGAAGCTGCTAGTTACCAAAATTTACCAGTCAAACATGGAACAGCTGAAGTATTCATAAAGATACATTAATTTTTCAGCTGGAGTCCTAGCTTTAAATACGCTTGGAATATTTTTTATTTTGATCAGCCGTAACTAGGTTATTTGATTATATTAATAACTTTTTAAATCCTCTTGTACAAAAACTCTCATAGCTAAGAAGTGATTTTGTACTTCCTTTAAACGTCAAACTATGGTTTCTTAAACTGCTTAAACAATTTAGCTCTTTTTTTTTTTTTCCTTAGGCAGCCTGGCAGTGCTGAAATTGGAATTAAGAATCACAGAATAATTAAGGCTGGCACTGATTTTGGGAAGTCTGCATCCCATCAGATCAGATTGCTCAGGGCTTT
This sequence comes from Hylia prasina, assembly GCA_013397195.1. NCBI lineage: Eukaryota > Metazoa > Chordata > Aves > Passeriformes > Sylviidae > Hylia > Hylia prasina. Next base: position 39,313 of record VYXD01013803.1, on the reverse strand, counting down.
ATTCTGCCTGGTCTTGAAAACCCTGAAGGATGGAGATGGCACAACCTGTGTTTTGTCTCAAGGGCTTTGTTTTCTTCATTGGAAAAAAAAATAAATCATTATGTCAAGCCAGAAAATAAGTCAATTTTCTATTTATTTCCACAACATTTTCTGTTTGAACGTCTTCTCATTTCAATCTGTGGACCTGATGAAGAAATCATGTGGTGATGTTCTTTGGCCTGTATTATGCTGGAGTTCAGATTAGAATAGTGACATAATGCCCTGTGGCCTATGTATCTTTCCCAGTGACTCTTACAACAGAAAAAAGCTCAGCATCCCATTCACTGAAAATCCAAACAACACATAATTATTCTCATTTAAGGCTGCAATAGATACAGGAAAGAACCTAAAGCAAATGAATTTATCATCTTTGGGAATCATGATTTAAAAAGAGCATAGAAGAATAGAGCTGATTTCTTTCTTAGTGTCTTTTTTGACATTGCCAAAACTCATACGGTGAAAGCTGATGATTACAGTTCAACAAAAACTGCATCTGTTCCAAGATCTACTGCTTTCCTCTGTAAATTATTTCTTCAGACTTTACCAAAAGCTGAGAAATATATTCCTTGAAAAGTGTTAAACAGTGAGACTACCAGGTGCCCTGAAAAGCAAATAGTATTTACCAAAGAATTTACTCTAAAGCTAAACAAACCACAAGCACATTACAAAAATTCATGTTGAGGGTGGATAGCTTTACTGTAGTGGCTGAGTAGGCATACAGACTCTTCTCTGCTCTATTACTGCAATCTCATTCACTGAGGACTGAGACAGATCTCTATGTGGTTACCTATAGAGCTTGTTTCCAAAGCTGTCAGCCTCTTACATGCCTTAAACCCATTTAAGTAGATAAAGAAATTGATAATAATGGAAATATAACAAGGACATAATCATGGTTGCTATCCTCTACAGAATGTGAGGCCATTTCACAAAAGCAGTCCTTGAAGTTTTGCTGTACAAAAAAGTGGTCTTGATACTCAGCACCTACTTTTATCACCTGCACAATAATTCTTGACAGTTCTTATGTTTCCATGCAATTAGCTCCCCCCTAAGTGGGAGAGTGGTTGATGGAAGAGGCTTTTTATCAGAAAAATGAATAAAGCAGAAGGACAGGGGAAAGCAGAGAGGAAATACTGGACCACAGGTTGACTGGTAAGAGGCCAGAGGCCATTGTGCCAGTATAAACACTGACAAGGTTAAATATGATTTATAAAAATTTATAACTCTTTTTCTTTTTTTTTTTTTTAATCACAGAGGAACACAGACACCACCACAAAATGAAAATCCCACCAAACCTAGATATCCCTACTCTGAAATGATTTTCCTTGAAATTAGCTCCTCAGGTCACCCATGAAAGCTGCACTTAATCACAGTTCTTGAAATCCCTCTTTAGACAGTCTGCATGAGATATGCCAAATGAAAAAGTTTAATAGGATTAAGATGAGAAAAGTGTGTTCAGGGTTTCTTTGAACAGCTCTTACTAATCCAACTCTAGATCTCCTGATCAAACTTATTTGCTAATGGAAAAATCAGCCCAAATACCATCCACTGGACATTTTTTTTTCAGAACAATTATCTTTAGACTAGAGAGATTCAAAGCAATGAAGCAATCTGTAAGTTACAGCTACTCAACACTTTAAAACTGTTGTTCTATTAGTAAGGTCATATATTAGCCTGTTTTGTTTTCTGAATATATCATCTTTGAAGATTTATTACAGCTGCTTTGAAGAATGAACAATTGTCATATTCATTGCCATTAATTTATATGAATGAAAATAGAGATTTTAATCAGTACTGTGCCTGTGGTGCATGTAACCAAAGACTGCTGCAGAACAGGTAGGAACAAACAGTACCTAACACAGCAACAAAGGTTCCCTCTCTGATCATCTGTGAAAGGCAGAACCAGCAACAAATACACATGCTTGGTGACTGCATTTCATTCAACAGCTTTATAAGCAGTACTCAGTCAGGTTGACAGGTAGTATCACATCCAAATATGGGACTGATGTGAAAATTAATCAAAAAGATTCTTTTGAAAGGCAACTTACCCCAGGAACAGATCCAAACTTCCCTTTGACTGTTTTGAATCCCTAAGAAGGGACTTGCTCACATAAGATATACCCAGAACACCAAATTCAACATAGCATATATCTGTTCCTGAATTGAAAGATCTAAAGCCTCCCAAACAATTTTATCAATAGTTTAATAGGAAAAGTGGTAAATCAAAAAGATAATGAGAAGTATGCAGAGGGTCAGCACAGTCTCTGCAACAAAGGCTGAAGAGGAGGTGAGAAAGGAATAGGGGTACAAGTGCTGCTCTAATAATGCTCTAAAGGTATCTATAGAATCTCTTTATAGGACTGTCCAATCACCTCAATCTACAATATGAATATGGCACAGTCCAATACAAGCAGACTTGTCCCTTTCCTTTGGGTCAATTCAGAGTAAGACAAAGATTTTCATGAACATTGAGCTTTCCTGTTTTGACTTTTATCAGAGTCCAGCACCATTTAAGAGACCAAATGTCTTTCCCCTTCTTCAGTTTCTTCATGTTTAATTTAATTCAATCTGCTGGGAGGAGAAGTAGACTGAGAGTATTTACTGATTTCATTCTTAGCTTACAATGGGTAAACCATCAGGATAAAAGTTCCTTCAGAAGTATCTAATTATGAATATAACGGGGGAACATCTAGGGCTGAATGCTTGTGCGTTAGAGGTTATCAGTTGGTTCAGTAAAACCCATCAGCACACCAGTGTGCTATCTGCTCCCCATATCTGCCGACAGACAACACTTTCTTCATATGTAAACCACAAGAAAACAGAACAATATTGGAATACTCAAAGGTAGCAAAGTGGTATAACAAAAGCCTGCAGAAATACCAGTGGAAGCAAAACCACATATTTCTCTGCACCTTCAACCAATCTTCAACTCCAAAAATTATTTACTCTGAAGAAACAAAAGGCAACCAATGCTTGAGAAATCAAACCCATTTTTCACTATGCAAAATGTATGATACTGCTTCCTCTGATATCCTCCTTCCTCTTGCCATGTTGTCAAAGTCCAGATTAAAAATATAGTTAATGCATCCTTTCTACCTGTTAGAGTAGAACAGAAAAGTAACAGAAACTATGAATGAAACACATGTTTTTCCAGATAAATAGCCATCAAGTCCAACAGTAAGGTATTTCAAAGGTCTGGAATCACTGATAGACACACTGATAGACACACTTGATGCATCATCTACCAATTAGTTGTAGGCCCTAGCTGCCTATAAACTCCAAAATATTGGGCTGAACTAATCTAAACATATGGCATTCTTCTTGTTTGTTACTCATCTGTCCAACTAATATACAACAACTTACATTTCTTACAGCAAGCTCCCAGCTTTTCCATTTGAAAGCAGTAAATCAGGAACCATTAATTAAAACTGCTCAAAATCATTCTAGTACATAACATTTCTAAAGTATAACTTTTTTGTTGCTGTTGCATGCTGCCACAGATAAATATTTATGCTGTCTACACTACTCAATGCACTCTTCCTCTTTCAGCAAGGATACTTCAACCTACTTACGCCACTCTTAAGAGAATATTATAAAAGCAAATTTTTGAAGCTGTTAACAGCTCTCTCATCTGGGCTGTCTGCTTATATAATAGCAGTGCTTATTAGTTATATGTAGTACTGAAAACAATATTTGAAGAATAATTCGCTTCATAACTTGTGACTTTTGGATGAGAAGTCAAGAGAGGGTGGGCTAAGTTCACTGCATTCCTGACTGTCCACTGTCTTGTAATTAGATGCACACACTAAGAGACCACTTTGACTAGTTTTGCTTTCCATCCATTCTGTACCTTCCTAAGTAGCTGGACAAAGTGCAAAGCCATACAAATTTGATCAGCTTTCAAAAAGGTATTAATGCAACGCTGATCACCCTCAGTGATTAACCTGAGAGGCTCACCAGAGACAAACATTTAAGGCTAACAAACACTACCATACCTAGCAACCACAGTTAACATTTCATACACTGCATACTATTTCTGATCCCTCCTCCTCCCCACCTGCTGTTCAACAGCTTTAATGTCTCTAATTATGTGGGAAGAGAACATGCTTAGTACAAGAATGAAAGGCAGTTTATGCTTTAGGACTTCTTCTTTACACTTACCTACACTTGTAGGAAATATATCCTCATTGTTGATTTGCATCTCAATCCAGTCCATGAGAAGATTCATATATTGGGGCGCTGGCAATGCTGTGGGCTTCTTGTACTTCAAGTCATCCTGCCACCAGTACTCATACTTGGGGCCTCCAGACATCACTGGGCAGGTCCTCTCTGTGCAGAACTCACAGATAGTTCCATAAATGAGGTTGATTCTATTGAAGAAGTCAACAACATGAACAGCCACCCAGTCATTCTGGTCTTCTCCACTGGGCAACTGCACAGCTGCTTTCAAGTCCACACCTGAGTTGAGAGATGCTTGCGCTCGTTTGTGAAGTTCAAACCTCTGGGTTCCAGGTTCAATCTTGCGTTTTGGGCGGAAAGTCTTATCTTTATGAAAGACTTGCTTGAGTGCTATGGACATGTCTGCTAATCTTCTGCACTGCAGCAGCTGGCAGGAAAGCACATCTGAGATTTAATGCAAGTATCTGAAAACAGCTGCTCTCTATCACAGGCTTTCCAGAGCCTGCTCTTTTTCCCAGAGAAGCTTGTATCAACTCCAGTGCAATTTATTAGCTCTTCCTCTTGAAAGCCCCCCTGAAAGGCTTCATTTCCCTAAGGATATAGAAACAATACACATGAATGGCAATCTCAAGTGTGGTCCTGTCAGTTTGCTACTGTTTTACCAGAATTTTCTGGCAATTATAAGATGAAAAATAATATATAACAAGCTAGCCTTAAAAACTGCCCAACCCCTAACTTGAAGATTTGGTTTTTTTTAAGTGCCTTATTTTTCAATTCATTGAGGAATTAATTTCTCTACTCTTTTTAAATATCTACCCAAATGGAGGATCTTAAGTTATAAAGATGGGAATTCAATAAATCTTGCATGATCTTCAAATTTTAAAACAATTTTTTTTTACTTTGCTACATTTTACAGTCATAACATTCAAAATGTGCATATAAGTTCAGTAGAAAAAAATACTATGGGACAATTTAGAATCTTTATCTAACTGCTCCTAGAGCTACCAATGGGACCTCTAAGCATTTGCCATAGCTTCAGTGCTCATCTCTGTGGGAAAAATAAATCAGCAAGCTAAACTATCCATATTTGTTCTCTATTTTAAATTATTGACGAGTTTGCTTTTGCAAATCACGTGAGAAACCTAGTAAGAAGGATAACTACAGTACTACACAGAAATAACTCCTGTTTCCCACAAAACTGTATGGAGATCGTTACTTTTGTTGACCCACCTTCAGAAGTTTAGCAGGGGACTTAGATTTCTATTAGATTCCGTAGAACTATTAGCAACTGTGAAGCCGCCACTTTTTTATAGCTCTATTTATCTTGTTTACAGGGGAATACTTGGCACTGTTCTTACAAAAGCAAGAGCATAGACTTTGTATTGCTCCATCTAACCTAAGCTGGCAATGGGATGGTTTCAACAGTGAGCCAGACTGAACAAATAAATACTCTGTGGCAGCCACCTGTTTGTTTAAAAGCCCTTAAAAATATAGGTGAACAGTGCTGCATAGACTGAGCCTGTGACTGACACACTTGGAGATGGCATGGAGCCAATGTCCCAGTTTGCAATAATAAGCAGGTTAAGTCCAGAATTTTACAGCTCAGGTAACTACTTTCTTCCCCACATTAATGCACCTGGTACTCTTATGTGGTTTGACTCCCTTCATCACCTGCAAATATTTGCTAGAACGTTCAAGGAGTTTTATTTAAAACAACAAGCTGAGAAGATGAGAACCAATTAAAACTCATCTTCAAAAGAGACATTTTGAAGGATAGTACTCACTGCAATTAAAGCTACTTCAAGAAAACAGAACACACTGTATTTTGTAAGTTGTTTTCTAATAAATACAGAAACATAATTAATCACATTAAATAATGTTTCCCACTCCTCTCCATATAATCAGGAAATCTGCATAAAATCAATTGATTCAGAGAAAATTCAACTAAAACATTCAGCAAACAATTCATTATCTCAAGTCTTATGTTGATGTTGAAGGTCTCTGTGGAAGCATACACACATTCTGGACAAATTCACCTCAAAGACTCATCCAAAAGATTACTCTACTGTACAGCCAGATGAAACTGTTCTTTAACTCACCAGGGCAGAATCAGAACAAGCAAGAATTTCCTATACATTTTGTGTCTGGAGAATCTTCTGTTCAGTATCCTGCAATAAAAGCCAAGGCTCTTCTTCTTTCATCTTTTGGTAACTTTACAAAATACAAAAATACAAAGCCGGCTTGTATCTCACTGCTTAACTTCTCTTAAGAGATACAGCTCTGCTAAGAGCTTATTTTTTTCCTCTTTCTCTGTTTGGAAATGTGACTGAAGTCTGTGCAATGCCAGAGGATGGATAGACTGTTTTTGTCATGTATTTTCACATTCAAGAATGCAAAATAGAAAAGTGTAAGACCTGACCTTCACAAAAATACTGCAGTGAATCAACCCTATAAAATACTTTTTTTTGCATTCTGGTTCTTGATGGTATTTGCTATCTAATTAACCATTGTCTTTACTCAAAAGCTAATAGAAATGAACAAAGAAATAAGAATTTAGGCTTTTCTAAACACTTACAAACAACATCACCATTGCTTCCCTTGGAATAAAGAAGCTTTCCCTTTACTCACAGGAGACGAAGAAAAAGGCTCACCTTATTTTCAGTAGAGATTAAATACAGACATTTCAGGTTTGGATCCTTCAGAGACTGACGCTAATGGGAGAACTATGGGCAGAGTCATTGGGCTCTAAGAGCATCTCTTCTGCTTAGGCAATAAAGTGGCAGATGTTAATAGCAGGATGGCCACTCCTTTGCTTAGGCCTGAATCACCAATCCATTGCAGGAACTCAATTACCTTTAGACTTCTAACACTTCCTGTACTGTGGTTGAATCAACAATCCTGACAAGAGATTTTTCATTTCATCCCAAATCACATACTGTCCATTAAAACTTTGTATGGGGGAACTCAAAATCAAAGCTATTGCTTCAAAACTGCATTAACATTAGCAAAATGAAAACTCTTTAGACAGCTTCAACAAATGATAAACAAAATCTCACCATTTTTAAACAAATGAGAATATAACTTGCCTTTCCAGGCATCACATTCACTTCTATGACAGTTTTCACCTTACAAAAATGAAAAATGCTTCCAGTTTCATGATCTCAGTTGGTCTTGCTTCAGAGCTGAAACACTGTGAATGAACAGTGTGGTATGGGTCAGACTGAATCACAACTCCTTGAAACCTGTGGTACAGTAGGACTTGCTCTTATTCCATATAAAACTAAATTTGTCTCTTAATAAGAGATACTTACTACAGAGTTTACTGTTATAGTAATGTCAGCAGAACTGCTCCTGGCTTATACTAGTGTCAAAAGTGATAGAAACTGGTTTCTAATCTTTTAAAACAGGTCCTAACTATACATAAAGGCATAAAGAATAAGGTTATCACTTGTGGTATTTGGCTTAATGGTATACTGGGACAGTGTCCTGCATGTCCTTCTGCCCTGGTATGGGCAGCTCAGAGAGATAATTCCTCACAATGATTCAGTTTCTCTTCTTTTTCAGAGCAATGCATTTCTGGGACAGTCATCAACATATTTTCCTGATGGACTACTCCACAGCATGTATAATGCAGCTGGGTGAATTCCCTTGCTGTCAGAACCACGCCTGAGAATGGTAACCACTGATGTGGAGTTGATCTCAGGACAGCCAGACCTCATAAGCTTCATCCATGGCATCAGCACCACAGTTACCAATGCTGTCCTCCAGTTCATGCACAGACAGAGACAGAAACTTGGCCTAAAATCAGGTATACCAACATACGGAAATAATAAATCAGTCCTACCCATGCAGATACCATCAAAAAACACCCACAACAAACCACACATCATGACCAGCATCATATCAGAGTCACTGCTGAGTTAAAAGATCATTTCCCTGTGTATTTTCTATTAAATCACAGATAATAAGAACGTTAAAGGACACACTGTATATAGACACATACCTTTCATCATGATATTCTAGGGAGAGTTACACAAGCTTTAAAGGTCTGCTGGGAAGGTAGCTGATATAAATCCTGTTTCATTAAACCAGACAGTGAGGAAATATGACTTCAACAAAAAACACACACAGAGATGTCTATTCAGAGATAGACAATATGAGAACCAACTCTGCATCTGCAACAGTTTTATATTTTTCTTCGTAAATCCATCCCTCATTCTTTCAGGAATGATACTGGTTGAGTGGTAATTTCCTTTCCTCTAAAGCCGCTGGGATTACTCTATGCTAATCACAACGACACTGCAGACTCAAGACAATCAGGTGGATTAGAAAGAAGTCTTCTCACAGTCAGAAACACTTTTGACATATAACAACATCCATTCATTTGACATGCAATAACTATCCTTTGCTTTGTCTGGGCATGGGAAAAAAGGGAGCAAGTGATTTTGCAAGACTAACAAAAACCCACAACTATAAACAATCACAGGAATCAGCATGGTGTTTCCATAATCAAAGTGTTACAGCCCAATGGAGAAGATACAAATAACCTTTGATACTTTTCTAAGGTAAAAGACTGGAAAGGAAAAGCAAGATACAATGGATCTGTCTACAGCACTGTAAAAAACTGTGTGCTTTAAAAATGAATGCAGCTATGTAACAAGAGATAAACAGTTGCTAAATTGGATCAGCCTGAAATTATGATTTATGATTCTGCAAAAATACTGAGGCTTTCATAGGGATAAAACTGAAAAATAATTTTTGGCTAAAGAACACAATCACTGTCATGACTGAGTAGGAATGGCTTGGGCTTAGATCAGGGCACAATACATGATGTTTGTAGTCGTTTTTAGACTAATGCCCTTAAACATAGCATCATATTTTCCATGAGCATGTTAGATGATGTTAGGTAGAACTATTGCATTTATGTATCTCAGTACTTTATTTACAAATATTTCATTCCAATTCTTTCAATAAAGTTTCCTTCTATACAAATGGAGAAGCCTCTCTTTCCTTTTAGGAAAATTGATTGTACAAAGCAATTAGAAGTTGACTTAACAGCAGTCATTTGATGAAGTTCATCAGCTGTTCAATAGCACTGTGATAAAGTGCATCATCTGTTCAACAGCAGCAGAATCAAGCACAAGTGCTCAAATTTTAGATGATAAGTGCTGGTTAATAATGCAACTGAAGCATGTTTTTCCTCAATGGGGATAAATGTTTATGTTTTAACAGAGGACTGGCCACTCAGCTAGTATCATTCTAGTGCCTTTTACAAGTCTTAAATCCAATTACATCTCATCTGAAGTTCTGAAAAACTGTACTGATCACTAAAAAAGGTATTGAAAGTATCCTGACCCTTAAAGTTTATATTGGTTACAGCATCCATGGCATTCTAGTTAGGAATGTGGACTTCCTGTAGCATATAATTTAAGGTGAACTGAAATAAGTATCTCCCAGAACTACAGCAAAGAAACTACAAACAATACATTACTTAGATTGCACTGAAATTCAGCTTATGTTCCCCAGGAATATGTTTTCCAGGAATACGAGGTTTTGACCCATTACAGACTGATTGTCATGCAGAGGTGTGTATGGCTACATTATTTTTCTAAAAACTCAGTCCTGCTTCCTCTTCTCTCATTTAATGTTCCTGCCTTCTTGACATCTCCCTTATGATACCTGACCCAGGCATTTGTACATCCCCTTGCAGGGAGCTGTATGAGACTCACACGTAAATGGTAATAATTTTAAAATCCACAGATTTTTCATCCCAATCAACTTCTTTGATCCCATTTGGTCACACAGAACAGGGAAAAGGACAACTTAAGAAAAGGTGTATGGAAGGCAGAGGATGAGACAAATGGACTAAAACCCCATGGGAGTGGTTATTTAGCCACGGACACTTAAGTGAATTACAGTGTTTGTCACGACAATTTCAGACCTCCCAAACTTTACAGCAGATTGGGAACTCCCTTTAGCTCAGGCAGCTACTGACAGACTGACAGATCACAGTGAAGCACGAAGTTCTGACATTCCCTTTGAATGCTGCTTTTTTTTAATTGCACACAGGTTTTTCCAGTTCTCTCTCTGGTTCACAGGCTTTTTACTGCTCTGAGCTGTTGGTAGCACAGGTAGTGAATCCCGTGCCACTAATCCTGAATCACTAAACCACATTTTCTAACTACACATCCAGCCTCTGCCTTCAGGTATCAAGCCCCTGTTACCTGCTGTATCCTTCCATCACCAATAAAGCAAAGCCTTCACAGCTGCATGTGGCTTGTTTCACCAGCTGCTGTTACAATCACTGCTCTTGTACGCAGCCGACCATACTGTTGGGCTGGGTGGGTCATCTCACTAACGGTGGTATGAAGACCAATAGAACTAGCTCACTAATCCTGACTCTGCCAAAATCTCTTGGTGTATGTGGACAGAGACTTCGTGACAATGGTGGATGTTAGGCTTCTGTGGCGTGCATTGCAACATTTTCTGCAACAGAGAACAGTTATCCCTCATTCCTTTAAAATCAATATACTAAGATCAGGTGGAAAGACTAAGACTATTTTAATAGCCTTCAATTAAATTACATTTTGATTCTCTATTATAACATAACATTTGTTTCCCCCAGCTTGCTTAATTCCAGAAGATTCCAAGCCATTCCAGAAATGATGACTAAGCTCTATTCAGTGGGAGCTGTGATAATGAATTCAGAAAAAAGAGATAAAATTTTACTGTTACACTCTGAAAACTCTTCTTTACAAAACAATAAGATGTCCTTATCAAACTCTGGTTGAACTTCAAAAATCTTTCAGTCCTGTTCAGCTTAAATCCTAAATCTACATTCTGGCTTTTAAAAGCACTGGCACAACTGAGTAAACTCTGAGAGAGTTAAAATATGATTTGCTGCCCTCACCAACACTTATCAGATCATCCAAGCAATTCCCATATGAAAGCCTAAACCCAAGTCCACTCAATTGCATTGAAAAAATGCTAGTCAGTTCATATGAGCTATAGAGAAAAATGTGATCTGAGACCTGATGTCAGGGCCTTTCTATACAAGGCCTATCTGCTAGAAGCCAGTAGTTTATATGCCCTAGAACTTCAGATGCCCTAGTCTGCATGCCCTGGCAAAACTCAGGTTTTATTTTTGGTCCATATCTTAGCTTTAGGAAACCACATATGTGTTCTGCTTTAAGAAGAACGTCTAAATCATATGTTCCATCCCAGTGACATTTCAAATAAAGCCACTTATTTTCATGTCCAAGCAAAGCATGCAAAAAAAACAGGGATACAATGGCGGAGTCAAGTTACAAACACTATGCTGGCAGAGAAAAATAGCTAACACTCTATGGTGAAAACAGCGCTTCCCACAAGCAAACTCACTGAAAACAAGATGTAAAAAGTTCAGCTGACACCCATTCACACCCATAAGCCTTAGTCTGGCTTTTCCCACCAAAGCTCAGGTTAATGCGGCAGGATGGACAGCAGAGACATACTATTTGGTGACACAGTGCCTTCAGCAACTGTCCTAAGAAATTCATTATATCAGAGGCATTTTCTAAAGCAAAGATCTGCAAGGAGGCTATGGCATTTTTAGTTGGTGCACTGCATCCTTTCTTAACAAACACTGATAAATCTGAATATGAACATGATGATTTTCTGTTACGAAAAAATTACCCTTAACTCCATGTTGCTAAGAAACAAAACTCAGCAAAAATCATGTGGGATTCAGTGCATCCCCTCAAATTAACTGCAAATAACTCAAAAATGATAATTTAATTGTGAATATCTTCCAATTATTTATACCATAAATCCGTAATCCTGTCCTGAAATGGGCCTCCAGCAGCTGAAGAACCCAATCCATTAACTTTAGAACACAGCTCTGCACAATTATCAGAAAACCTAAGTGTATGAAATAATGGCAGAAATCTACTTTCCATGATTTGGATCAAAGCACTCAATATGGCAATACACCGAATGGCAGCAACTACAGCTGATAATCACAAATCACATGAGTATGATGATCAGGATCATCAAGTCCAGCTCCTGGCCCTGCACATGACATCTCCAAGAGTCACAGCATGACCCTGAAAGTATTGTCTAAACACTTCTTGAACTCTGTCAGGCTTGAAGCTGTGACCACTTCCCTGTGGACCCTGTTCCAGTGCCCAGCCACTCTCTGGGTGAAGAACCTTTTCCTGACATCCAACCTAAATCTCCCCTAAGACAAGTTCAGGCCATTGCCTCGGGTCCTGTCACTGGTCACTCCAGAGAAGAGATCAGTGCCTGCCCCTCCTCTTCCCCTCATGAGAAAGCTGTAACTGTAATGAGATCTCCTCCAGTCTCCTCCAGGGTGAACAGCCTAAGTGACCTCAGCCATTCATCACATGGCTTTACCGAAAGGCCCTTCACCATCCTTGTGCCCTCCTTTGGACAGTCTCTAACAGCTCAATGTCTTTCTCATACTGTGGCACCCAAAAAGCACTCAAGGTGAGGCTGCCCCAGTGCAGAGCAAAGCAGGAAAATCCCCTCTCTTGCCTGAATGGTGATGCTCTCTGCCTGATGCCTCTCAGGATGGACATTTTCAAACTTATATCAAGGAGACAAAAGCAAGGTATTTGTACAGATGTCTTTTGAAGAAGATTTCATAGATTTATGATTTCACAGCTTTATAGGTCAAGGACATGGTGTAGTCATAGCCTGCAATTTTGGTAAGTGATACAATGCTTCAGCAGCATGCAGTCACATGGCATAGCCTCTGCAAGTGGTGGTGGGGTCATAATTGTCTAGTTGCAGCATTTGTGCTTTCAAAATTCAAAGAAATAAATCATACACAGTGTTGATTTCTACATCAGTCTTAACTCGGAGGACTGAACTAACAAGAAACTTTTTTTCTGGAGAGTAATTCTGATTCCCACCATGTAAACTTTAGCATGTTCAAATTTACCATTTGGCCAAAAAGACCTACTACCATGCATAGGGTAAAAAAAAGAGAATCTGCTAGATGGAAACAGAATACCTGGGGTGGAGCAACCATCCACACTCCAGAGCTCTAAATCAGCAGTCTTGAAGGACTTACTTGGAGAAAAAAACTGTTTTCCTTGCCATCATGATACATGAAATATGCAAGCAAATAAGTCAGAGACGTCATGTATCAAAAAAACAATATTAGAAAGAATACTTGAGCATTATAACTATCTCCTCTGAGGAATAAAAGCCTCTTTTCCAATGACAATACATCTAACTGTTGCTCTAACAAGGAGAGTTTAGGATAACAAAAAGTGCTGCCCTTTAAGGCAGTTTAGCAGATAGTAACTAGCCAGCATTGTATTGACTGCATAGCTCTGCACAGACCTCTGCAAAGCACCAGCACTAGAGGAGCAATGCCCTAGCAGTATGCTCCAGGGAACAACTGTGGAATTGCCTTGTTTCCCCTACACACCGAAAAGTAACTTCCCACTTCATGATTCTGCTTTACCTTTCTAGTTAACTGAACTACTTTGAAAGCTTTTTCTGATACTGCTTAACCCATGTTGTGCTTCAGAGGGAATTTAACAAAGCAAACAAAGCTAATCACAAACTGATCTGAAAGAAGGCTTTGGGTAGTTTTTAATATAAATTTATCCCTCTCGTAAAGCACTTTATAGGCAGAAGTACAGTATTTGATTACTCTTTACAGTTTGGGGTCAGAGCAACTCATACGGTACGAGCTCTCCTAACCATACACACAAAAAATTTACTGCAAAATAGATATAGCCCCAAGCTCTTAAAAGGTATAAATACATGAAAACTACCTTCACTGCAAGTTAAGAATCTTGCTTTTCAAACCAAGTTACCCACAGCTGTGGCAAATAAATACCCAATACTGCAAAAAAAAGGAACAAAACTCATTATTCATACAGCATACAAACATAACCAGCAAGAAGGGTTAAGATGAGTTCTTTTCCTATGACCATAGCAATACTCTGAAGCAAAATAAATGAGTGGTCCTTGTCATCTGTGTGGCCAGCACACAAGGAAAGCACAGCTGACAAGGTTTGGAAGGTGCCATCTGCATTGCACTACAGGGGATCCCCACAGCCTGGCAGTGCTCAGTTTAGCTCTAAACAGAAGTCAATTGTTGATTTTTACCAAAAATTGTCTGTAAAGGTGGCACAGTTTGAATGGAGGAATTGTCAGGTGGCTAAGCTTCCTCCTTACAGAACTTACTTATGGAGCATGTTTCCCACACTATGTCCCCAATAATTTCTGACCAAGAAAAAGGAAAGCCTGGTAGCTTCCTGTTTCTACTTCTACATTTGTGTGCAACACATGCTGTGACTCAACAGAAAGATCTTTGTCTGTCTCAGATTCCAATCAGAGTACACCATTACAAACTTTTATTTTCTATTCTAATTAAAAGATCATTGCGGGTTCTGTGGTGATGTTTCTTCAGGAGCCCTTAATACCTTAAGGCCACTTTCCACTGTATCTCATCCTATGGCTTCATAGAGTATTTTTAGTGGGAACTGTTAAAAGCATCTGTAACAGTGTAGATGCTGGGAACGTATACTGCAGGACAGGCTATCTTATCAAAGGCACATCCAAACCAAAAGTTACTGTGATTACAGCACTGGAGGAATTCACAGCATCTTCAGTATATCACTAAACCATGCATATAACTGATTCACCAGTAAGATTCCTATTCTCTCAAAGTAAGATTTTTTTAAGACTAGCATACTCACATGACACTTAAAGACATCAGAAGCAGAGGTTGGTTCAAAGTAATTATAACAAAAAAAACCCAAACAAAAAAACCAAAAAAAGAAAAAAACCCCACCAAAACCCACAACAAAACAAAACAAACAAACAAACAAACAACAACAAAACAACCTAAACCACTAACACTTAAAGCAACAAAAAGCACCAAATCCAAACTGACAAACAAAACCACCCACCCAAGACATTGTCTCCCTACTCCCCCCTGCCAAAAAAACAAAAACCCCAACCCCAAAAAAGTCCAAAAGCCATAAAGATCACTGAAGAGAGAAAACATGTGAGATCAGCAAGAAAAGCCACCAAAATGGTGAAGTCATTGTAAACTGCCCTGTACTATCTGCACTAGCTACACTCAATCCTCAACCTTATTCTTTTAACAAGTTGTCCTCAGTTTGAGAATCTGAATATACAGAACTTTATTATGAGGTAATATTCCACTGGTAAAACATTGAGCTAAAGGAAAAAACAGGATGGCTTCAAAATACAACCTTTGCAGATAATTTGGAGAACTTTACACAAATAATAATTCATACATTCAATTTAATTGTATTTAACTGTAGAAAAACAACAACAAAGAATATCCTCCCAAAACATCATTTATTGCTTGATTAATGCCTGCGGTTTCTACCCTACTGCAGTCCTCTCCTCACTCCAAATGGGAAGCACTTGGATTGGCAACAGGTTTTTCACCCATTCATCCAGACCATGGCCTAGATGCCATGCCCTCTCTTACGTCATAACAGAAACAAGAGTATTTGTTGTATTTTTGAATGTCCCCATGCCCAAGTTCTTTTATCTCCTTCCCTCTCCTGCTTCCTGCCAGAAACACACATCCTTCAACACATAAAAATAACGGTGCTTGATATTTTTTTATGATATATTTAGCACTTCTGTTACACAACTGTATTATATTTATTCCAACATTTTATTTTATCCATTAGAATTTGGTGGAATCTTTGACAACACTGAGGATACTGATTAAATTCACACAGATTTTAGTACCTGTAATTTCTGCCTGAATTGGCACAAACCCAAAACAACCTTAGACCTACTTCCCTCTAGTATGTTTTCATCATACTAATTGCTACATATTTCTAATTGCCATAACAAATGGTTAGGAAATTGGATTGCTACCTTGCCATTCTTTATCCTGTTTCAATTACATCTTTTGCCACTCATGCATTCCATATGTTTATGGTTTTGATGCAGTCCCAAATTATTTGAGTATACTCAGCTGTATCACACACAAGATCTGCTATTAGAGAGGAAGATGCCATCAAAATTTTTGAGGCAGCAATCACCACAGATCCCAAGAGTATTCCCAAATAATAATGCATCTGTTCTCTGAAGATGATGCCACCCAGGACTAACTGAGAAGACTGAATCCCCATCCTAGTACTGCAGGGACTGAGGTCCAAATCTTCTTTAGAAAAATGAGTGAGAATGAAGGATAACAGGCCACAAAACTGAGTTTCTAAGCAAGCAGTTTTTTGGCCCACTCTCGCTCTCTTGAAGACCATCACTGTGGTGTCAGCAAGACTGGAAACTTCAACTATGGATATTTCTTTAGAAGCCACCAATAACACCCGAGTACCAAGGTGCAAAACACAGGAGGTATATCTGCAGTTGTCATGATTACAGCCAACTGAATGGTAATGAATAGACACACTGCTTCAGGATCAGAAAACACACATCTCACTGATGCTGTAAGGTCAGGCCAAATTCTGAAATGCTTTCCTCTATTGTTCTTTGTGAGAAACTTCTATACCTTCTATTCCTTTCTTCACTTCAAAACACCCTCTTCAATACCTTAACACTTTTTTTTTTTTTCTTTCTTCTTCACTCATCCAGGAACTGCATCAGGTTTTGGTTTAAGTTCAGCTAAATGGC
Source organism: Hylia prasina (assembly GCA_013397195.1). Classification (NCBI taxonomy): domain Eukaryota; kingdom Metazoa; phylum Chordata; class Aves; order Passeriformes; family Sylviidae; genus Hylia; species Hylia prasina. The sequence continues at coordinate 22,453 of VYXD01013803.1, read as the reverse complement.
AGTTCAGAAGAATGACAGACTCTAAAAAGCAAAGACTGTTGGCCACACCCAATGTTGTCTCTATTGAGTTTCTAACCCTAGGTTCAACTACGGAAAACCATCAGGAATATATACAAAGACAGTGTAAAGCATCTGCATTTGCCGCCCTTTACATAATCATGTTCAGACAGGTTCAATTATTAAATTATTGCACGTATGTGGGAGTACATGCAATTAGAGGATTCTTCTTCTTGTGGACTTCCTGTTTTAACAACAGGACAACACACTACAAGTTAGACAGCCAGTAAGACCAGAACCTGTCATGCAATTCTTCACTTGATAGCTCTAAAATAAAAGAACAATAGCTCCATTTAGGCCAGAGCCATACTGATGTGGCATACATGGGAATTCAAGATAAAAACTACTACTCATTCTGTTATTCTACACCTGCTTAAACTGGCATGAAAAGTGTAGTATAAGTAATATATGAATTTAGAGAACATGGTCTTTATAAAGGAACATGATAAAATACAGGAGAAACTTCAAATATTGAATATACCAGTTATAATTGCAAGAGAAAATCTACTATTGCCAGAAAATCAGGATCTCTCAAATTCTGCTAAGCATCATCATTATTCTGCTTCTTTCAGCTCCAACTTCTTTCTCATAAAACATGAACACTGGCACCGTATTTTCCACTACTTACAGAAACAAAAAAAGCTGTCAAAAAACCAGACAAAACTTGTAATGTCCTAAATATGGAAAAGTAAAAACCTAACTTGCAATGCAAGTATACATTCAGATTCAAATATATTTCAATCATTGTATTGAACAGAAGCAGAAAAATAAGGCTCTTAGCAGTAAAATGTTCATATCTATATTTTCACAAAAGTAATTTTCAGAAATCCATCCAGACGTACCTCATGGATTAAATGAGATTTACTTTATTATAAACATACTGATGAGTCATGTAAATACAATAAAAATGTAAAGCAAGGGTGCTTCTGGAAATGTGTAGGCCACATGCAAACCATACCATCCCAAGGTAATTTAGTGAAGCAGATTCTGTCTACAGAGAGTCACACAGATGTAGCATAGCTATTCTGTCCCACAGACATATGGCAGGTGACTTCAGTTCTATAGATTTCTTTTAAAGCTTGTAAATTTGATGTAATCTCCAGTTTTTCAGGAGACCCACCCATGGAAGTAGAACATAAACCTTAACACAGGTACCCATCCAACACCCCTAAAGCCAAGTGACACAATACCCTGAAAAACTCCAGCAAACAGATGTCATCTGTGGTTGGTTGGACACATAAAACGTATCTGTTGACAGCAGTCTTTGGATAAACTGACTCATATTTCAGCTCCATGGCAGAGATACTGTACCTAGACCATGAAACTGCATACTCCATGCCTGAACTGTGCCTTTCACAAGAGATTTCAACATATGGCTGCTAAAGGGTAAGGGGTAACCTTATATGCTTGTTTCTGATCCCTCACATCCCTTTGTCATTAGAACTGTTACATAAATTGCATGGTTTATTCCACCAACAGGCAGATGTTACAGAAGAGCTTCACTGAAAAAATGCAGGAAACATTATGTCAAGCTTTATGCTTCTTGTCTGCTTAACATGTCATAATATTTTGGTTTCTAAGACGTTATCAGATTCATTAGTCTAGGGTGCAGATGGTGCACTGCTGTACTACTGCTCACAGGGGCATTAAAAGACGAGACTTTGATGGAACATATTCCAAAGTGCATGCAGCAAGCCAAACAAGTGAATTTGTTCAATTGCACTTCTTTTTTTGTGTGAAGGTATAATTAAATGGACGGAGGAAAAGAGACATCTATGGGGACTACAATGAATCACCTTACTAATCCAGGCCCCAGCATCCCAGAAAACTAAAATGATCCCTACTATTATCCTACTGTCTACTTTGGAGTTGAAACACTAGCATGCAGACAGAAAGATCTTCAGGAATAAACTTTGAGTATATAGACAACTTCTCATTTAAGCTGTAAGCGCTCTAAGCAGAGACAAGCTTCTTTCCCCAAGAGAGAGGTAAAGAGAAGCACAGAATAGCACAAACTATTTCATGAATACTTAAACTTATGACCCAGTTAACACCTTCTTAAAGTAAAGCAGTTGTCTTTTTGTGGGTAAACATTACGTAAAATTTCAAATCAATTTTCTGTGTCTGTTTTTGCAGATTGTGTATCAGTCTTCTCTGCTATCATACCCATAATACATTCTGTCATGTTTACAGATCTGCAAATAATATTTGCTAGCAGTGGAACATTAGTTCCAGAGGAAAACTTGATGACCCTGTGGAATCTAAATAGTAACAGTCCCTTTTACTTATTTCTGTTTAAGGAAAAACACAACTCTGGAAATACTTTACCTGTCAGCCATGAGATGCAATGGGATGTTAAGAACCTCCTAATGATGATGCTTTAAGAAACAGTTCTCAAAGAGGATTTAGCATTTCAGAATTGCTCACAATTCCTTTTTTTTATAGCATCATTCTAAAACAGTCCACTAATGATAATTCTACCATCCTCTTTCTACAGAACATAAGAGGTAAGAGAGTAGTCTGTAGGGCAAACAAAGATTTGGCCTTCCAATATGAAAAATCATGGCAAAAATGTATTTTAGGGGATCTGATTTTTTGTGTGCTTCCCACGAAGTGCTTTTGAAATAAATCTTGGAACGCAAGAGTCTGAGACATGTTTAAAAAACATGTTTTCTCATCAGATGAAATATAACAGATCTTTGCACCTCTCTTCCTCTAGTTTAACTAATAAAACTAGTCTGACTTGTCTAAACAGAAAATTAGTTTTTATCATGAAAAACAGTGAGTTTGTGTTGAATGTAGGACAAATGCCTGATAGTATTACTGCATCTATATAAAAACAATCATTAGGACATAATTAAATCCTACAATTAACAAATGAAAGGGCAGTATGAACAACACAACAATTTGGTGTCCATCAGCTTAATTTACTGCATTGCTGAGCATACGTCCATATTGTGAGCAGCTAATGGCCCTGCCTTAGAAATATAATGACTACAAAGAAAACTCAGCAAGTCCACTTTTCTGGACTATGTGAAATTGCATGGCATAATAAACAATCACACATATTACAACAAATAAATGCATGAACAAAGTTCCTAACAAGCAACCCAAGAAACTCAATTATCTATAAGTATGTTAATTCAGTAGGAAACCATTCATGAAGAACAGAAAGTAAGACAACTATGCCTCTGGACTGACATGGTGTAAAATGGACTAAATTCTGAAGCGGCATAGGACTGAACAAGTTTTGACTGTATGATTTGAAGGGACAACATCATCAGCCAGCCAGCCAATTCCACAGCGAGCACAGCCTGACCACACAAGCCAAGTGACCTAGCCAGCACTGATGCTTCATCACTGCACCCGCAGGACACAAAAATGTATAGGCTTTCTGGTTACCAGCCCAGCCCAGTTCTCAATGTGTCACTACATTTCATGCTCCTCAAAGCATGAAAACCAGGGAAGCCTTCTGGCCCTTTGGAGCACACTGGTCCAGCAGTATATTCAGGCTAATCAATGCTTCAATAATGTACAACATTGGTGGCTCTGGCACAAATAAATACAGTAGTCCAGCAGGACCAAGTGCAGATGCCACTGCCATGACTAGAACATGGCAAAAGCTAAAGCTTCCATGTAAGCTATGTGGGTTATTTTCATAGCAAAGTACATAAACCTGGAGTATTTACTTCTTCTTGGATAAGGCATTGGATAGTGGTAAGATACAGGGGATTACAGCTAGAACCAAAGCAATTAGCAGCTTAATATGGTCTCACGTGGACTCCACTTGTGCCATTACAGGCTCCCACCAGTCACCTTGTCTTATTTTCAGTTTTGAATATGTTGCCATGAGGTATTAGGCACTAAATTAAAAGGCTCTAACCAATGAATTCAGACTCTCAAAGCTAAATTCTTTATCTAATAAACCATATTTACTCCCTATTATGGTGTGAAGGTTTCTAGTGTGGTGTAAATTATACCTATCTTACTTTGTCTTAGAAGACATTGAGTTATGATCATCTGTTTTGGATTTCCACGGCCTGGTTTTGGAAATGGCAAGGGCAAGGGGGAAGGAAAGGGAGGGCTTCTGGGGTGGCTTTTGTGAGAAGATGCTGGACACTTCTTCCATGTCTTACAGGGGCAGTTCCTGGTGGCTCCAAAGACAGATGTGCCTCTGGCCAAAAGTGGCACCAATTAGAAATGGTGATAACGCCTCTGTGCTAACATATTTAAAAATTCAAAACAAAAAGGGATTGTGCAGTTGTAATTATGACCAGAGGAGAGCAGAGTGAGCACATGTCAGAGGAACAACGCTGCAAACACCAAGGTCAGTAGAGANGTCTCCTGTGGGAGGGACCCCAGGGTTCAGCAAGAGAACGATTCCTCTCCCTCAGCAGCAGGAGCAGCCTCGGATGATGATGAGCTGACCATAACCCCCATTCCCTGTCTCCTTGTACCACTGGAGTAAGAGGTAGAGATGGAAAGTGGGAGGGTGGGGGGAAGGAGTTGTTAAGGGCTCATTTTACTTCTCATTACCCTGCTCTGATCTGGTTAGTAATAAGTTCAATGNCCTTGATGGCCTGCACCCCAAGGAAGAGTGACCCAGACTGCAGCAGTTTGAGAGGGACTGGTGCCTATGGGCGCTATTCATGTGCAGCAGGTCACAGGGAGGTGCTGCTCATGAGATGGAGCTGAGTCAGAGACGTTCATGGAGAACTGTCTCCTGTGGGAGGGACCCCAGGGTTCAGCAAGAGAACGATTCCTCTCCCTCAGCAGCAGGAGCAGCCTCGGATGATGATGAGCTGACCATAACCCCCATTCCCTGTCTCCTTGTACCACTGGAGTAAGAGGTAGAGATGGAAAGTGGGAGGGTGGGGGGAAGGAGTTGTTAAGGGCTCATTTTACTTCTCATTACCCTGCTCTGATCTGGTTAGTAATAAGTTCAATGCATATCTCTAAGTTGAACCTGTTTTGCATGTGACATTATTTGATGAGTGATCTCTCTCCTGGTCCTTATCTCAACTCAGGAATCCTTTGTTACATTTTCTCTTCTCTGTCCAGCTGCAGAAGAGAGTGAATGAATGAGTGGCTTTGGTGTGTAGCTGGCATCTAGCCAACCCATGACACCATCTTTTAATCCTAACTAGGTTCCTAGATAGGAACAGAGTAGGACTGACTTTGGAAAACAGAAGTGGTACTGGTGATGCACAGCTCTCTCTCAGGCCTTTATTTATTTGCTAAGTTTTGTTTTGTTAACATGTTAGTTTACAGTATGATGCAGAATACAGTACATTGAAAGGAGGCTATCAGTTACGGAGGTTATCACAGCAGACTCTGATGCCTCATGCCATGTGGATTATGCCATCTGTCTCAATGGAAAAGCCTTGAAAATTTTGGAGACTCTGGTGACTGCAGAAAATCTACCTGACTGCGTGGGACAGCTGGGTTACAAAGGCATCTCCCAGCTTGTGCTCCATTTGTACTGCTAAGAGACTGATTATTAATAATCCGCAATTCTGGGAAAAAAAAAAAAAAAAGTTACCTAAGGATGATTGTATTTTGTAAAGCAGTACACACCAGAACTCAAGATTACCTGAAACAAAAAGAAGAAAGAAACTCCTGCACCCTTCATGCTCCTCATAAAAGAAAGAGAAGCTGCTTAGATATATAGTTAGGAAGGAATGCAAAATCCCTTTACTTGCAAAGGATTTTGCAAGTAAAAAACACTACAGAAGAACACTAATGGAGTTAAATCATATACCCCCTGTGCTGTATCCTACAGATAACAGCCAGGAGTTAACTTTGACAATTCTTGTGGGTCCCTTCCAACTCAGGATACCCTGTGCTTCTGTTTTTTAGCAGCTTATCCTACGCTTTTCCTCCACTACCAGGGACAAAATGCTTCAGAGCAGATGGCTTTTCAACCTAGGCACTTTCATTGCAAGACAAGATCCCTTAAAGGTAATGTGAAATCAAGATTTTGTTCAGGGATTACAGTGGACTGCCAGCAATATCTTACATACTATATATTAGACTTCTGGATTCTCTCATTCCATGCATCCCAATGGAAGCACACTGCCCCTGGCATCTGCCACATTTGATGACACTGCAGAAACCAGTACATTACTAATGCAAAGTGCTAGAAAAATGTAAAATTAAGAAATTACACCTCCAAACATAAAGAGATATACAATCTAAGAGAAACTTTCCTTCTTTATAATTCATAAAAGTCATTAATGCAATTAAGTTGTGTTTGGTAGCTTTATCAGCACAATAAACAAAATAAATAAAAGATTATGAAAGCTACGTTATTTTAATAGTGACAGATCAGGTTTTCAAATGACTGCTCTTTTTGCTCTAAGATATAACCACAAAATTCTTATCAAAACCACTGTCTCATGTAAAAATATGTCTCCTCAAGTGCTTTGGGAATAGCAGATGAAAGCAAGAAATATGAGAGCAAGTCATTTGTCCAAGGTCACAGACTTGGCCAATAGCAGACCAAGGAAGGAAAACACAGTTGCCTCATTTGGAGTTTCCATCTGTTCATAAAGCTACATCCCAAACACATGCTTTAAACAGATCGGTCCCTCTGTTTAACTTAGCTTGAACCTGCTCAACAAAACAACATATATCCCAATTTCCACTGAATAATGGAATCCTTTGGATCTAATAAATTCACAGTGGAAATGAAATATCTGAACTTTAGGATGCCAGAAAAATGGATAGCACAAACTTGACATCTTTTACACATACATTCTTTATTCATCAAGGGTTTTAAAGCTGTCTTTCCAATAGACTTTGAAATAAGCATCACAGTGAACAGCTTCATGGCTTCAGCACATCAAAAGTTCCTGTGTTCAGCAGCAGCCCAAAACATTGATCTGTCATCAGTAAAAGAGTTTTTTCCTAATACCTAGCCTAAACCGGCCTTCGTTTTGCTTAAGGCCATTCCCCCTTGTCCCATCACCACAAGCTTTTGTGCAAAGCCCCTCTCCCGCCTTCTTACAAAGCCCCGCTAGGTACTGGGAGGTGTTAGAAGGTCTCTCTGGAGCCTTCTCCACTCCAGAATGAATAGCCCCAACTCTCTCAGCTCATCTTCATAGGAGAGGTGCTCCAGCCCTCTGATCAACATAGTGGCTCTTCTCCTGACTTGCTCCAAGAGGTCCACCTCTTTCTTTGATATTGAGACCCCCAGAGCTGGATGCAGTGCTCCAGGTGGGGTCTCACCAGAGCAGAACAGAGCAGAGGGGCAGAATCCACTCCTTCACCCTACTGGCTATGTTGCTCTGGATGCAGCTCAGGACACGTTTGGCTTTCTGGGATGTAAGCGCATATTGCCAGGTCATATTGAGCTTTTTAGGCACAAACGCCCTTTAGTTCTTCTCTACAGAGAGTCTCAATCTATTCTCCATCCAGCTTACATCCCAACTCGGGACTACGCAGGTGCAGGACCTTGCATTTGGCCCTGTTGAACTTCACAAGGTTCAAACAGGCCCCCTCTGAAGCCTGTCAAGGTCCCTCTGGATGACATTCCTTCCCTCCAGTGTGTCAACTGCACCACTCAGCTTGGTGCCACCAGTAAACATGCTGAGGGTGTCCTCAATCCCTCTGTCTTGAGTAACCAACAAAAATATTAAAAATTGGTTGTCTCATACTAACCTCTGAGGAATGTCACTCATCACTGCTTTCCACTTGGCCCATAAGTTGCTGACCACGACTCTTTAAGAGGAACCACACAGTCATTTTTTTATCCACCAAGTGGTCCACCCATAAAATCATAGAATCTCAGGATATTTTAAGATGGAAGGGACCCACAACGATCATCAAATCCAGCTCGTAAGTGAATGACCCACAGGGAATTGAACCATGACCTTGGAGTTATTAGCACCATGCTCTACTCAGCTGAGATAATCTCAGGGTCAAATCCATCAGTCTCCAGTTTAGAGATAAGGACAGCTGTGTCAAATGCTCTGCACAAGTCCAGGGAGGTGATGTCTGTTTCTTTTCCCTCATCCATCACTGCTGTAACAACACAGAAGGATGTGGAGTTGGAAATTACACTATGTCCTCTTCCCTACCTTCTTTGACAAGACACAAGGAAAAGGTGTTGGGAGAATAAAGTGAAACAGGTCAGGAACCAGGCTTCTTTAGTTCATAAAATAAAATTTTAAAATTTATAAACATGCCTGGCACATATAATTAAGTCTTCACCTCACTATGACAGGGCAATTACTCATCATGTGGTTAATGGTCTCTTTACAGCCATGCTGTATTGTTAATTTCTCACAAGCAAACTGCCATGCTGACATAAAAAGGGTTTGTCAGCAATACAAAGATTTCTCATTATATCAGCGTACTATTTGCCATCCATCCAACCTGAGTGACCAGAAATACTCTCTTATTTATTATTATGAGGATGATATAAGATAGCCTACAGAAACACTGCATATATGCATTGTGGAATAAAGTTATGTTAATGATGCTAATATGGACTAATATATCATGGAATAATATTGATGCACATTTGTAGCCTCCAAGAGTCATACAGGCTCTTACATACAACACAAACTGACTTCTATCAACCCTTTAAGAAAGAGGTCTGTAGTACACATACAGTAGTCAGGAATCTCAGGTTAAATTGTTATGCCTTTTTGCTGTTCATTAGTTTGATTTTAAAAGGTTTTGATCTGCTCTACATCCTGTCGCCAGTCTCACATCCAAGTACTAGAGATGAAGTGCTGAGACGCTTTGCAATACAGGTAACACTTCCCCCTGTGGATACCATAAGACAAGATCACATGATTACTTCAGGTTGTCTTCTACGGAGCACAGGCTCCTAAACTCAGAATTCCAGGTTTCCAGCCTCTTAGTGTCAAGTCTCCTTTTGAGAAAAAGTCCTGCTCCCATACTAACAGACATGTTTTTCTGGTCATCCCCATGTGCCAGCTATGAGCTTTACTCTGAACAGCCAGTTTAAGGTAGAGAAACAGGCAAAAATTTATTGTCATCACCATAATTTCTGCCCAGAAAAAGGAAAGGTGATTAGCTTTCCAGTCACACTATTTTTCCAAGTCGAAACAGTATTATGGCCAAACAGGTGAGAGAAAGGACCTGCTCTTTGGGTAGGATCATTAGATCAATTTTGGCTGTGTGCGGTAAAACTTCACCTTGAGCTTGGGATCATTCATGTCCTGTTAGAGGCTTGCTCCCAGGAGTAATTTGGCTGAGGGAGATGTCTTAAAATACATTCAGTGTGAAATATTTCCTCTGCAGTTGGGGGTAAACAAGTCAGTGGAGCTTTCCCTATCATGGATTCTGTGATTCAGGCCTAAAGGTTTTCCAGAGGAAAAATAAAGTGATACATGCACTCTTCCCAGAAACAAAAGCACTGTTCAGCAGGAAAACCAAGCAAATCTAGTGTGGCATTTTGGTTACTTTTTTAAACACAGGACACCTCAACTTTAACTAGACCTGCACTACCTTGTACAAGTGAGAATCCATTAGGAACTTTGTATCTCCTGGGGTAGTGTTTTCATAACCACACTCTCACCAGCTGCCAAGATGACCTTCTTACAGACTGATGCACAGTAACATTAGTCTGTTTATTACAATTAATTGTAAGCAGATGAGAACATTAGTCACAAAAATCTAATCCAAGGAGTTGGACAATGCAGGCAGATGGAAATTCCTTTGGAAAGTCAAACAGTCCTTCACCCAGGAAAGTACTTAGAAATGGAGGTTATTGGGAGGGCATAATGCTCTTCAGGTCGCAACAGAGAAGAGTTTTGACCAGCTGCTGTTTAAGCATGACCAGTCCTTTTCATCCCTATATTTTCACATGCATCTTCCTTCCCAAACAACCCAGTTCTGTTCCTTTCCTCACCTTTGGTTTCCCCCACTAAGCACCCCATAGTAAGTCCTGCGTAACCCTGAAACAGTCTTCCTCTGTGTGCTGCAATGTGTCCTCTATCTTCAGGCAGCAAAATCAGGAAGTCTGTGAGGTGCTCCAGGACTGACTCATGTTGATGCATTTCTCTCCCATGCCATGGGGATGAGGTTGTCCCAGGACAATGCTGGAAGGGGCCTTTCCTCAGAATCCTCACACTGGGTCTCTGCCTGCCACTGTCCCTTGTGCTCCTCCAGGTTTGAGGAGATAGGATCCAGTGATGGGGCTGGGAGCAGCTGCAGGAATGGTTACTAAGGCCCCTCCACACCTGCCAATGTTTCTCTGCCTTGTGAAGCACAGGCAAGTTTTTATCACATAAACTAACAGTTTATCACTATTACTTTTTAAGCAAGAAAAGAGTGCAATGCTAGGGAAACAAAGAATATAAAGAAGCTAAAGCAGCATCTCCCTCAGAATTTAGGGTTGTCCAAAATCAAAACTGATTTTCAGGCCTCAGCCTTTTTTTTTTTTTTTTCCCCTGCTTTTTCCAGCAATCTTCAAAATGTTTTCAATAGACAATCTTGACAAAGAGCCTGGGTAAAACTGTGTAACACTCCCAAGACATGTAGTAACTATATATATCTACTTTGTAAAGAAAGATGTAAACTACAAGAAAGAAGAATACAAGAATACAAGAAGTAAAAATACAGGAAAACTAAGGAACTTTGAACCTATGTGAACTCATTTATGTGAATTCAGATCTGAGATCTCAGTGCCATTCAACCAACTCCTTTGTAATAGACCTTCAGCTTTATCCTCTGGATTTTGTTTTCAGCTCCCACCTGGGCCATAAAACGTTCATATCATCATCTGCTTTGGCACCAAATGGGATCCTCAGTCCAAAAATTCTTTAGCCTTCACTGAAACATGACAGGCTATGTGAGCATAACTACAAGATATTTTGATGTTCACATTTGTCACAGACATATAAAATCTGTGACAGAGAGATTTTTAAAATTATTATTAATGTTGTTGTTGTTGAGAAAAACAAACTGCAAAAGGAAGCAACCAAAAAAACCCAAACCCAACAACCATATTCTATCTCACTAGACAAAAAAAAAGGGTTCTTTCAGCAACTCTTGGTTCATCCACCAGACTTCAGAGAAGTATTTAGGAGGCAAGAACACAATGAAATGCAAAATCCTGAAGCACTGAAACCAAAGCACAGATGCATAGCTTCTGACTTACTCGTTCAAGCTACTCTTCTCATTCCAACAGGAAAAGTACTTCCTTATTTATAGGAAGAGATAAGGAAAGGGCCAGTGTGAGCTGCTTGGTCACAGGATGGGTGGTTTGCACTACAAGGTAAAATGTGTGTATCTCCCTCCTCTGTTTTCAGGGAAGAGGAGTTCTAATTTAGAAGATGGTAATCTCCATGTGGGTCCTCAGATGTCTCCAAATTAGGGGGGGTTATGCATAATATTAGGTAGACACAACTCAGCTACTCTGAGAAGCAATTATCCTGACTTGTCCTTAGATCAGCTGCACAAAGCCAACAGGTCTTTGATCCTTAACCCTGACCTGAAGGTCCTCACACAATATATTCTCTCCTTCATCACCTACAATCACTTCATACTGCTTGATCTCCCCTTGAAATTTTAATTTCTTTTTTCACAACAGTCAAACACTTCATGGGTCTCCTATGAAATGACAATGGCAGGAAAAGAGGGATGACAGTGTATAAACATAATACAACCACTGAACAGTGAATCAGATCCATCTTGTCATGCAGCACTAAGCTGCTTCTCATGACTGGTCCTTACTTGATTTAAATCAATGTTCCATTTAATGCAGAAGATCCATACACATGTACACAAAATTAAAATTAAAAAGACATCTGTGGCAAATCAATGCACTAAATCTACCACAGACCTCCTGGTTCTCTGTCCAGTCTTTCAAACACAAAACTATCCCTACCACAAATTTAATTCATATACTAACTTCTCTGAAGACTTCTGGGTGTAGATAATTTGTGACAACACCAGAATATAACTACAGTCTTAGCATTAGCAGAAGCAAAAAAAAAGAATAATGATGGGAGAGTTCCAGTATTGTAGGATACTACTGTGTAACTGAAGTAATTCACTAGTTTGCTAAAGAAACTGCTTATCCATAGCAATCTTTCACTCTGTCAGACTATAACAGGTCCTCCCAGGCATCAACAGGATTTTTCCTTCCTTTAATAAAATACTTTCTAATCTCAAGACCATCGTGGAATTCCTTCACTGCTTGCACCTGTCCTAGTTTAACCCCAGCTGGCAACGAAGAACCACACAGCCACTCACTCATTCCTCCCCCTTCCCCAGTGGGAAGGAAAATCTGAAAGAAAAGTAAAACACATAAGTTTAAATAAGAACAGTTTAATATAAGACGCAAAATGTAATATCATCATCATAACAATAAACAACAACCACAAAAATAGTGATAAAGAGGCATAAAACCAAAAAAAGATAAGTGATGCACAATACAATTGCTCATCACCCACTGGCCAGTGACAGATCTGCAGCTCCTGTACAATTCCACCCAGTTTATATACTGGGGATGATGTTCTGTGGTTTGGAATATCCTTTTGACCAGTTCAGGTCAGCTGTCCTGGCTGGGCTGCCTTCCAGCTTCTTGTGCACTTACTCATTGGCAGAGCACAGGAAACAACAGTCTTGGTGGCAACAGCCAAATCATTAGTATCTTATCAACACCATCCTCCTGCTGAATCTAAAAAACATCATGCAATTACGAAAACCTAACCCCATCGCAGACAAAATCAGGACAACATCAAATATTTCTGAGCTTATACATTTTCCATATTGTTTTTCAAATATTCCTATAATTATGCAGACTGAGTAACATAAAGGTAAAACACATCGGTTCACCTTTAGAAGTAGCAATCCATAAAGATTCCCACAAGAAGAGCAAATCTGCCTGCTAAATACCTTGTAATTTTTGCTTATCTTTATGTTCAACTCAGTCTTCCTCTTCAAGCACCAGTGACTTCGTATATTGTGGTTACATGAACCAGTTCAAAAGGCTGGCACTGCACCAGAGGAAGTCAGTGATACATAGAAACATGGCATGTTGTTGATGCATATTCAGGAACCAACCCAGCACTTCAATTTCAAGCCACAGTGCTTATGTGGCACTTTCTTAGAACTGTCATTATCGAAGACTCAGATTGATTCAGACCCCTACAATTCATCCAGTGGTGGCTACCTGCAGTCCTACCATAACCTGGCGCAAAGACCTGATAGTCAGAGAACTACGTCAGCCAGACCTTGAGAGAAAAATTTCAGCATTACACCAGCTGGAATAGTCCTGAAGATGGGACATTTTGCTACCCACACAAGTGAATTCAGTCTCCTTGAGAGTTTGTTTTCATGGGGGTGATGTCCAGGTATTAGAAAGATGAATTAGTTGCCCATAGAATAAATAGTCTTGTTAAGGTTTAGCGTCTGTCATGCTTCAGTGATCACAGACCTAGCAGGAGGTTAGCAGAGCTGGGGGAGGAGGATGCACCACTGAGAGTGGACACAAAGAATGCAGAATTTATAGGCCACAAGGTCATTTGGCAGAACTCCCAAGATAAGGAAGTAAAAAAAGCCAACACTTCAACTGGGTAAAGGGTAATTCTGGCAAAGGAAAATAATGACCACAGACTCAAGAAACCCACTAACTCAAAGAGAAAGACTGAGCAAGCAGATTAATTAGCAAAAGAAGCAAGAGAATCATTTAACCAAGTGAAGACAGAATACTAATTAATAACAGAACTATGTACTTGTAACAAATGAATATTTATGCCTTTGTTTGCTAAAATGTAGAAACAGTAAAAAGTTTTGATAGTCTGTGTGCTGGGTTTGCCACCCAGCACCCTTTTCTGTGCAGAACTGTAAATAAATACCTCAGCTCTGTGCGTGGATCAGCCTCCTGCATTAACAGGTGAAATAATCCATTTTGCGACAACAATCTTGGTGACACAAATGGGAGCTATAAAGCCATGCCTTGCTGGGATCATCTTGCTGCTGCCAGCAAAGGAGAATCAGATCAGATAGGATTTGGACCAGTTTGATTGGAGACCACCAAATCCTCTCCAACATCGAGGCAGTGAGCAACGCAAAGGCGTAACACTCCAGAGGAATTTAAGCAAGTACAAAAGTGGTATGAACTTCTGGACTGGTGAGTATCAAATTTCACTTTGTTGTAACTGATCAGTGCGACCAGTCCTGGGCTGACCAGTGGGATTGGTAGTTGAAAACTTCAAACTCTGTATAAATTGGATAAAGAGGATTTGGAACGGTGACTGCCACTGTACACAACAAAAGCAGTGTGTGAAAGAGGGGAGGCGTCCACCTATCTTTGCAGACACAAGGTCCAAGCAGTTTGTAACAACAGTGGATCAGAAGTGGGAAATAAATAAATAAATGCCTTTAAAATTGTTACACACAAAGCTGTGTGATGGGAGAGAGTGCTTTTCCTTTCTGACAACAAGGAGCTGAAGCAAAGAGTAAAAAATTATTTGTATTAGAGGTCTGGACCTAAGGATAAAGGAATTGGGCAATTGAATATTGGCAAACTAGTCTACAATTCTGCCCTGTAGCTCTTGGAGTTTTATTTAGAAAAGCTGGAGTAAGCTAGGGAAGATCCAATAACTAAAGATAAAATGTATACATATGGTAAGCAGTGGTAGACACCTTACAAATTGGAGAATGGGGAAAATGGATATTTGAGATTTTATTTTAGAGTTGGTATTTTGTTGCTGATTTGGTAAATGGGATCAGTACTGGTTTATGTTGATGCTTTTATGACATTGTAGAGACCTAGGTATTCAGAAAAAGCGTATTTGGAGAGGAAATACGCTGATGTCATATACTGAGGATAAAAAGGCAAAGACCGTGTGTTGCAGAGGGGATGAGGCAGAAGATGTGTGATTGTTAGTTCCTTCCATCACATAACATAGGAGTGGGGATGGATAAAGAGAATATGGATCAAAATAAAGAGCATATGGGAAAGAAAGGATTTTAGTCCTGTTGCTGGCCAGACTCAGGGCCAATCAACCAGTGATACAGGCATCTTTAAAACAAGCAACAAGGGTCTGCCAGGTTTTATATATTTCCTTTTTTATGTTCATATTTTTTGAATTGAAGTGATCTGCGGGTTTGTACTGAGAGAATCCTGAAGGAATGTATCAGCTTTTGGAAACTGTTAACCTAACAGACTGAGAGAATCCTGAAGGAATGTATCAGCTTTTGGAAACTGTTAACCTAACAGTTAGGTTACCGCAACTGGGGGCATACCTGGGCTAGATTGATTACTACGTTACTGGCAGTAAAAAGGTGAAAGAAACAAGACAAGCAGGGGGCTTGGGGCCAGAAAGGCCCCTACTTCCCCTGCCCAAACACACACGCACTTTTGGCCTGAATCAGTGTGATATTTGTTGTCAGTAAGGGTCATTGAAAAGATGGAAACATTATGATGCTGGAGAATTTTTTTACAATGAATGAGGTGACATGGGGAAAATATCAAGGAATCTCCAGGAGATCCTCTAGTTCCAGTAAAACCAGAGAAACGACGAATTTTTTATAAATACCAGAGCCACATATTCAGTAAAAACTATCTGTAAGGTCTAAGTAAAGTTACAGCACTGATTTTTGGGGCAGCTTTATGGCCATTCCTGCAACTCGCAGAGTGGCCAGTTGAAGACATTAAACCGACTCATGAGTTTCTATATGCCAGAATGCTGCTGCCCTTTGTAGGATGAGATTTATTATGCAAGTTATATGCTTGAGTCAGAAAACTCTATATATCTCACAAGAAATGGCATGGAAGGCTCAAAACTGTTTACTAATGACCCAGACCTCAGAGGAATAAGACAGTCAGAAGGAACAAGATTTAAGAGCAATAAACCAAGTAACTGCGGACAAGTACTTATTTGACTGGCTTGGGTTTAAAAGATGCTTTCTTTTGCATTTCAGTGGATGAGCAGAGCCAGACTCTCTCACACACCAGGTGAAAGAGCCCATTTCGAGACAACAGGCAGAGGCTTCAAAACAAGACTTTTCTCATTCTGAAATGTAAGGAACTCCTCTTTAAGGTAAAAGCATGCTTTCCTGAATGGATCTGAAAACTGAGGCTGATTCTTCAAGTAATGGAGTAGAACAAAGCTTCTCTGAACAGTGAATTATCAGAGATTTTGGAGAAAAAGGCATCTCTCTTAAGAGTTTTATATACTTCTTTTTTTGCCAACATAGTCATAGCAACATATGCCCCTAGTGATTCAATGCTTGTGTAAACAACAAGGTTATTTTGCTAATAAAATTTAAGCCATTGCCCAAACAATTTATCCTACTAAAAAGATATTTATTCTTAAATCAATAAAATTACATCTTGCTTTGATTGTGTATCTGTTAGCCAGGGATTATTTTTTACTGTCCTTGCCAACTTAAGCATAAAAGTAAAATTTTTTTCAAGCAGGACTGCCTGTTCTAGTAAGAATGTAAGATGAAATGCTCTTAACACATTCTAACCTGTTAATCTGCCAATATCCTCTGAATCACTAGACTGACTGATTTCCTCATTTTTCAATTAAATACAGTCAAAGCAGAAATGAGCAAAACCTTTGCAACTGTGTGAAACTGAAATAAACAGTAAACCTTGGCAGGACAATAGTTATTAGAAAGAGCAACTCCCACACAGTGAGTAATACCCAGCATGTCATACAGATGAAATAAATTCAGAGATGTGAAAGAGAAGCATGTGAACAAGACAAGACAATCAAGAAACTGCAAGCTTAAAGATCTGCAAAAGGGAAAGGAAGATAGTGCTGACTGCTTCATCAGCGTGACCATTATGGTTCAGAGAAGTTTACTGCAAATTTGCATTATACTGGCATTGTACATCAAAATCTCGCGTTCAGTTTGTTTTTTCCAAGGAAACAAAGTGAACTACCATATCATGAACTTTCTGTGGAAAATGGGTGGTTATTTTCCTCAGCAATGTCTCAGTGAAACAACTGATTTCAGATTCCCCATGGAGATTACCAAGGTCACACAGAGGAACATCATAAGGATCATCTACGAGTTCCTTCAACAGATCTTCCAACTATTTAGCAAAAAACTTCCTGTTGATGTTTGGAATACAAGCAAGATTGAGAACTTCCAAAATGCAATTCATCATCAAATTGAAGAACTGGAGACATGTTTGTCAGAAGAACAATCAAAAGCAAAAAACAGTTTTCAGACATGGATCCTAAAAAGCTCGACATACAGCATAAAAAAGTACTTTCAAAGAATCATCAGTTTCCTAGAAGATAAACAATACAGCCCTTGTTCCTGGGAAACAGTTCAAATGGAATTGAGAGCATGTCATATTATTTTTGACAGTCTTTTGAAAAAAAAAACCTACATAAAGAGGTAAAGTCATCTATATTTTATTTCTTTTTAAGAATACAATAATTACCCTCTTCTTGATAGGTTTTTCATTTCCATATTTTAATAATTGTCAAATTGACATTTGGGGCTTGTTTTCAAAAAACATTCAGTGCTCTAAGCTAAACACGTAGAGTATTCAAATGAAAGGGCACTTGGTATCATTGCTTCTGTAGAAGGTCTTCAAAAATACAAGTGGATATTGCTCCTGTATTGCCTCTTTGCACTATTTAAAAAAGGTTTTCTGGTCTTTCCACATAAAATAGCAGTTGCTTTACAACCTGAAAAATTACATACATTACTGCATAGATTTTGTTTTTGCATTACTTCACTAACTCAGGTAAAAAGTACAAGACACAAACATGCATAAGCAAGACAGACCTTCCTGTAGTCTTATACATCATAAAAATCTTAAATTACAAAACAGATGAGAATTTAAGATGACCAAGACATCTTTAAACTCAAAAAATAATGATAGGTAGTCCTCCCAAACAAGAAAAGTAAATTACCAGTTTTGATCTTTATTTTGCAAGTATAATTGTCTCCATAGCCTATGGAGATATATTTATATATATTTCACATGAAATATATATTTATATATACGATAGAGAGAGAGAAATATTTATAAATAGCTTTCTATACAGCATATTGAATAACTACAACATAGATTTTCAGGACATGTTGATTCACAACACTATGTAAACTATGTATGCATTCAATGTGCCCCAGGTTCATAAGCAGATAAAATTAATCTGAAAAGAACTACTGTATGAAGACAAATATTAACAAATTTAATTCCTCTCCCATCTTTCTTTCCTTCATTTAGGCAGTACTTCAAGTTATCACCCTCATCAGTTTACTGTTACTCAAGCCACCTTGAATACCCTATGATATCTGTCCCTATACATTAGAAAACTGGATGACTTCTGACATGGATTTTTTCCACCTCAGATTTCATACATCTTCAAGTGTATCTCATTTCTCATATATTTTTATCATAAACGGAATGTGTCAAATTTGAATGTAAGAAGAAAAGAGTTAAAATATGTCCATGACTTCTGGAACTGGGAAAGAAAAAGGGATTAATTTGACAAAAAAGCAAAAATCATGTACTGTTACCATTACCTGAGGACAGAATCTCAGCATTTACTAAGAAGTTTGAGTGTTGGACTGTAACTCAGGTTGCTTTCCTTTCCTTTATTCAAATGAAATAAACATCTAAAAATCCCTTCCCACTCTGGGAAAAAAAACAAACAAACAAATCCAAAACACCTGATTCTGCGTGCAGCTATTGTAATGGATTGGTATAATTCCTTATTCCAGGAATGCAACAACAGGGTATTTACAACTGCCTAATTTTTGGCATCCAAATTAGATGCTGGGCTAGGGAGACCCAGACCCACCCACTTCCCTTTCACATGTTCCTGCTTTACAGAGAGAGGAAGCAAAAACTGTGTTTCAGACTCCTGAATATAATTCTGCTTTCAATCACCAACAGAAGAGCTCCATTCACAACTGGTTGTATAGGGAACATAAGAGCAGTTTGGCACATAGATAATGTAACATTCCCAACTTCATTAGTTGGTCTCTGTTTTATTAATTTAAACACTTTGCAACTACATTGACACTGAAGTATGTTTGATGTCTGCAAAACATGCTCAAGTACACTTAATTCTGAATTTTTTTTTTTTTTTTAATTTGTTGCTTTTAATGTATGGTTACTGTGGGCTATTAACATAAACCAACTCTGGACACAAAGCTCAAGGAAGTTGGTGAACTGAAGGCCATGACCTTGAGGTTTCCCTATGCACAATGTATCATACAAGATGATGTAAGGTTGTATTAATGTTCCTATATTTATATTGTACTTTCTTTGCTCTGTTCTGCACTCAGATTCCAGTCTCTAAAAAGCCAGGAGTCAGCAGAGGCTTCAGCAGGTATGACTGGTAACAACCTTGCACAGCCTACTGGATTCTAACTGGATTCTATCAGTTCTTCATGGGATCAGAGCACATTTTGGTTAGGTAATGACAGCACCACAACCTAAAAAGAGCCCATCCCTGGACAGTGTGGAAACATTCACTTCCTTCATCAGCTCTTCTGGGGAGGTACTTCCATGAATATAAAGCAGATATGCCTGTTAACTCATGCATTCCTCATTGTCAATTGTGACTCATACTTCCAAGAGGCAGGCTGGTTGGGTTTTTCTGAAATGGGGAAATAGAGACCTCATTAGATGATAATTTGGGGTATTCAGGTAAGCTTACCTAACTAAGCATTTATAGGGAACACAGCTTTTAAGAACTGCCTATGATAGCTCACTGCTAAAAATCTGTGCTTTTGCAAGTTAAGCTTAACTGTATCTTATAGAAGAAAAAAGAAATAACTATAACCAATAATATTCTCACATTTCTCGCCTAGAATTCAGTCTTAACCCTCTCTAAGGAAACAATACACATCTTTCTACTCCTGTGGAAAGAGCTGCATTTTCTGAAACTGAATATGTTCTTCTGCTCTTTGAGGTCAAACACAAAGTCTTGACTTTTTTTTCTTTACATGAGTACTTAAAAATTAAGTACTGAACATTCCTGCTAGACTGCTGCTGTTACATAGAATTCTTGCAATTAAACTTTTTGTAACTTTTTATCGCTGCTGTGACTGGAGACCAAAAGAAACAAACCCACGTCTGTTTTTTCATGTTTTTTTTTAGTGTATTGGCTTCGATATATCTGCAAATGGACACCACTTCAATGTCTATCTTAATCAAGCACTCTAATACCATGCTAGTGGGAACAAGAACAAGGGGATTGGGGGGGGGTGCGGGTAAGAAGGGAGACACTGAAATGGGAAAATGAAAGTAGCATTCTGTAATTCTTAGAATGAATAACTATTTCAAAGCTACTTAAAATCTCTTTTAAGGAAAATAATAATAATAAAAGACTACATTTCAAGATCCTCTTGATTTTTTTTTCCTGGTTAAAAGAGGAAAAAGTGAAAGTTCATATTCTGCAGGGAAGCATCATCCAAAGTGATCACTGCTAGCATTTGTATTGTATTGTACTGCTCAATGAAGGGTTGGATTACTTTGAAATACAGACAGTTGTGAGATGGAAAAGACAAATTGCAGTTCTGTCAAGATGAAGAGCTGAAATAAGAAATGAATAACCAAAGGGCAAGAAATCAGCCCCCAGTTTCAGCACACTGGAAGTACCACCCAGGTCAAGACCTGGTATCAGGGCTCATGAAGCTGCTTTAAACACCTGTTCAGCACACTCTCCAGCTGCTGAATTTGCTTTAAAACTTTAGAGTGGCTTTTTTTTTTTTTTTTTTTTTCCCCTGAATGGTAGTAAATGCAAAATCGCAAAAACAAAAATCCAAAATCCAAAGCTAATGTTCACTACAGTGGAAAGACTATTATTTTTAAGACAAAACTGGTCATCTACTACCGACCACCTGGATATACTACATGATACTATGCACAGAATTTGCTAAATTCTTTCTAATTCACTAAAGTCTTTCTAGATTAAAAACCCACACCTTTTGTCAGCATAAGGGTAAGTTGAATCTTCAAAATAAAAAATAAAAAATCACTTTTAAAAAAATTTGATTGTACTGGTGTGGTAAGCAAATGCCCTCAACAGCAGAAGCAACATGTGTTAAATTAAAACTGATGATATATTTCCTAGATCAAACAGTTCTTAGAAACTCTTGGCCAAAGAGCCCCCTGCTCTTTAAAAGTGTGATCCCATTAAGCTACTTGATCAGGCTAAATCTCCTTTTATCTTTCCAGGGTAAATCAAACAACAGTGAGCGGTCACAAGACAGTCTGACCCAGTTTTACATCTTTTCTGCCTCCGTTTCTCTCTTTCCAACCTCACATCCTCATACTGCTTTAATGTTGAACACATTTAAGCTGTTGAACTTTTTCCTGAGCCCATCAGACCAACAGAAAATTATCCAAAATATCCAAATAAATCAAATCCATATTTTCTTCAAAGGCAAAGATTTAAAATCAGAGAAGAACACCCACTGCATGTGAGAACCAGCACAAAAGAGAAAGGGGAGTGTGGCAGCAAGACTAGATAACCAGAACAGTGAGCAAAACCTCCTGTACTTTTCTTGTCTGGTCCAAATGCCTTTAAAAGAACCTCTCAGTTACTCAGTGTATAACTGATCTTCAGCCACACCTGCAGTTCCTTTGTAAGTATTTCTCCTTTAATATACTAATATGCTAATTACCCCTCACCAGAACACCATAGTGGAAGAGTACAGTGTAGTTTCTCTCAAAATAAATTCACTTTTACAGTACTTAGCTTAAAATTCCAGTTATATCTTACTTATTTTAGATTTCTCTCTCTATCTTATCTGGACAGTTCTTGCTTATGTCTCTGGCTCAGAAGAGGCTCACAAGACACTCATCTATTTGTCAAAGGTACAGAAGCGTCTAATCCTGAGACAATACTCTAAAAGAAAAGAATGAAAATAACATTGTGTTTTGTCTAAAAAAATTCCATCTGAAATCTCAGTTTACCTAACTAGTGATAAAGACTAAGTATTAAACAAAGACAAGCGTCATGTTTGTCCTGTAACATTTTTAAACAACTGCTATTCCAAATGACACTGTGATCCTTGTTCCCAGGGCACTTGGACCTCTCTGCTTCTCTCAGTTTCTGTTCCAAAACACAAGTACCTTCCCCAGAGGTCTAATGATGCCAACCACTTTGCTGGCAGTTAAT
>VYXD01013802.1:0-19200 GCA_013397195.1 Hylia prasina | reverse complement strand
AAAGAGAGAAAGAAAGAGAGAAAGAGAGAAAGAGAGAGAGAGAAAGAAAGAAAGAGAGAAAGAAAGAAAGAGAGAAAGAGAGAAAGAGAGAAAGAGAGAAAGAGAGAAAGAGAGAAAGAGAGAAAGAAAGAGAGAAAGAGAGAAAGAGAGAAAGAGAGAAAGAGAGAAAGAGAGAAAGAGAGAAAGAAAGAGAAAAAGAAAAGAAAGAAAGGAAGAAAGGAAGGATCAATTGCACCTCCTTGTGGTCTACAAAAGGAGTGATAACTCTTACACAAGTGGTTGTTGTAGAGCTTTCTGAAGCAGATCTCTTCAGAGATTTCTGAAGCAGCCTTGGGAGGCTGGTGAGACACTGGCGCAGTTGTGGACGTCTCACCCCTGGAAGTGTTCATGGCCAGGTTGGACAGGGGTTTGAAAAGCCCGCTCTAGTCCACGACAGGGGCGGGCACAGGGGTTGAGACGAGGTGATCTTCAAGGTTTCTTCCAACACAAGCTATTCTATGACTCTACAATTATTGCAAAAATTACATTAGATTGGCATTTGTAGTTTGTTTGCTACTTGCATAGGAATTGGCTTACAGAAGGGATATTTTCTGAGCATTATGAATATATCAAAGACAAAAATAAAATATTGTCGCTATTCCATAAAACTGTCACCCAAATGCTGGCCAAATCTCTCCGCTGCCTACTACTCACCCATTTCAAGCACATTGACAGGTTCTCTTTTTTTTCCCCTTTCTTGTTCCTATTCTCAAATATCTTGTAGCAGACTATCTGCCAGAGATTCTTCTATTATACTGACAGCCACAGACGACTGTGAGCATTCAAAGTTATATTTGGGCCGCTTATTCATCCCTAGGATCTTCAAGGGTCCACTAATTTTGCCTTGATCTCCCTTAGAGACTGCATCTGCTACAGTCCTGGTTTTGATACAGTTTCACCTTCCAAGCACTGAACAAAATAAACTTTTAACAAGATGTTTAATCACTGCCTTTCAATGTGCAGAACCTGAGCAGTATTCACCAAACCAGGTGTTTCCCTGGAGTTGTATGGGCGAATCTTTTACTTGGAAATCAAAAATTTCCACTTGTAAAGATGGATATTAAGATATTAAGAGGTCTAAATTTATCAGTAAAAATAAAATAAAATAAAATAAAACCCCCAACACCCCCCAAATATAAAAACTCCAAACCCACAAAAAAATCAAACAAAAAAAACCCCCAAAAATCCCAAAGCCAAACAAACAAAGCATTCAACAACAACAACAAAAAAATCATAAAAATACAGTTCTCAAAAGAAAAACTACAACATCAGTGACAAAGACAAACAAGAAAACACAGGTATTACTAGTGTTAAAGTTTAACTTTTATGTATCTTTTTGTTAGGAACATCTAGGAAGATCATGGCAATTTTCTATTCTCTCCTTGTTTATTCCACTTGAGATCATGTGTGTATGTGTGTATTTTTAAGTCTGTAATATACTCTTGGTTTGAGTAATCTCCTTATTGTTTGTTATCTTCAGATGGATAAAATATATCTCTAACATAATAAATTCAGACTGTCTGAAATTGATTTCTGTATTTATAGAAACTTTATTGTGTGAAGGTGGGTTCCATGGACTAGGAAACAAATAAGGAATTAATAAAGACCTTGCTCTTTCATTACTGTTAAATATTGTTAGCTGGAAAAGTTTCAGAATACTCTGTTTTTTTCTGAACCATCGTCTTATTTATAAAATACTGCAAAATAATTTTTCTAACAAAAGTAAATGTTATAGGTTCATTTTCAGAAAACACCAGCATAACCTCTATATTCTCTTTTGTCTGAAATGCTTATTTGAAAATTATCTTTTCTGTCATTTCTCATTCCCTGACCAGAAAACCTGAGGAAAGCTTGATTTCCACGAACAGCATCCATTCAAAGCATGGCACCTGTAACATGGAAGGCAAAAAAAAGGCTTAAACTTCTTTGAATTATCAGTCTTTGTGTCCAAAGTGGGAACAAAACATCTTAGTATTAAAAATCTTCAAATAATATTTGATGTTCGTAGCCACTCTTTCATTGTCAAATCACAGACGATGCCAGCTTTTTTGCTGTTGGGACAATGAGATACAGAGAATTACTTATTCTGTGGAAGCCAAAACTTGTTCTTGCAGACAGAGAAATTTATAACTCATCTGTAACCCCTGGTTGTTGCCTTAAGCACTGGTCACAGACTGTGACAAGAATTATTTAGATTCTGTGATGCAACTCTGTTCATCTCTCCTGAAGCTGTTCAGAAGTCCTTATCTGGAAGTTGCAATTGTCATCAGGCTTCTTGGAAGTGGTGAGGGAAACGTCTCTCATATCCTGCCTAGGCATGAAATTTATCTTATCATGACCTGACATAATTTCCAGAAAGATCATAGTAGGATTTGGTACTTCAGTACACCTGGAAATACAGCTTTCACCCAGGTATTCAGGGAAGCTTTCAGTAGAAGCACTGGGACATTTAGGAATGCCTTAATTAACTGTGGGCTCATTAGTGCCTGGTTTTGCTTTGGTTGATTGCTGTTTTGATAGATGCAGTGATTCACTCTCTCTGTAGCATTTATTTCTATCTGTTTTATGTGCAGCCCCTTATTTAAACTGGGCTGTGTGATGAAGTCCTTCATTTACACTAAGGTAATGTTTCTACATTAAAGAATGAAACACTTATATGTGTAAAAACCCCTCTGCATTCAAAGTTTATCACACAAAAAATTTTGGAAGAAAGTGGATGTCATTGTGCCTTTTGAATATATTATCTTCAACCCACTACAGTGGATTGACCCTGGCTAGGTACCCACCAAAGCAGCCCTCTCACTCCCACAGTTGGACAGTGGAAGGAAAATATAATGAAGGGCCCAAGGGTGCACGGACTGAGAGAGATGGAATACCATCATGGGGACACATTGGATTCAAATTAGAGATACTAATTCAATTTATTGCTAACAAAATCAGAGCAGGATAATGAGAAATAAAATAAGATCTTAAAAATGCCTCTGGAGTGAGTAGCTACCTGCTTAATGAAAAGCATGGATATGTTGATAGACAAGAGTCTAGGTGTCAGAGGCTCCAGCCAGCCATGGCTCCTGCTGCAGTGGGGAGCTCCTACCAGAATGAAAAACTCTGACAGCTGAACTCACCACTCAAGAATTTATTTGCTTGGATGCTGTTCAATTATTTATTAGTGCTTGCGATTGGCTAAGACTTATCTGGGTCAGGTTGCTGTTCTTTTGTCAGCCTTTCTGTTCTTTAAATGGCACCTGCTGTTGTATGAAGTGGGAAAGCCATGGTGCTGGGTTATGACAGATAAATTTTACACGAAAATATCTCTCATGTCAAAAATGGATTTATTCAGGGTGCAAACATTGTTGGTAGCAAGTCAGATTACAAATGGTATGTGCAAATTAAGCATAGATTCTCATAGCAAATGATCTTTCTGCAGTCTGGTCAAAGTTTGTCCCCATAGATTCAGCAGTGTATTTTCTGGAAGACTCTTCAGAATCCATGAACATCTGTATAAGAGAAAGCTGATGAGGCATACAAACTAGAAGGGATCAGATCCTTCCTGTAAAGAGCATAAATTTCCTAAACAGATTGGTTCTTCTGAGAGGAGTTGTCAGGAGCAATCTAAATGGCTCTAAATACAAATTTTGATACTCGTACTTCAGGTCCAAGGGAATCATCAAAATTTTAATAGCTGTCCTCAAACTGAACAATCCAGACAGCATCTTTTGCTGGTGGTTTAAAATATGTCATCCTTGGCAGATTTTTCCCTCAGGAGGGCTCATGTGTTATTTTTATTTCCTTTTAAAAAGAAAAGGTTTGGGCGTTTGATTGAATACACGTACATAAACACTGGGTGAGGGTGCATAATTTCAAACTCAAGTGGTTAAAATGAGAAGTGCACGCTATCCTTTCATTCCCAAGGAAGGACAAATCCCCTGACTTTAGAGGAAGACAAAACCTTTCTGGAAATGGGTGTTATTACAGCTGGGTTGCACACAGAGTGATACACAAATAGACCACGGTTTAATCAGGCATCACCACACATTAATATTTTCTTTACAGTTTGAAAAGTAGAGTTTGTTGAAGTTTTTTAGACTCTCATTTCTGCCATAAAGGTAATCTAGAAGCATAAATTTTACTTGTGTCCAATTTTGAAAATCACACCATTCTGAGTTTCAACAGGCAGATGGGACTCTACCTGATTCTTTAGACTGAGGGACAGTTCAGGTGTTATAATTCAAGTAACTTTCCTACCTCCAGTGTCTCTTGGTACAGTGACTTCAGTTTACATGTGCTGTGCATAGCTCTATTGCTGCAAAATATCCATGAATCTTTGTAGATCTTTTGTTTTGCCCTGTTTTTGTATATGTTCTGTGTCTGTAGATCAACTTATTAAGCATTTAGATGGGATTTTTGAACGCCAACATTCTCTTAAATATAGAGGGGGAAAATGAGCAAACTAAACAAAGAAATACATTAGTCTATATTTTCATTTTTTCTTTGAAAGAAAGTTTGATATGTTTTGCTTGTCTAGAATTATTTATGTCAAACATTATGTTGGTGTGACATCTATACATGCCTGTCTCAAACGAGCCATTTATGGTCAAAGTATCACCATAAAAGGTATTAGCAAAAATGTTTTTAATATGGATTTATAAAAATGCAATTTAACAAAGTTGGATGGCAAGGCTCACTCTATAAATTACTACATGGATGAAACATAAAATGCAAATTGAATCAGAATTGAGATAGAAAGAGACTAATGCATATAGGTAAGGGAGACTCTCCTATTGAATGACGAATTTCACAATGGACCCCTTGCTTTCTAAACTCCTGCTACAACTTAGATGTGGCTAGATCTGGTCTTAGTCTCATTGATGAACAATGATTTATGCCTACAGAAATCAACTATAAGGATTTCATTAATATCAATTTAGCTTGTTACCAGTCATTTACCAGAATTTGTTCCAAGTGAGAACTCTCTCTGCCTTGGGTAAGGAAGGATGTCTCAGTCACAGGTAAGGAATCTCAAACTCTGAGAGACATGCTAGCTTACAGAGAGAGTCACTGGAATGCTGTCCTTCTGCAACTTTAGAGAGAGCTCAAATTTGACTTACCTATGGATCTTTTATTAGTAGAAAGTCTGTCAACCTTGAGGAGCAACCTTAAGGGTTGTCTCAGCTCAAGGGGAGATTGCTGCCATGCAGCGAGGTTACCTTGCAGGGAGAACTCAAAGAATGCACGCAAAGGCTGTCATTTGATGGGATAAAATGGTTGGCTCATAGCCAAAATGCATAGGATGGGAAAGGAGACTCACTGCTGTAGCAGGGGACAAGGCCCTCCAGTTAATGAACCATGACTGACGAGAGTATTGTAACTGAGACACAGTCACACATCACTGACCGGCCCGTGTGCAGACTGACCCCATCACATCTGCATGGTGGCTGCAGCACAGAAAGCCAGACTGACGAATTTTGTCCAGAGGGAGTCCCACTAGAGAGCCTCTTGGGTCTCTCCTTCTCTCAGCAGTGGATCTGCAGTTGGGAGCTCTCTTTTTGGGCTGTAAGGCCAGCCAGAGGAACTCCTGAAGGTTGAGAGACCTTGCCTTCTTAAAAAGAAGGAATTTTGCGTTCCAGGTTATTCTTCTAAAACTTCAGAATTCTTTAGTCAGCTATTTAAAAGCAAATTTTTTTGACATCCCATATCAGTAATCAGCTAATAATGGAGTAATTAGTAATCAGCTAAAATAAAATTTTGTTTGGTTAATTATTTTCCTCAATTAAAAAGTCTCTGCCACAGTTAATTGCGCACACAAATAGTGGAGGTGGAGGCTCAGCACAGCTCTCGCCTCACTTGAATACATTTGCTGAAACAGAACAGAATCAGGAATAACACATTTTGACTCTTATGGAATTGTCACAGTTTGCAAAAAAAAACATAGGCAGCCTGAGTAAGATAAACTGTTCATATAAAGAATTGTGTGTACATATATATATACATAATTTATTCATATTTCTACAGTTGTTTGGTTTTGATAACTTGTTTCTCTCTGGATAAACTTATGATCAGAGTTCTTAAATTCTATATAGTTTTATAATGTTATTTGTTTCATGATAGTATATTAATTAAGAAATATTCTTGTAAAAGCATTCACTTAGAAAAGGAGGTTTCAGGAATATTTGTTTATGTTTTTAAAAGCTTAATTCTATAATAGCATGCTATTTGAGTTTCATGGGGTTTTACTGAACTGTCACATACTAATACATCATATCCTGCTTATGTTTTTGATAAGCACAATATTGTCATGGCAATGAAAAGGAATTTCTGTTAACTTTTTCAAAAAAAAGGAGAAAAACAAGAAGTATATATAGTATGTCTTGGGGGGGGGCATTGTGGATAAGAGCAGACATATGTTTCTGCTGTGCATTTCAGAGTTACAGAGTTGAAAAAGATTCAAGAAAAAATTGTTCATTAACAAATGGATATTGTATCCTGTCAGGAATATCTTTAGATGTGAGGGTAGCTGCAAAGTTCTTACAAATATGTTACTGACTGAGAATCAATTTTTCTTTTCGAAGTGCTTACACAGAGCTGCAGGTGAAAACTAGAAAAAAAGAAAGAGATAATATCTGCAAATTCAGCTATTACTTTAAATGTGCAATTTTACCTGTACAGTAGTTTCTGCTATATTTCCTTTTCCAAAATTAAAAATTTTGAATTTCATGTTTTTCTTAAGCCTGTGTACCTGCTGAAGTATCTCCAAGGATGAAAGGTGTTGACTTTTCAAAATATGGAACATAACTTTCCTCTTGATAAGAACACAGGGTCATGCGGAACCTGGGGCAGAATAACCCTGTGCGCCAGCACAGGCTGGGGGCTGACCTGCTGGAGAGCTGCTCTGTGGAGAAGGACCTGGAGATCCTGGTGGACAACAAGCTGTCCATGAGTCAGCAGTGTGCCCTTGTGCCCAAGAGGGCCAGTGTTGACCTGGGCTGCATTAGGAAGAGCTCTGTCAGCAGCTGGAGGGAGGTGATCCTGCCTCTCTGCTGAGCCCTGCTGTGGCACATCTGGAGTGCTGTGTCCAGCTCTGGGCTCCTCAATACAACAGGGACATGGAGTTCCTGGAATGGGTCCAGGGGAAGGGTACAAAGATGATTAAGGGACTGGAGCATCTCTCTTAGGAGGAAAGGCTGAGGGAGATGGGCCTGCTCAGCCTCAGGAAGGGAGAACTGAGAGGGGCCTTAGCAATGTCTCTAAGTACCTGAGGGAGGATGTCAAGAGGATGAAGCCAGGCTCTTCTCAGTTGTGCTGAGCAATAGGACAAGACGCAATGGGCAGAAGTTGATGCAGAGGAAGTTCCACCTGAATATGAGGAAGAATTCTTTACTGTGCAAGTGACTGGAAGATATTGTCCAGAGAGGGTGTGGAGTTCCCCACACTGGAGATATTCAGAAACCATTTGGACACAATCCTGTGCCGTGTGCCGTGTTTGATCAGGGTGGTTGGATCATATGACTCACTGTGGTCCCTTCTAACCTGACTCATTCTGTCAATCTGTGATTTAACCCTGAACTATTCTGAATATGACTTTAACCTATCTCTATTTAGAAGAGAAATATCTTCAATGGAACTTGTGGATTTGCAGATTTGTTATATTGTGTGTTTCATCTTTTGAAAGATATCATAAAGAAGGTGGCAATAAAGTTGTGCTAATCCACAGAAACTGCCTGGCAGGATTTTCTATTCAGTGCTACCATTAGCAGCTTCTCTTTGAAAGATTATGTTCAGATTCGATCTTTGGTAAGTTAGGAATATTTGCTTCATGACTTAGGATGTAAAGAAATGGTGAAATAAAAAGGATGAGCCCATTTTTTCACTAATTGTTGGAAACTGCAGAAGCCTTTTTTCATGGATGTAAAATTAATTTGTGAATGTCTGGTATGAGCTTTCTTTTAATCTGTTCTTTCTAGTAAATTCTTCATTATTAATTCATGAAATTACAAAAATTATAAAATGTTAAGAAGGTGCTACAGTCACTTTTAGTTTTACAGAAAAAGAAAAATTTAATAAATTTAGTCACTATCATGACATAATATTTTTTTAAAATAGTAGTGGCCAGTTCTTAATATAATATCAATGTCTATTTTTAAACAAGAGAACTCGTGCTTGTATGATAAAGTATGATTTCACATCACAAAGCCTATTAAAAATAGCCTGTTAAGTAATTTATACTGTAGAAAATCAAATGTAGTTATTTTCAGTTGGCCTCTTTGTACTATCAAATACATTTTAAAATAAACTTGAGTCTTAAAATATATATTTTTGCTGTCTCTGTGTATTCTAGGACATTACTTATTAAGATCATTGAAATGACATTTGAAAGCAAAAAATGTATTAAAACTATTTTTTAAGAACTAATTCCATAACTTTTTTCAACAGTGATAATTTGTTGTTTTTAACTGATGATGTTTAATGTCGTTTTAATTAAACATCAAATTTTTAAATATGCTTATAGCTAGTGTGGCATATAAAGTGCTTATATATGAGTTCTTCTGTTATTCTGCATCATGATGAATTTAGCCATATTATTTTCATGCAAAACAAACAAGATTTTCATGCCAGTAACTTTTAAATTTTATTGTTATTTTGACTTTGTTGAAACACATGCTGAACTGTTGCTAATTGTCATGATGCATCAGTACAGACCTTTTTTGTTGAAAATTCTCACCAGGCTGAGAAAAGACACTGGACTACATATTGGGCAATTCTTGTGCTTTTACTATACACTACATTTTACTATACTTAAATCTGGCAACTGGCCCACAGTTCACACTCAAAAGCTGTTGTCTAACAAGTCCTTAAATCTTACAATACTCTGTCAAAAGTGGTGGCTAAAAAAATCCTTTTTTTTTTTTTTACATTAGATTTTAATAAGATTTCATCTCCCCCAACAAACTCCTCAGCCTTGCTGGTTAACAAGCCAAAACACAAAGCCACAAGCTCCCCACTCCCACAACAAAGTTCAGTACAGAGTATGGGGTAGAATACAACAGCCATGCTTAGCCCAGTAAATGAAACCAAAGATAGAAATAAAGGCAGGAAAAAGAAGGAGAGAGAAGTAAAGAGTTCACAAGTCCTTAGATCCCACACTGGTCCTGCTGCCTGGATGGTCCTGGGCTGAGGCAGTGAGGAAGAAAGCAAAAGAAGAATAGAGGAAAAAGAAAGGGGGCCCGATCTGCTTATTTTTACAGTTAACATACTGCAGCCTGCGATGTAAAGTGTACTTGTTCTGCCATTTCATTCACAGACCCGCAGCCAGCCCTTTGAACACTCCTCCAGGAATGACAATGATCATGACAAGAATGACAACAGAACACGGGTCTCAAGGTGGAAAAGAAAGTTGGTTCAGCACAGCACTGTCCCACCTCTATGGGACCCTCTCTTCCAATCATATCTTTTGTGTTGCAACAAAGTGTTTGAGGAAAAAGATGCTTATGCCTGGTCCTCCACACTAATCATTGGAACTGTAGGTGTAATTTTAATTAAAGATGTAATATAGGAATTTATATCAAAATCTGACTTTGGGTGATTTTGGGTGATCAGATATGTAGAACACTATTCCCTACTAAACCCATGCTTTCTGTCTAAAAACTACCTACAGGTTAAATAACAAAGTTCAATATTTTAGTCATGTCCAAAGATTCAAATTTGGATAGTAAAGGTACAGCACAAAGTCATTTTAAAGGACAAATTTCTTTTCCTTATCTTTCACTTCCTCTGTATTTGCATTGCAAATTTAATATAATGTGCATGAAATTTGTATTATTTTTTCCTGTACATGTGTTGGGCTTTGTTTACACTCATGAAACTGATTTCTGTATCATTAGCCAAATCAAATATTTTTAAAGAATAACTGATTATAATAATACATCTAATGTAAAATATAATGTCTAATTTCATAGGTTTGGATACTACTACAGATAGATGTAATCTGGTGTTTAATTAAATTTTCTTTTCCAAACTCAGAAGAGTCTACAGCAGGAAACTGGTAAATGGTCTGAAAATTTGTCTCTATAAAAATATTTTAGATATAGATGAGGTATGATCTCTTAAATTTGAGAACTTCACTTGGCTCTATGATTTAAATATTCAGGAAAGTCCTTCTGAAGCATGCACCTCATTTCTCTTACAGTCAATGGAGAACAGTTATCAGTTTTAAAGGACTCCAGAGGCAGAACTCCACATAGAACACATAGAAAACTATGAAACACTCTTTTTGGAGCTTGTCTGTGACCCATCCATGGCCTTTTGTAGAATAGCGTTGTACGAGCAGAAGAAAAATGGGGAATGAAATGCATACCCTGCACGTGATGCTGTGGTTGTAGTCAAATGGTGTGGTACACATAGTTATGTATAAAAAGTGGTTCTTTGGTACTTACGCACGAGAGTAAAAATACTTTATTATTTATTATACTTATTATAATAATAAAGTATTTTTACACTCGTGCATAAGTACCAAAGAAGACATTAAAAAAAAAAAAAAAGAGCTTCACTTGATGAAGTTATGTATCTAGAAGAGACAATCAAAGATATATAAAAGGACTCAGAGGTATTAAAATTCAGCAAAAAATGCAGTTGTCACAACAAAAGTCCTGTAATTTAGAACTGACAACTCTCTTGAGGCACTGAAGAAAGCAGTTTCACCAAGAATGCTGTCTGCCCCATGAAGGACGTGCTTGACTTGCCGAGTATGCTACTAATGTCCTCACATATCAATGGGATGGGATGGGTTTAAGTGCCAAGTGCCTCTAGACAATTTCAAATCCAGTTAAGTTTTGTGTGTTTCCATGAATTAAAAATGATTCATACTGCCTAAAAATGATTCATACTGCATATATGTCCTTTGCAGAAGGGATGGTGAAATGCAGAAACAGAGAAATAAAGTGGATGGTGGAAGTGAAATAGAGTATACAGGAGGAACTTGGTAAGTAAGGAGAAGGCAAAAAGCTCAGACGGTGAAATAATGAGATCAAGACAAAGGAGGCAGTGGTGGGAGCAGCGGGTTCCATTGCACTCAGATCGCATTCATTGCGCAGGTGACGGTTTGGAGGACTAACCTTTGGTATTGACCTTGAACATGTAAAAAAACTTAACACAAGCAGAAGCACAGACTCCTTTGTCAGTAAGCAGTAGCCACACCTGCATTAACACAGAATGCTAAGGTTATCTTGTCATCTAGGTGCTCAGAGAATGAGGTCACGCTCCAGTCTGAGCCCATGGCCACGCTACCTCACTCTGCTGCCATCAGAGAGGGAGCTGGCACAGGCAAGCCTGAGTTCTGCCCCAAACCTGGCAGGGATGCAACTGGCTCTCTGTTTGTTAAGGTGGGCCCAACACTGGAGACCCTGCAGATACAGCCAGAGACTGCATCATCAGGACCAACACTGCTCATGGGCACAAAGTGAGGCAAAAACTGCCACTTACTTTAGGATTATATTTGTAATAAAGAAATAGTTAGGATTTTATTTGTAAATATTTAAGATTATATTTGTAACAAAAAAAGGATTCTATTTGTAATAAAGAAAAATATTATACATGTAACATTTGGACACGCTCATCTGCCTGATAATAATTTTCAATTACGCACCAGTGTCTACAGCTGTCATTTTGAGAGTAGATGAAGAAATAGTAGTTCATTTCTTACAGTACATTTCTCAGTACTGAGAAATGGGGCCTGTGAAAAATTCTTTTAACTATGACTTGAATTTGATGGGAGGCAATTGATCTAGCTGCGCTCAATGAAACCAGGCTATGCTTTCTCATTTATTGGCAATCAGTATTTATATGCTATCATAACCAAGTAACAATTTAATAATTTATTTTCCTGGCCAAAAAAAGTATTTGCTAATTTATTAAGCTTAGAGAATCCCACATGAAGCAAGGATCCTGGAACACACCTTAGATCAGTGCACTAAAAAGAATTCTCTTAGCAGGAATGTCAAGGGTACTTGCAGTGCCAAGTCCCATATATCCCACACTGAAGTGAAGCCTACTACTTATGATACTTAGGATATCATGATAAAGATTTTTAGATGAAAACTTTTCCCTTTTTGGTTTATTTTTTTAAAAATTTGAAATAATTTCCGAGACATTTCTAACATTCTAAATATAGGTGATATAAAACCCACAACAAATATAAAAGTTCCAGATTTATCAAACAGTAATAGAAAGACTTTTTTAGCTGTTATTAATATAAATTACTTTATTAATGGGTATTAATAAAGTAATTCCAAGCTTTTAATTGTTATTCATGAGAATGTCGGAGTATTTTAGGGACTTTTAGTTTACATGTTACTGCTGATTTTTTTTAGGTTTTTGTTTGTTTTTGTTTTTTTTTTGTTTGTTTGTTTTTGTTTGTTTGTTTTTTGTTGTTGTTGTTGTTGTTGTTGTTTTTCCAGTGCAAATAGTGAATCTTTACAGGACATTCAAATAAAATTTCAATAATAAATTCATGGGATCATATATTACTCAAGAAAAATTCATTATTTTATGAAGAAGATAAAACAATTCTTTTTTTTTTTTCAAGACAAAAGATTAGACATGCTAAATTAGAGCTATAAAGAAATTTTCTTTAAGAGTACTTGACTTTTACAGCTAAGATTCTTCCCTGATGAGAGAAAATAATGTTTAAATTAAGTTTCTGGATAATGTGATTTTTCTAAATAATTATTATTTATTCTTTCACTGTACTCCTCTGTAATTTCATTACATTGCTCTTTTAATCTTTTCTTTGTTTGTTTCCATACACTAAAGGAATAGCGAAGTAAAATTATCAGAGACAGTGTCAAATGCTTTGCACAAATCCAGGTAGACGATGTCAGTTGCTTTGCCCTTATCCACCAATCCTGTAGCCCCATCACAAAATGATCACCAAATTTCTCAGGCATGATTTCCCCTTTGTAAAGCCACCTTGGCTGTTACCAAGCACCTCTTGGTTTTCCATGTGCCTTAGCAAAGTTTCCAAGAGAATCTGCTCCATGATCTTACCTGGCACTCAGGTGAGACTGACCAGTCAGTGGTTCCAGGGGTCTTCTACTTTCCCCCTTTTATAAATGGGAGTTATATTTTGCTTTTTCCAGTCATTGAGGACTTCACCTGCCTGCCACAATTTTTCAAAATAAATGGAAAATGGCTTAGGAGCTATGACAGCTCCCTTGGGACCTTTAGATGAATCTCATCAGGTCTTCCCATGGACTTGTACATATTCAGGTTCGTTAGGTGGTCTCAAACCTGATCCTTTCTCACAGTGGGCTTAGGGTTTTCATTCTCTCAGTTCCCAAATTTGAATTTGTTCTTAATTTGGGTAGTATGGCTGGAGCACTTCCTGTTGAAGACTAAGATATAGAACTCATTGAGAACCTCATCCTTCTCTTTGTCCAGGGCAGTCAGGTCTCCTGTTTCCTGCTGCAGAGGGCCCACATTATCCCTAAACTTTATTTTGTTTGCAACATACCTATAGAATCCCCCTCTTTTATAGTCAATATCCTTGGCCAGGCTCCACTCTAACTGGGTCTTGGTTTCCTTAACTTTGTCCCTAGCTTCCTTTGCTTCCCTTGTTATTTGAATTCCCCTGTATTTCTCTCAGGTCGTCTGTCCTTTCTACTTCCTGAAAGCTTCTTTTTTTGCTCTGAATTTGCTCAGCAACTCTTTTGCCATCCATGGAGGTCTCCTGTCATTTTTGCCCATTTTTCTCCTTGTTGAGGTTCATTGTTCCTGGACTATGATTCTAAAACAAAATGACAGTGTTTACTTATTCTTATTTTTATCACTTATTGTATATTGATTAGCTTAATTATATTTAAAGAGTGTAATGATCAGTATTTTAAATTATGTTTTATGGATAATTTTAATTAAAATACCGTTCCTGGCCCTAACATTGACATTGTAAGTAAGTAAAGACAATAGCCTAGTAGAGAAATTACTCCTTTCCTCTTTGTCAATAAATAAAAATAGATATAAAAGCTAGCAGCTTGCATATGACGCCATGAAATTACTTCAGAAAACTTGCATAGACATAAGATTAGGTGAGGGAAAGAGNCCTCTTGGTTTTCCATGTGCCTTAGCAAAGTTTCCAAGAGAATCTGCTCCATGATCTTACCTGGCACTCAGGTGAGACTGACCAGTCAGTGGTTCCATGGGTCTTCTACTTTCCCCCTTTTATAAATGGGAGTTATTTTTTGCTTTTCCCAGTCATTGAGGACTTCACCTGCCTGCCACAATTTTTCAAAATAAATGGAAAATGGCTTAGGAGCTATGACAGCTCCCTTGGGACCTTTAGATGAATCTCATCAGGTCTTCCCATGGACTTGTACATATTCAGGTTCGTTAGGTGGTCTCAAACCTGATCCTTTCTCACAGTGGGCTTAGGGTTTTCATTCTCTCAGTTCCCAAATTTGAATTTGTTCTTAATTTGGGTAGTATGGCTGGAGCACTTCCTGTTGAAGACTAAGATATAGAACTCATTGAGAACCTCATCCTTCTCTTTGTCCAGGGCAGTCAGGTCTCCTGTTTCCTGCTGCAGAGGGCCCACATTATCCCTAAACTTTATTTTGTTTGCAACATACCTATAGAATCCCCCTCTTTTATAGTCAATATCCTTGGCCAGGCTCCACTCTAACTGGGTCTTGGTTTCCTTAACTTTGTCCCTAGCTTCCTTTGCTTCCCTTGTTATTTGAATTCCCCTGTATTTCTCTCAGGTCGTCTGTCCTTTCTACTTCCTGAAAGCTTCTTTTTTTGCTCTGAATTTGCTCAGCAACTCTTTTGCCATCCATGGAGGTCTCCTGTCATTTTTGCCCATTTTTCTCCTTGTTGAGGTTCATTGTTCCTGGACTATGATTCTAAAACAAAATGACAGTGTTTACTTATTCTTATTTTTATCACTTATTGTATATTGATTAGCTTAATTATATTTAAAGAGTGTAATGATCAGTATTTTAAATTATGTTTTATGGATAATTTTAATTAAAATACCGTTCCTGGCCCTAACATTGACATTGTAAGTAAGTAAAGACAATAGCCTAGTAGAGAAATTACTCCTTTCCTCTTTGTCAATAAATAAAAATAGATATAAAAGCTAGCAGCTTGCATATGACGCCATGAAATTACTTCAGAAAACTTGCATAGACATAAGATTAGGTGAGGGAAAGAGCTAAATTATAAGCTGTGGAATCAGACATCCGAAAAGGTTAGAGAAATAATAATAGTGCCAAAATTTCTTCACAGATTATATCTATTCACATGCAGACTTTAAATAGCTGACAAAGCTAAACAATAAAGTTAATAAAAATATTTCTTTTTTTGGATATTTTATTTTACACTTCTATACATAAAACATTCAATTATTTTCCATGATACAGTTTGGTAGCTGAACCACTCAAAAATCTCTCTTGACTAAAAACAGAGTTCTGGCTTACTACGTAACTTCCTTTCTTTAAAACTGATTTAAAACTGCCCTTAACTGTCTCTTTGTCCATTTACCAAAAAATCAAAATTCTAACAGCAGTAAAAATCAGTGTCTACGTGTACATTCTGCATATAGGTTGTATATAGCTTTTATAAATATTTAGGTTTTTTCTCCCTTCGTGGTGGACTGGAACTGGTTCAGTCCTGTCTAAAGAGTGGACTTGTTATCAGTGTTGCTGCATCTTGGAGTGGTATGTTCACAGCTAAGCACTCAAGATCACCCACTTCACTCGAGCTGTCTTTGTCTACAGCATCTTCACCATAATGCATCCACATTTCAGTGACATCTATGTCCTTGTTCTTTTCTCTTGCATTCCCTTCCAATAGTCTCACAGTGCACTCTAAAACTGAAATGCAAAATGCCCTGAGTACAGTAATGACACTCAGAAACAGACATCGTGTTTCCCAGTACTACAGTTCCCAGAAGGATTGTTCCCACAAGGACAGTGATAAGTAGACATCAATTTGTTTGCACAAAAGCACTGTCATAGGGATGTTTCATCCGTACAGAGTGTTCTTTCTGGGTAGGTGATTCAAACCTAAAAGATGCACCTTATGAACAGACATACAGCAAAAAAATAAAGCTTGTGGATGTAACTGTTCAGTGCTGGAATACAAATTTTTTTCAGCTTAAGATATGGGACTGGATGCAGCTGAATAGTTCAAATAAACCACTCAGCTCCAGATACACATGCTTAGCAGATGACAAAAAACCTTAACCCAACTCTAAAAGCACACATTTGGTATTTAAATTCACAGTGTGCATTTACTTCCAGGAACTTAGCATTATCATCTTCAACAACAACAACCATCATATTCATAGTCATCTGCCCCTTATTGCAACTACTATTTCAAAGTTTATATTTTTAAAGTTTTCTTCCTATCTATATTGAATTTCATCTTTTATTTAAACAACAACAACAAAAAATAGAGAGTGTGAAAAGTTGAAACACATACCATGGTATAAAAGCCAGCACTTCAAAACAATTGTTAAGTAATTTGAGGTGAGACATAGCAAAGTTAATTGTGAAGGCTTGTGCTTCACAGATGAAAGTTAGCCTTAGGAGCCATCTCTCTGAAGATGCTGCTTGTGGAGGCAGATTAAATGCCCCACTTTAGGCAGCAAAAGCTTCTGCACCCCATCCACTTGTGACAGGACAATATCTGTTTGTCTCAAAAACTCCTTTGCTCAGGTACAGACTCTTTCAGGTCATAGCTGAGTTCGGTGGTGTTTTTTGTTTTGTTTTGTTTTGGGTTTTTTTTCCCTTTCTTTTAGAAGAATTCTTAAAAATATTTATTAAAAAGCATAGAATTTTCAAAACACTTAAAAGCCTGCATATGTTTCTTGATATTTAGTGAACCAATTTACTGAATGTCTCCAGTTTTTGTCCGCTCAAAAAATACAGCAAAAAGTGCTTTTTGTGTCAAGCTTTCTCTCCAGTGCTCCTCTCTAAAATAGGGAGCTTGTTTCACTGTTGGTATCTCTCTAAGTGTTTCTTCATTATCTGGTAAACCTAAAAACTCAAAGCCAAACACAAAAATGTAACAAATGATAAATTAGCTAAAAATTAGCACAAATATAATTTACTGTTTTTATTCTTTATTTACCAGTGAAGAATTCTGCATTAACTTGACATGATGGTTATTATCATTATCTTACCCTACTTACCTATGTAGGGTAAGTAATTATTTAATGTGTTTTTGATTCTCTTTACTTTGAGAATCAACAACCAAAATATCATAAATGCATTACTGGACTCTGGGTTTTGATGCATTTTTAATGTATATAGTTGTGTCAATTTCAACAGAGAATCACAGAATGAGTCAGGTTGGAGTGGGTCATATGGTCCAACTGCCCTGCTCAAGCAGAGCTGTTACACAGCAGATGGCACAGGATTGTGTCCAAATGGTTCTGGAAGGTCTCCACACCCTCTCTGGACAATATCTTCCAGTCACTTGCACAGTTAAGAATTCTTCCTCATATTCAGGTGGAGCTTCCTCTGCATCAGCTTCTGCCCATTGCCTCTTGTCTTATGGCACAGCACAACTGAGAAGAGCCTGGCTTCATCCTCTTAACATCCTCCCTCAGGTACTTACAGACATTGCTAAGGCCCCTCTCAGTTCTCCCTTCCTGAGGCTGAGCAGGCCCATCTCCCTCAGCCTTTCCTCCTAAGAGAGATGCTCCAGTCCCTTAATCATCTTTGTACCCCTCCCCTGGACCCATTCCAGGAACTCCATGTCCCTGTTGTATTGAGGAGCCCAGAGCTGGACACAGCACTCCAGATGTGCCACAGCAGGGCTCAGCAGAGAGGCAGGATCACCTCCCTCCAGCTGCTGACAGAGCTCTTCCTAATGCAGCCCAGGTCAACACTGGCCCTCTTGGGCACAAGGGCACACTGCTGACTCATGGACAGCTTGTTGTCCACCAGGACCTCCAGGTCCTTCTCCACAGAGCAGCTCTCCAGCAGGTCAGCCCAGTCTGTGCTAGTGTACAGGGTTGTGCCTTCCCAGGTGCAGCACTCTGCACCTGCCTTTGCAGAACTTCAGACAGCTCTTCTCTGCCCATCTCTTCAGTCTGTGGAGGTCCTTCTGAAGCACAGCACAGCAGTGGTGCTATCCTTTGCTCCCAGCTCAGAGTCATCAGGAAATTTTCGGAGGAAGTATCTGCCCCTTCATCAAATCCATTGAAAAATGAGTTAAACAATACTAGGCCCTGTATCGAACCTTGAGAGACACCTCTAGTGGCAGACCTCTAACCTGACTCTGTGCCACTGATTATCACCCTCTGGGATCTGCCATTCAGCCAATTCTCCATCCACCTCACTGCCTACTAGCCCAGTCCACACTCCCTGAGTTTGCCTGTGAGGATGTTGTGAGACGCAGTGTGGAAAACCTTGCAGAAGTTGAGTTAGACAACACCCACTGCTCTCTCCCCAGGAGATCCATCCATGTAGTTGTTTCATCATAGAAAGCCACCAGGTTAGTCAAGCATGATTTCCTTTTTGTGACTCCATTCTGACCGCTCCTATCACCTCTTGTCCACATGGATAGAGATGGCCTCCAGAATGAGGAGCTCCATTGCCTTTCCAGATATTGAGGTGATTGTTCTCCATGAACTCCTTGTCCTTTTTGAAAACTGGGGTGACATTTGCTTTCTTCCAGTCTTCAGGCACCTCTCCCCAACTCCATGATCTTTCAAAGCTGATGGTGAGCAGCCTTGCTATGATTTACGACATCTCTCTCAGCACTCATGTGTGCCAGGGTCCATGGACCCATGGATGTTATTTGCCCAGTGTGAGAAAACTCAGTTCAAGCAGTTACTTTTTTTTCACTTATTTACTCTAATGTAAATTTACAGGATGCAATGCTTAGTTTTTAACCTAGCCTTTTTTTAATAAGCAAGGAATCCATGTATCCCAAATCATTAGATATATGAAACCAGAGCTGCTGGAGCATGTCCAGAGAAAGGCAAGAAAGCTAGTAAAGGGTCTGGATCACAAATATCATGAGGATTGACTGAGGGAGCTGTAGGTTTTTAGCCCGGAGAAAAGGACGTTTGAAGGGGGACCTTATTGCTCTCTGCAACTACATGAAAGGAGGTGGGAGCGTGATGGAGAAGGATCTTTTCTCCCAGGGAACAAATGACAG
>VYXD01013800.1:107996-132927 GCA_013397195.1 Hylia prasina | reverse complement strand
GGCTCTGTCCCTGCCCTGCCCTGGGCCTGCCAGAAGCAGAGTCTCCTACAAGGGCACAGGCATGGCCCATGGGATCCTCTCCTGGACCAGCCCTCAGCCCCTTCCCCATCCCTGCTCCTGATGGGCTGGTTTTCATCAGGAGCTGCTCCGGGAGCCCCACTCACCTTGCACAGACACCTCTGTGCCACTGCCACGGTGAGACACCTCATCCACACCAGTGTCTGACTTGACAAACTTCACACAGTAGTAGGTGCCCATGTCCTCAGGCTGAACGTTCCTGATGCGGATGGGGAAGGCTGTGTTGGACTCANGCTGCTCCGGGAGCCCCACTCACCTTGCACAGACACCTCTGTGCCACTGCCACGGTGAGACACCTCATCCACACCAGTGTCTGACTTGACAAACTTCACACAGTAGTAGGTGCCCATGTCCTCAGGCTGAACGTTCCTGATGCGGATGGTGAAGTCTGTGTTGGACTCACCCACTGCTCTCGTCACACGGGGTAAGGAATACCCTCTCTGGTCATAGACAGTCTTGTTCCCACTGCCCCAGCCCTTCAGCCACTTCACAGGACCTGCTCCAGCAATTCCTGACGTGGTGCAGTTCAGGGTGAGCGTCTCCCCTGCTTCCACTGACACCTTGGCCTGGGGCTGCTGGAGACTGAAGCCTTGATCTGCCTGGGCACCCACACCTGAGCAGAGCAGTAGGAAGGTCTGGAATTGACAAGAGGTCCCAGGGCTTGGGCACAGCACAAGGCATCATCAGACCCCGGCCCTGAGACTGGAGCAGAGGACGGAGAGATATTCCTGTCCCTTGTTCTCCACGCTGCTGGGAACTGTAGGATGAGGAGAGCCCAGACTCTTGCTGGAGTAAACTGAATTTCTGGAGATAAAAGCAAGCTGGAAGGGAGCAGCAAGAGGAGATCCCTGAATACCCACTGGCACAGGGAAAGACTGCCAGGCCAGCAGTATGGCAAAGTGTGCATGGGAAATGTGATAGAGCTGTGCAGGCCCCACTTACCCGGGTCTCGGCAGAGCAGGAGCAGGATCAGGCACATGAGAGGCCGTTCCTGCATCACCGGAACCATGGGTATTCCAGGTCTTGCTCCCTGATGGCTGGGCTTTGCTCAGCTGGATTCAGCTCTGTTGGACTCTGTTGGACTGGGCTTAGCTTATCAGGGTGCTGGATTCTCACCCAGAAAAGAGAAGGAAAGGGGCCACCACAGCCCAGTTCCTCCATGCAATCACATCCCATTTGCTTCTCAGTGACCACGTCATCTCCTCGCACAACGCTGGTCCACAATGGCAATGTCCACCCCACTTTCCCCTCAGATGTGTGCCATAGCCACAGCCATGGGCACAGGCACCGAGCAGCCAGCAAGAGGGACCGGGGATCCAGCAGGCTCGCCCACACATGGCCAGCCTGTGGCTCAGCACCCTGGGTGCCAAGGGGACGGCCAGCCCTTGCCAGCAGCATCGGGGTGCGGGATGGTGCCTCCCATGTGTCGGTGGTGCGCGTCCCACATCCCGAAGCCCCGGTGCTCCTGCCCCTCACCGAACCGGGGAGGACCAAAGCCGCTCCCTGTCCCGAGCCCAGAGCAGCCGCTCGGTCCAGGCGTAATCCCGGCAGTGATGCCCGGCGGGGTCTCGGCAGGGTGATGCCCGCCGGGGGTGATGCCCGGCAGCTCTGCCGGCCCTCGCCCGCCCCGGGCAGACACCAAAGCGTTAATCACTCGCTCGCCTCCATTTCCTGTCCCGCTTCCCCTTTTCCTTCCCAAAGTTTGGGCAGAATCCATGGCCGCGGCAGCAGCTCCGCTCCTGTCCGGGCAGCGAAGCCCCGTCCAGCGGCAGCTCTTGGGTGAGTGCGAAGTGGGGCCCCCCAGAACCTCTCGGGGCTCCCCTGCCCCATCTGCCACATAAACGCGAGTGGGCGGCAAAGATAAACACCGGGCGGAGCGGAGGGTGGTCCTTCCCCGACCACCTTTTGGTGTCAAACCATCCCCGAGGTGCAGAATATCCCCAGCCCCGGGGATGGGCAGAGCCAAGTCGGACCCTGCCGAGGCGCTGCCATACATTTGGGGGACTTTGGGCAGGAGAGAGTTGGGGACTGGAGGGGTTTTGGGGAGCAGGAGGGATCTGGGGACAAGGAGGGCTCGGGGCCCTGCGCTGGGCTACAGGGCTGCACATCCATGCCTAGAACACTGGTTCCTGGCTGGCTCCTGGCTGTGAACCCCAATTCCTCGCAGAGCCACAGTGATCCTGGCTGGTGTGGAGCAGAGCCAGGGTGTTAATGTTTAACAGCATTCAGGAGTTTTTCCTGCCAGGAGTTCCCCTTGGCTCCCTCTGCACCTCTCTGGCCTCCGGGCAGCTGCAGCACCTCCTGCAAATAACTGAACAGGATGCAGATTTATCAACTCATAGAATCACAGAATTGTTTGGGCTGCAAAAGCCCTCAGAGGTCCTCGTGTCCAACCATTAACCCAGCACTTCCAAGGCCATCACTAAACCATGTCCCCAGGTGACACATCTACATGTCATTTAGATCCCTCCAGAGGTGCTGACTCCACCACTGCCCTGGGCAGCCTGCTCATTTTTCAGATTTGCCTCTTGTTCATTTTGAACCAGTTTTTT
This sequence comes from Hylia prasina, assembly GCA_013397195.1. NCBI lineage: Eukaryota > Metazoa > Chordata > Aves > Passeriformes > Sylviidae > Hylia > Hylia prasina. Next base: position 130,297 of record VYXD01013800.1, on the reverse strand, counting down.
GAAGGGTTTCCTCCCTCCCAGTGCCTACATGTTGTCTCTGCCACATCCCAGGATGTGTCTCACCTGCAAATTGGGGGATACTGGGGCTTCTCTGCCTGTGAGGCAGCACTTGCTTCACCCCATCACTCATCCCTGAACCCTCCTGTCTCTGTGCTCAGATATAGATGCCCAGGTGAGTCAAGGCTTCAGTTTGCAGCAGCCCCAGGCCAAGGTGTCGGTGGAAGCGGGGGAAACGCTCACCCTGAACTGCACCACGTCAGGAATTGCTGGAGCAGGTCCTGTGAGGTGGCTGAAGGGCTGGGGCAGTGGGAACAAGACCATCTATGACCAGAGAATGACGGATCCCTTCTCCCGTGTGACGAGAGCAGTGGGTGAGTCCAACACAGACTTCACCATCCACATCAGGGACTTTCAGCCCGATGATGTTGGCACCTACTACTGTGTGAAGTTTGTCAAGTCAGACACTGGTGAGGATGTGGTGTTTAAGCACGGCAGTGGCACAGAGGTGTCCATGCATGGTGAGTGCAGTCCAGCAGGACACTGCTCCCAGGGACCCCATCCCACAGCCCCCACCCTGCCAACAGCGAGGTCCTGCTCTGCCCCACACCCACCACCCTCTCCTGCTCTGCCTCTGTCTCCACAGAGACAGCCCTGGTTCCTGGAATGGGGGCTACAGCTGTAGTGCTCTTCTTCCTCCTCCTCCTTCTCCTCGGCCTCTTCATCGCCCTTTGCATGTACAGGAGGAAGCGCCAAGGCAGTGTGGGCAGCCTGTGCCCGTCCAGGACAGTGGCCATGGGCAGTTTCTCATCTGTCCCACTGCAGTGCTGTGCAGGGACCCCCAGCACCCCCAGGTTTGTACTCAGCACCTCTTCCTTCTGCACCCTTAAATGAGCAAACCGTCTTATCCGCCTGCCTTATCTTGGCTTTCTTGTCTGGAGCAGCACTTGTCCCAGAAAAGGTCCTTTGCTCACAGGTGCACTGTTCTGTTCTCTCTGCCTTTCATAGAAGCTTCATGGTAGGGAGCACACAGTACCAGGGAGCTCCCTGCAGCCCCTGAGCTCAGCCCTTTGTCCCCGTTCTCTGCCTTCAATGGGGGCATACTGCTGAAATTCAGGAGGGGAATTGAGGGCTGTGCTGGGTGGGGAAAGGACTCAGCTTCCTTTAGTTCTAAAGCTATCCTTATCCTTCCCCCTACAGTGAAGTCCTGGATGCAGAGAGCTCCCACCTGTCCTGCCAGGTAAGAGTGAGTTGTGAGTATGGGGAAACACAACCCATCTGATGCCCTGGCTTGCAGGAGCCCTGACTCTGGGCTCAGGGGGGACATCGGGTGGGCAGCAGCTCCCTGCACATTCTGCACCATAGCACAGGGCCACCTCTGCAGCTGTGGCATCACCAGCCTGGCTTGAACCTGGTTCTTGGGGTTATCCTGTGCCTGGCCTTGAGGTGGTCTCGGTGATCCTTGCGGGTCACTTCCAACTCTTGACATTCTGATTTAGGGTTATTTTTGTGAGATTCTCCTTGTGGCAGCATTCCCCATGTGTGTGCACTTTTGCAGCAGAGCAGCAAGGAGGAGAACGACATCCACTACGCTGACCTGCAGCCCCTGCCCCCGGCCCCACGGCGCAGCAGGAGCCCGGGCACAGCCCCCTCCGAATATGCCAGCCTCAGGGTAGCTGCCAAGTGACATGTGGCACCGCTGCCTGCACGGCCAGGCCATGTCAGGGTGGAAGAAGGGACGTTTCTGCAGGACACAATAATGGAGCTGTTTGCATGGCACACCCTGATCTCAGCTCAGCACACTGTGCTCACCATGCTTCCATCTCAGGGGAGCTCTCCCAGGACGTGGAAGCCATCTTGACCACAGGATCAGACCATGAGGCTGAGCACCCCTGCCTTGTGCAAGCTGTTGGTGCTGATGACACCAGGAGGACCTCATGCACACCTGTGTCCATCAGCATTGGCCTCCACTGGCCCTTTCCCAGCGGCCCATAATTTGTGTTGTCTTTTCACCACCTTCATTAAAGCCAGCAAACAGCCTTCTGTCCTGTCCTGCTGTGCTCAGAGCAAAAGCAATAGTCCCAAAGGGTCATGGGGGGATGTGTGCCCCACACAGCCCCCCCTGTGCTACTGCTGAGCCCCCTGGTGAGCTCCTGACTCCCAGCTGCCCCAGGCAGGGAACCTGCCCAGTCCATGAAAACTGCATCTCCTGGCAAGGCAGCAGGAAGCTCTCAGGAATAGCCCCTGGTGCTGCTGCTCCAGGCTGAGGCCCAGCCCTCGCCCATCTTTCCCTGCCCTCCTCAAGGGGCTTATGATGCTCTTAAGGGCAGGGCAGCTGGTACCAGCTGGCCCTTCTGCCCCTTCCCCTGGTCTGTGCACACCTTCAGCTCCAGTCCCAGCCAGTCCACATCTGCTTCGTGCACATCTTCTGCTCCTGCACATCTGCTCCTGCACATGTGCTCCATGCTAACCACTGCTCAATGCACATCTGCCCCTGCTTCGTGCCCATGTGTTTGGTGCCCACCTCCAAAGGAAGCGAGCCCGTGGCAAGAAGCAAGAGGGCAGAGATGGCGATGGCAGGAAGCTGCTGATCATACTCCACACTGGGCACTGCTGCAGCCCCCAGCAACACCCAGTCACCACATGCAGCAACCAAGCCACGATCTCCCCAGCCATGGCAGCTGAGCTCCCACCACGTGTGGCCCCAGCAGCTGCCTTGTCAGGAGGAACTGAGGTCAAAAAAGGCTTTCCAGGCAGAGGAACATGCCAGCACTGCTGCCTGTGACCTTGAAAGCTGACAGAGTCACCAGTTTTCAGCTTTATCTACTTTTTTCTGTGAAATGAGAAAAGAGAACTGAAACAAGATGGTGTGACCCAGGGGAGTGGGGCTGGCAAGGAGATCCTTGAGGGGACAGAATTGTCACAGTGGGGAGAAAAGCCACTACAGAAATTCATTTGCATGACTGAGTAGGAGTCCCCTGCTCTGGGGATGTTGTGAAGTGGGGACAGTTTGGGGTCAGTCTTTTCTCAGGAACAGCTTGAGGACACTCAGCATCTTGTGGCATGATGGTGGTGATGAGTTTGCCAGGTTAGGGGTCCAGCACTTGGTCTCAGCCTGGCTCCCTCAATGTGAGGTTGGGGTGTTGGGATGAAGCCTCTCCCAGCATCATTTCCTGAGTGGAGCCATGACCGTGCCATGGATCATTTCCCAGCTGAGGCAGTGGCTGCTCTGAGCAGGACTTGGGTTGCCCAGACTCTTTGCAGGGACGACACCAAAACTGGCAGAAATCTCACATCAAGGCTGTGAACACAAGTATGTAAAATACATGGGTGAGACCGAAAGCGGGGATAGACCTTGAGGACCAGAGGAAATGAAATTCAAGGGGACTTAGGGCTTTTTAAGCACTGGGGTGAATCAGGAGGGGGGAAATCCAGTTTGATAGGAGCATATGCAAAGCAGGGAATGAGCAGAGCACCGGCAGAATGCTCTGCACCTAGGAAAGGGCCCAGGTCTGAGGCTTACTGCCCAGGGGAGGGATTTGGTGGTTATTAAAGGAAAATCCTTTAAGCCACCAGCCTGGGGTGTGCCGGCAGTGAAAGCACAAACAAGCGCCCGGGCACAGACACAAGGTAGGAGCGTGCGGGGAGCAGAGCCTCACTCGGGGAGCAGAGCCTCACTCGGGGGGCAGAGCCTCACTCAGGGGGCAGAGCCTCAGTCGGGGGGCAGCAGCAGGCAGTGCTGGGGTCATGGATTCACTGCTCCTCCGTGCTGTTTTCCTGGTGCTGCTGGTTGTCACATCCTGCTAAGTGACCTGCTTGGTCGGTGGGTATGTGGGGGAGGTCGTGAGCTGCCATTGCTGGGGGGGGACAGAGGGCAGTGCTGGGTTTGCGGCTGGCACCCACCAGGATCCTCCTGCCACAGCTGGGGAGTTCAGTGCAGAGCAGAGGTGGTGCCTGGATGGGTACTGGGAGAGGGTTGGTGTCCTGGGGGGAGAGGACCCGCTGGCTCCAAGCAGGTTTTGGGCTGTGTCCCTGTGCATGAACACTCTGGGGTGGTGCCATGCCAGGTTTATCTTGGCTGCTCCTCAGCATGGTGTGTGAGCCTGGTGCCAGGACCTCATGTAACGGCAAGGCCAAGGAAAAGGGCTGGGGAGGGTGATCTGAGCTGCACTGTGATGGGTTTTGGGGCAGCCAGGGTATGCTCAGGGGCTGCTCTGGCATCTGACCCACTCCTGATGCTGGGAGGTGGGAAATACCTGGAGGTGCCAAGGCAAGAGGGCTGGCAGGGCTTGCCAGGCTGTGGTGTGAGCCATGGTGTGAGCCATGATGTGAGGAATGGTGTGTGCCATGGTGAGAGCCATGGTGTGCGCCATGGTGTGTGCCATGGTGTGAGGAATGCTGTGTGTCATGGTGTGTGTCACAGTGTGCCATGGTGTGTGCCATGATGTGTGGCATGGTGTGGTGCTGTTCCGTGCTGTGCCAGGGACCCAGAGTGGGAAGTGTGGGCTGTGCTAGAAGCCAAGGGGAACATCAGCCTCCAACAGAAAGCACAGAGTAGCAGAGAGCAATTAGCCTGGAGAGCAGCTGATGGAAGGGGCTGGTCCCAGCGGGGACAGGAGGGGAGCAGTGATTTAATTAACGCCGAGGAAGAGCATGGTCTCAGTGTGTGGGCTGGCTGAAATGGGGCAATTCAGGTGTCTCCTTTGTGTCCTGGGGGACAGGAGAGAGCTGCCTGCACTCGTGGGTTATGGGACAATGCTGAGCTGTGCTGGTGCCAGTGCTGGGCAATGAGAAAAGGAGAGAGACAAGGATAAATGCCTTGTGCCCTGTCCTGGGATGCTCCGGCTCAGTGACAAGAAGCAGAGGCACTCCACATTGGCAGTGTCTGTCACAGGGGTGGGTGCCCAGGGGATATTGTGTCTCCAGGAGCAGTCATCGATCTAGCTGGTGTCCTCCAATGTCTGACAGGGCAGCAGCTCCAGCCAAGGGCCTGGTTTGTGGCTGTCACTGTCCAAGACACCCTTATGCCTCTGCTCTGTCCCCATCCCTGTTCCCATCCCTGTCCTAGGTACGGTGAGACCGTGGTGGTCACAAGTCCATCCCCAGGGGAGAGACAGGCCAGTCCCTTTGCACATCAGCATCACCCAAATAGCTACAAGTCTAACTAAGAGCATCCAATGCCACAGGGACCTCACAGGGACCCCACGATGCCACAGGCATCCAGTGATGGTTTGGGGCCCACATGATGCCATAGGGACCCCATGATACCAAGGGGACCAGGCAATGCCATGGGGATGTTGTGCCAGCATGCTAGCAGGAAGCAGCAGGAGAAGCTGGAGGAGCAGCTGGGTGCTTTGAGGGGGTTGGAGGGAGTGAGAGGGTCTCGGAGATGCTTTGATTGTTCCTCCAAAATGCCTCATGGGTCTTGTTTGTGCCTGCTGGCTGGCCTGGACTGGGTTCCTGCCAGAAGAGACAACAGGAGGGAGAAGTCCTGAGATGCTGCATGGTTGGAACTTGCTCCCTCCAATTCCAAATCTGTTAGCTCACCCCTTTATAGCTCCCTGTTTCTCAGGCTTTTCCTTGGAAAGGAACGAAGCCAGAGTAAAACGGTGACATGCTTTACACTGGTTCTGATTTATTTCACGTCTTACTATTGAATCTTATTCCCTGGTTTCACAGTTGTTGTGGATTTTCACCAAAGGGGATAAACAGGTCTGGGATTTGGGGTTGTCATAGGAACTGCTTCTGTGCCACAGCCTCTCTGCCAGCCTCGTCCCCTCCTGATAGAGTGAGGGCTCTGGCCAGCACAGTGGGGGTATCTCCAGCCCCCCAGGCACAGCCCCAGTGACAGCCAGGGTATGGGGCAGCCACCCCATGGCACTGGGACACTCGGGATGTTGAGGGAGGAGATGGACTCCCAGGCACTGCCCAGCCATGCCCACAAAGCAAACTGGGACCCCCAGGCTGCAGATCAGGGGTTTAAGTTGGGAGCTGAAAGGGTTTGGAGGATGCTGTTTTTCCCTGTGGATTCTGTGGTGTCTAGTTGGAGGTTGTGCTATTGCAGTGATTGCTACTGGGAACCACTCTGGACAACCTGGAATAATTTTCATTAAATCCCTGGAGCTGAAGGGGTGTGGAATGGATGGGGGGCTGCCCTAGGTCCATTCTTCATCTCTTCAGTCGCAAGGACAGGGGGTAGGTAGTGAAATTGAAAAGTGTCACGCACATCCTTTGTGCCCAGCACTCCTTTGGCCCGTGCAGTCCTTCACTGCAGGACACTGTGAGGCCAAGGCTCTGGCAGTGTTTGAAGAGGGGTTTCCCGGGCCATGGGACAAGCAGGAACATCCAGTGCTTAAGAAAGACTCACATTGTGCTTTCAGTGTTGGACGGGACATTGCTCAAGGACAATCACCCTCTGGAGCTGGCACGGGAGGGCAGATCAAGCTGCACTGCTGGGTCCTGCCAGGGCCCAAGAGAGGGTTCCAGAGTGGGTGGGAGAGGGGTCCTGCCTGTGCTGGAGTTCCCAGGGCTCTTCATGCTGGATCAGCTGTTGGTGTTGCTCTGGAGTGGTCCTGGTTCCTCCCAACATCCACATCGTACCTGAAGTGAGCCGTGCACACTCCTGGGGATGCTCCAGGTGGTTTTGTCCAGAGAGAAGAGCTCAGGGTAGGGAAACCCTTTGGGGATCTCCCTGTCCCGAGGACAGGACGTTATGGGGTCCCTGGTGCTCCCTGCTCCTCCCGGCACTGAGCAACCTTAAAGTGTGACTGTGCTTGGCCGTGGCCCCAGCACTGGCTGCCCCGAGCCCGGCACAAGTGTCCCTCTGCAGAGAAGTGCAGGGAAAGGGAAAAATATTGAGAGAGGCAGGAGAAGGGGGAAAGCAGGCGCTGCGGGAGGGAGCACAGCACGGCCTGAAAGCTCCCTCTCAGCGGGCTTTTGTCCGCCCTGGACGTGCCCAGCGATGCTGCCAGCCCGGAGGGGCTGTGCTGGCGCCGGTGGCTCCAGGCGATCCCGGAGCTCCGCAGCCTGCCCGGCGCCTCGTTCCAGCGACGTGCCCGTGGGCAGGATGCAGCTGCCTCCAGCGGGGACCCCCATCACCCCGCTGGGCTCGGCCCCTCGCCGCCGGCCCTGGGGTGGGCAGTGCCCGGACCCGCAACACGCTCCCGAAAATAATTCCTTCTGACAGATCCATTTCTTCCACATGGTTCAGGCTTAATTTTATAATGGTATCAGTAGCTATGGCAACGTGTAAAAATAACGGATCCCCGAGCCCGGCAAATTCTCCGTAAACAGCTCCCGTCTCCCGGAGCCCGGCTGGGTGGGCATCACCCCTTGCCCACGGCTACCGCGGCCGCTGCGGTTTGTGGTTGGGCTGGGATTCACGCGATGACTAATTAGCAGCGTTAACTGCTTACGCCTTGGGATGATGATTCCATCCGCTAATCCTTGGGGCTAGGCTGGGCTAATTGGGTGGATATCATTAACGCTGGCGGTCAGGAGCTGCCCTTACAAGACCGCAGCACAACGAAGGCTGGAGCACCCCTCTGGCACCCCAGACCCAGCACGGGGCTGGCAGCCACGGGGGGCTGGACACGGCTCAGCCCCCGCGGTGTCAGGGGGCCACCAGCCCCATTCACACCTCCAGCCCGCCCCAGAGCCGGGCTGCTGCACATCCACGCGTGTGCAACGAGGGAACGTGCACACGAATGCCGACAGGCACACGCAGATCAGATTTCCCGCACGCAGGACCCCCTCAGCAAACATCGGCCGGTGCCGGCGTCTGCCGCGGCTCAGAGGTCTCCGGTCACCGCCGCGAGTGGATAATCCCAGGCAATATTTTCTAAACCTGTTAGACATCACACAGACCCTCTAAATCCCTGATCCCCCTCCAAGGCTTCAGCGGGATGGCAGCACTTGGCAGGTCGGATTTACAGCTCCTTATCAGAGCTAGCCCCTTGGAGCGATGCAGTGGGAGCATGGTGGATCCTGCCGACCCGGAATTAAATCCTCCAGATTTTTGTTACCTTTAACTTTAAAGAAAAAGAAAAGGACAGACCAACAGAAACCCCTTGGAGAAGCGTTTTTCTCCATCCAGCCTCGAGCAGCAGGGCCAGAATAACCCCAGCCCCATAGAGCTGAGAGTGCTGAGTCAGGCATTGTGAATGTGTTTAGTCTCAACAGGGCCAAAATAAAGAGCCAACAGAATGTGTTGAATGTGTTGTCCAGAACGTGGCTCCTGAGCCTTGGGGCTGCTATGGGGACAACACGGCGACAGTGACCACAGGGACAGCCTGGCAGGAGGGCTGGGGACAGCCCTGAGGGCTGGTCAGCATCCTCTTCCAAAGGTTTGGTCTGGCTGTTTCAGGGGGTGCAGCCCCCCTGCATCCCAGCAGTCGTGCCATTCCCACCGTGAGGCATCAGATCCAGCGCTTTCACAAATGACCCCATGAAGCCCCCACTGCTGGACACACCATCCTCCTCTGCAGTAAAGAGTGACACGGGGTTCTACCAGGTCTCCCACACCTCATGTGCCGTGTCTCAGCCCTCCATGGGGCACCACTCCGGCGGTGCCCGCACACGCCAGGTTCCACAGCACAAATCCCACCTCTGAGCCTGGATTTTAGCACTTCACAGCAAGGGCTCTGCCAAGCAGGAAGCAATGGGCTGAGCTGGCTGAACATGATCAATCCCCCACGTTAGCAGTTTTATTTCCATCCGCAGCTGCCGCAGGACTCTCAGGCAGTGCAGCCTCAATGAGCTCCAGCCGCCGGCCCGGCAGCACAGCGTTATCTGCTGCTGCAGCCTCGGATGCGCTTTCATGATAACGATTTGCAATCAACAAAGAACTTGGAGAGGATGCAGGGAAAAAAAAAGAAAAAAAAACCACGACGGGCATTAGAAACTGAGATGATATCGCTCTTCCCTCGGCCAAGCTCCACCACAGACCTGGTGGTACCACCAAGGGGAGATCAAGGTCTTCTCCAGCATGGCTCCATGGGGCTGGCTGTGTGCTGGGGGATCTGGGTACTGGCACTGCCACCACGTCCCCATGAGCCAGTACAGTGCAGAACCTCCCCCTCCACATGGGGGAGGGAGGCTTTAGTTCAAACAGCTCCCAGGAGCCCATCAATGATTAACACCCAGCTCTGAAACGTCCCTGCATGGCTGGAGCTCTCTGCCTGCCCTCCCCCCTGTCCCCGCCACTTCCTCCTCCACAGCACTTCTGCTCCTGGGGTTGAGGCAGGGTCCCAGGGTGGGCACCAAGGCTCCCTGTGGCTCTGGAGCCCATCAGAGCTGGGATGAGTCCAGTCGTGCCCCATACAGACAGGACAGGTGTCTCCCAGTTTTGCAACCACTGGCACAAAGGGTACAGGATCGGGACCACCCTGTGTCCCTGCTGAGCTGCCCTGAGTGGGGCCTCTCTTGTGCCCCCGTCCCTGTCACCAGTTAAGATTGGAACAGCCCTCTAAGATCACTGAGTCCAACCATTCCCCCAGCACTGCCAAACCCACCACGATAACCCGTGTCCCCAAGTGCCACATCCACATGTTTTTTGAGCACTTCCAGGGATGGTCACTGCATCACTTCCCGTGCAGCTCAGTCCCGGGGCTGTGCACGTGTTGCAGACCCACAGCAGAGAGCAAACCTTTCTCTGGGGCAAGGGGCAGGCTCCTGTCTGCCAGCAAAGGTCAGCACAGCCCTGCCAGCGCTCGCGGCACCTCAGCAGGCACAGGCGCCAGCACTGCCAGCCCTGTCCTTCCCAGCCCACACCACCGCTGGGTTTTCCCAGCCTGTCAGCAGTTTCACCCTAAAACCCCTCACTTCAGGTCAGCCAGGGCCGTTTCCAGGCCAGGCACAGGATATAAACCACCTTTCCTGCTCTGACACAGCCGAGAGGAATTCCCCCAGAGTGTGAGCAGTGCTGGGCTGCATTAAGGAAGCCCGGCCAATTCACCCGGTTTGCAGCATCCCACAGGGCACCACTGCTGGGTGGGAGCAGCCTGGGAGCACAGCCCTGGGATGGCTGAGCTGCCCTGTGGATACAGTCCCTGCTGTAGCCTGTGGGTTTTTCTTCTTGCTTGGCAGACAGTGATGGACATTCTGATGGTGGTGGGTGGTCTGACACTGGGCTCTGCTGCCACTGCTGAAGCCCAGGGTGACAGCACGTGAGTGCCATGAGGGCAATCAGAGCATCACTCCAACCCAGCAAAGCCCAGCGTGGGCAGGCAGTGCTGTATCCCTCCCTCATCCTCCCTGAAACTCATTTCAGGGGCTTGGAGGGAACCAGCTGATCCTGGCAGTGCTGGGGATTAGTTCAGTGTCAGAGGTACACTAAAATTGAGTTGTGATTTGAAGCCCTGCTCCCTAAGGAGGGGCAGAAACAGGAAGCAGAAACAGACCCAGCAGGTCTGGCCAGCATGCACAGAGGGATCTCCTCAGAGAATGCCCCATGCCACGGAGCACCTCACCTCCACCCCACACTGTCTGCACCAACTGGGCCCCAGAGTGCTAACAAAGACCTAAGAGAGCTGAAATAACTCAGCTGTAACTCAAAAATCACCCAATAAAAGCTTAGCTAAAACAATTACAGGTAGTTCCCATGAGCCCCCTCAAAAGGCAAGGGGCAGAGCCCGAGCAGAGGCTGCTCCACAACCTCCCCCCACCCTTCTCCTGTCAATCTCAGCCTTAATAAGGCTGCTGCAGCTCATCACCTTCTCCAGGGTCTCTCCCATATAAGAGGGTGGTTTAGTGCACCTCTTCCCTAGTTGCAGCTGTTTATGGTGGATGCTATTACAGGAACATGAGGAGACAGGTAGGCTACATACCCCTGCTTCTTAAATCCCTCTTTTAGAGGGCTGCAGCTGCCCCTTCCCTGGGTCACAGTCCACGAAAATCATGCCCACATTAACATATTGCTTGTTATAAGTTAACATGAGATAAACTAATTTAAGCTTCCCCTGTACTGTATGTCTTGGATTAAATTGGCAAGGTACCTAATGAAGCTGCAGCTCCATTTGTTGTGCTGGAAGCCCTAAATATCAGCAGTGTAATTGGTGCTCCCCGCTTCAAGAGACATTTGTGTTTCTCTCCCAGCTGAAAAGCCCTCTTTGGGCTCTGACTGAAGCCTGAGAGGTGGGGGTGGGGGCTGTAGGATGTGTCCATGTGGATCTTAAGCTTGAGGGGTCTTGAAACTTGTTTTTGAAGCTGGAGGATGGATGTGGGGAACATGCTGCTCTCTGGCTGTATGGAGGCTGCACTGTCTTGTGGGTACCAGAACAGACCGTGTGTCTGGTGCTCTGATGTGGTCCCACAGGATGTTTTGTTGTGGTGAGCTGTGAAAGTAGCACCTCTCGTGGGTCTGGGAGGTGTTTGTGGCTGGGCCAGGATGGCACTGATTTTCCCCAGGGTGGTGAGTCTTTGTAGATCCATGTACTTGGCACTGTGTTTTTTTAGTTTATCAAGGAATCTTTGAGGTTGGAAAAGACCTCTAAGATCATTGAGTCATTATTGTGGAGGGCTCCCACATGCACTGGCTGCTTGCTGGTGCTTGGGCATGGCTCTGTGCCCACAGCCCCAACACAGCACCTCTGGATGCTGAATTTGGGGTATTTTCCAGGCTGGTATCCAAAGTATTCACGATTTTTTTTTGGTATCCCTAAGCTGGTTTGAGTTTTGAAGAGGGCTGATCATTTTGGGACAACTGCTGTGTCCTGGTGTGATGTGGCCACTCAGGCTGTTGGTACTTCTCCCACTGTGCCATCCCATTGCTGGGGATCATGGGGGACAAAGCCCCAGGCAGGGAAAGACTGCAGTCACCTCCATCAGTGAAATGTGATTCATTAGCAGGCCCAGGTTTGGCCCTGCAGGGCAGAGACTGGAACCTCTCCCATCTCCATCCCCTGTGAATCCCCTCCAGCCAAGTGAGCCACCGCTGTTCCTGGGGGCCATCAGGCTGGGAGAGGATCAGACAGGCAGCTGATTATGGCATGAAAGAACAGTCTGGGCAAAACCAGTGCTGCAAGACTTTCCACTGGGATTGCTCTGGCAAGGCTGCAATTGTTCCCATTGGATGCTGCCAGGCTCTGACAAGAGGTGGGATGCTGTTGCCCTGGCTGGGGGTCTCTGTGTGTGGATGGGTCTCCACCTTCTTCTGAGGAGGGAGCAGATCCTGCAGAGCTGCCCAGCTGGGAACAAGGGACTGCAAAAATGACATTGAACCTGTGGTCCTGGCTGTGAATAGGGAAGGGGAGCAGACCCCTGCCTGTCCAGTAGCCAATCCTATGGGGGTGGCACAGCCCTGCCACACAGAGCACGTGCCTTCCCCAAACAGGTGCTAGCAGCATGATGTGAGTTCCTCACTGTGCCTCAAAGCTGTGAAAATCAACTTATTCTGGTAAAGCTCTCCTGAATCACTGCCCTGTCCCCATGCTGGCTGCTGCCCAGCTCCTGGGGCCAGGGAGAGCCCAGGTCTGGAATCCCCCGTGGTCTCTGGAATCCTCCCTGCCGGAGCAGGGGTTTGAGCTGAAGCACAGAGATGCTGCAGAGTGAGCACAGCCTGGGTGCCCACAGGCAGCACAGAGAGCCTGGCAGTGCTGCCCGCCCTGCCATGCAGTGCTGCAGCCTCCTGCTCACTGTGGGTGTTCTGTGTAGAACAAGGATGATGATGATGGTGGGGCTGCACTCCCAAAATTTTGCGTTGTCCCTCTGTCTCAGGCACACAAGAATCCAAATGCTCCTCTCCCCCTGATTCCCTGCCCAGAGCAGGAGAGGGGCTGCCCTGCCAGGGTGTATCCTCCAAAGCTCTCAGGTTGGAGCAGGGCCCCTGTGATGCTGAGTGGCAGGGCCATGGGTAGGAGGGGAGGCAGCTGAGCCTGCCCATATGCTTCCTAATGGGGAGCAATAGCAGCTCTTCCCGGGAAGCTCGCGCCGCACCATCTGCTCTGCGCCGTACCTTCTCTTACAGAGCTTTTTTAAGCTCTAACTTCCCTTCCCGAGCGCTCTGCGGCGGCTGCTGCTTGTGTGCAGGCTGCCTCTGCCATGTAATCGCCTCTGAACAGGTTGTCTGAACCTTCAACACCGAGCAGAACATCCCAGACCGGCTGAAGCCAACCAGGCCTCCAGGATCTGTGCTTCCATGTAAAAATAACCAGGAAAGGTGGGTGTGAATGGTGCAGTGTGTCCCTGGCATTTGCCCTCCTGCTGGGCTACCACTTGCCCTGAGGGTCCCTGCTTCTGGACTTGGGCTGGGTGGGATGCACTGCCCAGGTGGTGTAGCTGCAGGGTTTCCACAAACTACTGCTAATCCCATGGAATATCCAGAACTGAAAGTGACCCACAAGGATCATCAAGTCCAACATCTGTCCTGGCACAGAACACCCTGAGAATCCCACCCTATGCCTGAGAGCACTGTCCAAACACTTTTTGACCTCTGGCAGGCTTGGGACTGTGATCAGCACCCTAGGGAGCCTATTCCAGTACCCAAACACCCTCTGCTAAAATAACCTTTTCCTAATATCCAACCTCAAACCCCCCTGACAGAGCTTCATGCAGTTCCCTCATGTCTTATGACCAGTGCAGAGCAGAGCTCAGCACCTGCCCCTTTGCTTCCTCTTGTGAGGTGCCTGTGGACTACAGTAATGTGTCCCTGTGTCCCATCCCTGTGCAAAGCAATTATTGCTATGAGTAAAAGGCCAAATCCAAGGGCTCCTCTGGATCCCTGCTCTGTGTTGGCCACTCTGTCCAGATCTGTGAAGGGAAATGATGGCTGTGCTGGGCTTTCCGAGACCAGTGGTGCTGGCCACAAAAGCTTTTGCAGTCGGAGCAGTACTGGCCACAACAGTTGAGTGCAGCCTCCAGCTGCCAGGGGATCGCAGAGGGAGGTGAGTGCAGAAGCCTGGGGAGCTGGTCCCGGCTCCCAGCAGTGCTAAATTAAGGCTGGATGTGCCCCATGGGCGTAGCTGGGGCTGAGGGGGAGGCTGGCGGGGCCGGGGATGCGCAGGCGGACGCCGTGCGCGGATTGATGGTGCCAAGTCACTTCAGATATCTCGGCTGTGTTTGTGCGAGGCTCTAAATAAAACCGACAGCCCTGGCGGCTGCCTGGGGAGGGAGGGGAGGAGGGGGGAGCCGGCAGCGGGTCCTCCAGTATGGCACCCAGTGCTGTCCTCGGGGACCTCAGTGTGGGAGAGCGACTGGTGTAATCTGTGCTGCTGGGGATGCTGCAGGCGTTGCAGGGTGGGCTGGGAGCTCCGGCTCTGCAATGTCTACCCCATCCCTGGGAGGGCAGAGGGGGACAGTGGGGTGGTGCTGGGAGCTGCCAGCATTGTGCCTGGCATTCCAGGTACCTGGCCTGGCCTGGCTGAAGTGCCCCTGGGCGGTGTGAGGAGCTGTGACAGGTGCAGGCAGTGGGGAATGTGTCCTTGCGACTCCCCTGGGAAGGACTGTGTCAGGGAGAAGCGGGGCAGTGCGGGGACATGAATCCCATGGATGCTGACACCCCGACACTCTCCTCCCCTTCCTCAGCCCTGCCTACCATTACAGCTGCCTTGTCCTCAGGCTCTCGCTTCTCCCTGACGCGGGCTCTCGCTGAGGGGGCATCACGGGGATGTCCCCATTCTCCCAGCGTGCTATGCAGGAATTTCCTCTCCCTCCCCATCCACCCTCTGCCTGTCTGTGCTGCACCAGGGTCCCCTCCTAGCCCTGACGCCCGTGGGCCAAGCTGACCTGTCCCTGTGGCACCGGCAAAACACCAGCCGTGCCTCTGCCACGGGTTCACAACTCAGCCCTGCGTGGTCCCTTGGGAGGTCCCTGGGTATTTGGGACCCCCAAGGCTGCGTGCTGCGTGTGCCTCTGCCACGGGCTGCCCTGGCACAGCCCCGGGCGGTTCCTGGGTGTCCAGGACCCCGAAGGCGGTGTGCTCCTGCACCCCAACCCCAGCTCGGGGATGCTGGGCTGTGTATTGTGGCTGTGCCGAAACGGTGGCTGTGCCGAAACGGTGGCTGCACCGGCAGCCTGTGGCGAGTGAGGGAACCCGCAGCCCCGGGGCCACGGAGCTGCCTCCCCCTGCCCCGGCCGGCAGGGACCGAGCACCCCGGGGCTCCTGGCGGCCGGTCCCGGGGGTCCCCTCCCAGCCCACCTTAAGGCAGCCGCGCACCGGGTTGACCGGAGGACTCTGCCCCGGGGCGGGCGGGGCTGGTTTCGCCCCCGCCACGGGGGGAAGCGGCGCTAAGCCGGGGCTGCTGGGAGCCGGAGGGGGTCTCGGAGCCGGGGACAGCTCCGTNCGGGCGCGGGGCCGCGCTGTGAAGCCGCGGGCTCCGCTCCCCGCACCGATGGAGCCGCATCCCCGGGATCCCGGCCGCACCGCCTGGGCACTGCCCTGCCTGCTGCTGCTCGCCCTGCCCGGTAAGCCATGGCTTCTGCCTGCCTCCCTGCTCCTTTCTTCGCCCTATTCCCCCCTTTCCCTCCCACCCGGCTGCCCTGCTCTGCCCTGTTCTTCCCTTTCTCACGCTACTCCTCTCCTCTGCTTTGCCCTGTTTTTCCCCCTTTTTCCATCCTGCTCCTGCCTCCTCTGTCCTGTTTTCCACCTTTCCCTCCTACCCAGCTCCTCTCCCTGCTCTGTCCTGTTTCCCTCCTTTTCCCGCCCTGCTCCTCTCCTCCGCCCTGCTCCTCTCCTCCGCCCTGTTCCCCGCCTTGTCCCCCTGCCCTGTCCTCCGTTTTCCCCCGATGTTCGCCTCTCCCCGCTCCCGCACACCTCCCGGTACCGAGATGACGCCGCCTCTCCGCGCACGGTTGCTTTGACCTTTCCTGCGGTGACCTAGAGAGCGGCGGTGGCCGAGGGGCTCCCGCGGGGCCCTTGCCCGGCGGTTCTTCTCAAACTCAACTTCCAAGGCAGGCAGGCAGGCATTCCCCTTCCCAGCGAGGCAGGGAATTCGGCAGGGGCATGAAGAGGCATGTTGTTCCCACCCATTTGCGAGCACCCCCTGCCAGCTATGGGTGAGGCAAATCTCAGCAAGCAGTCCGAATTCCCACTTGGAGGTGGTAGTGGAGAAGGCACGGGGAGGTTCTGGTGAGGGCTGCCTGTTTTCTCTGCCAAGAACTTGTTTTTCTTGCTACCCTTCTGCTTCACCCCGCTGTGGGCTCTTTCTCGACTCAACTGTTGGGCACTGAAGCGGTGGAATTGCAACACCTCCGGGCACCCTGTGCCATGTCGCCCTGTGTCACCTCAGGCTCAGGGTGCCCCAGGCCTCCCAGGGACTCGTGGCTCCACCAGTCCCTTCTAAAAGCTGGGGGACACAGCAAAGGACGAGTCAAAGTGTGCCACTCTTGGCTGTTTCCCTTACCGGCGGCGGGAAGTCTCTCATCCCACCAGGAACGAAGCCCTGTGGTGACTGCTGCTTTCAAGGATGTTTCCTTTCTAGGGAGTTTCGTTTTGGGTGATTTTGAAGGAATCGCTCTCCCTGCCAAGGGAGGGATGGGGTTTTTGAGGCAAACCTGCGGCAATAGTGATTCATCTTTAGGAGCATCTCGCTGCTGAGCTTTTTGCTCTGTTCCAATCCCATCCCTTCCAGCCAGATCGCACTACAAACAGCCCAGCCCAGGTTCCTCGGGGGAAACCCACATTCTCCCAAGCCCATTGAAATATTTACCATCAAAGCTTTACTTGGGCAAAGAGTTGGATGCAAACTTGGGTAGAAAGCAAATGCTTTCAGCACAACACTCCTTGCTTTGAGTTGCCTGATCACAACTGAGAAGTGTTGGCCCCAAACTGAAAACTCCGGCTGCTGAGAGCCAAGAAGGCTTTGGCGGTGAGCGTGGCTTCCCAGTGAGCCACTGCGATTTCCTGCGTGAAAGAATAGCTTCAGCAAAGCTCCTGAACTTAATTAAATGTGGTCTTGGAGTAAGAGCCCCATTTCTTTGAGCCGGCCATGGGAAAAAACCACTTTGGGGTTGTGAAGTGATTTGCATCCCTGATTTTAGGTGCAAACGTGCACGTCTTTTTTTTCCATATGGCGAATCCCTCCTGGGCCATGGCTCAAACTAAGCTGAACTCCAGCAGAGTTGGCCCAGGCTCCCACTGCCGGCTGTTCTGACAGCTTCTGCAGAAGTGAAGGGGAAAAGGAAAGGTCCTGGAGGAGACCTTCCTGTGGGGCAAAGGCGGTGAGATGTGGGAAACCAAACAGCAAGGCCCCATTGAGAAACTGTGTCCTGCAGAGCCCTTCCATGCTGGTCTGTCTCCACAGAGGTTTTCAGCTGTGCTTCACAGAGCCTCTTCCAAAGGGGAATTCGGTTTCCTGCTGGGGTTCTGGCTCTTGGGATGAATTTCTGCTGATGCTGGAGGAGGGGAGCTTGGAAATGGTGGCTGCGTGTGAGCCAAGGCTTCCTCTGATGTCATGGATGTAAAACACAGCCTTTACTCCAACCCTCCCTGAGCGCCCTGGGGTCTGCCCAGGGCTCGGCAGCTATCCCCAGGGCTCTTCTTGCCTTCCCTAAACAGCAGATTCCAGGCCTTTTATAGGCAGCACCTGTTAGTTTCCGCCCCTGGCAGCCCTGCTGCAGGTGAAATTCCAGCAGGATTATTTTGGGGTTCCCTTGCCCATTGGTCTGTTCCTTCAGGGAGTGACTGTGGGGCTTCAGATGCCGGTGACCAGCTGCACATCCTTTCTGGAGCACACAGCCATCCCAGAGTTCCTTACCCAGCTCCTTCAGAGGAAAAAAATCTATTTTTACCAGGAAGCATCCAAGCAGCCTCTCCTGAATTAAACCCCAGCCTCTTGCAATCTGTTCAATATCAAATACTTCAAAAGGTGGAATATAGAAAAAAAAATGTGTCACCGATATGGAAAACTTGCACTGCAGTGAGAGCTGGGATTATTTTGCTCCCAAATTAAACAGAATAACGGGAAGGAGGCAGGCTCTGCCAGATCGTGCTCCTGCCTCTGCTCTGGGCTCCAAGTGCTCCGGGTCTGCACTGAGAGGGTGCTCCCACCTACGTGGGAACTGTCAGGTGACGCTTTTCAGGGCTCTAAAACCCTTGGCTAATTCTGGAGTGTAGGATAGAACAGATTACAGGGTCAGAGCACCTAAATTCCCCATGATCTTGGGGGCAAGAGGATCATGTTCCAATTCCAAGTGATTTGAGATCCAAGTCTAAGAAAAAAAGTGTCATCAGATGACAGGGGAGAAGCAGGGAAACAGTGAGAAATTGTGGTGTCCCCGTGTGTCTGTGGCCTGAAGCCCCCAGCATCCCACTCCTGGTGCACAAGCACGTCGTGAGCTACTGGGAGGGAGCTTGGCTGGGCTCTCCCTCCCACTGGGTGAGCACCTCAAAAGGGGAAGGAGGAGGGGAGGCATTGGCTGCGTGTGAGGAGAAGCTGTGCTCAGGGAGAAAGAGGAAAGAAGCTTTGGTGGAAACTTTGCATTTTCTAACTTGTGTGTTCTGGTGTTTTCTGCCAACTTCCCCTTTGTATTTCCCTTTGGGGTGTGGGAGGGGGGACATTGCTGTGAGCTGCTGCAGGGGGTTGGGGTCATTCTGAGCAGGAAGGGGTCAGGTTGGTCCTGGTATGGGATGCTGGATACAGGCAGGAAGTGGAGAAGCCAGGTCTGACTGGGACTCCTGCTTCCCAGCCAGGAGGTACAAACTGGTTTTTTGGGGATGTTCCTGTGGTGGATCATGGCTAGAGGCTGTGTGTCATAGATCAGACATCCCTGGATAGGGTGATCTGAGCAGAGCTGAGGTAGCAGAGCAGAACACCTGGAAAAATACCCCAAAGCCCCATTTTAATCCTATCTGAGGGGCTGTCTGGAGCCTCAGTATTTTCTGTGGTGACTGAGAGCTGCCAGTGAGGCCTCTGGACAGGCAGTGCTGCTGGCAGTGTGAAGCCCCTTTTTCCCCCTCAATCCTCTGGGAGCAGTAGCAAGCAGGAAAACACCTTGCATCCTATCCCTGGACAACAGCATGCTCTGTGCCTGCTAATCCCTGGGCATGGGAGGCAGGCACGCTGCTGCCCCAGTGAGGAGGGAATGTGGGCTAGGTGCTGTGGAATGCATATACACCATTCACATTTGGCTGCAAATATGGATCTTGGGAGAGATCCCTGCTGCTTGCAGGGTTCCAGGAAGGCAGGACCCTTGTGCCAAGGTAGCGGGGAGCCCTTGCTGCACACCAGGCATGGCAGCCAACCACAGGCAGGGCACCCAGCCATGCTCAGCTCAGTGTCCCAGTGCTTCTGTGGATGTTTCTCTGAGATCCATCACTGCAGCCAAGAAATGAACTTTGGGGTTGAGCAGTGCCCACCCTGACACTCTTTGGTGTTGGGGTCATTTCTGGGGGCCCAAAGCAGGCACTTCCCCAGCTCTTCCCCTCAGCACACCACGTGCCTCCTGGGGAGATGGGCAGATGGAGAGAGGGAGGATGAAGAGGAGGTGCTCGGCTCGCTCAGGTTGGGCTGTGTGGGGTGGTGCAGGCAGTTCTGCCCAGTGCAGGAGACATGGGGGTAACCACTCCATAGAAATTGCTTTTGCAGAGGAGAGCAGTAACACATTCATCACAGAACACAGAGTGTCTGCTAGGGGGTGTCCCTGGCCCTCCTGCTCCTGTGGCTACACATGGGACATGTCCCTTGCTGTACTGAGTGCTGCTGGCTGGTGAGCTTTGTTTGCCCAATTTGGTAGAGCCAGTACTCGGTGTTGTGGCCCCCTGGGTATATGGAAGGGCTGAGGGTCTGTGTGGTTGCTGGCTGGTGATGCTAGTCTCTCTGCCTGTAGCAGCTTGGTCCCTGCCTGTGTCACATCCATGTGCAGTGGTTTGGTGAGAGACCGATGATGTGATGATGCTTCTGTGCTTGTGAACTTCCTCTGTGCGTTTCTCAACCATTTCTTGCAAAAAGAAAGGAGCAGCAGCAGCAGGAGATGGAGAAGTTCAGGAGATACCACAGAAGCAGATCCAGTGGTTTGTCAGTGCTGTGTTCAGCACATGGAGTGCACGGGGCCTCTGCCCCAGGGCTGCTCCCCACAATTTGGGTGTCACCTGAGAAGCACGGGATTGCCTTGTAGGTGCCCAGGGCACCACTGCTCAGGTGCAGGACCAAGGCTCAGAGTGAATGACTCATCTGGACGTGACACAAACCAGCTCTGTCCCTCTGTGCTTGTTTTGTGGGAAAAACCTGTTGTGGTGGCAAATGCTGCTGCTGCGTTAACCCTGACATGCCTTCAAAGGGAAGCACTGAGGCCTGAAGGTTTTTGGCTGAGGATGCTGTGGAGTGATGTCCTGACCAAAAAGCTTTAACTGGGACAGTTTGGAGAAACTGCTCCTGGTAATTCTGGCCATAGAGATTGAGTAATTCCACACACAGTGGAACAGTGAGAACATCTGTGCATATAGCACATACCGCTCTGAGTCAGGAGGGACTAAAAGCTGCCAAAAATCAGCTCTGGTCTCTGTGAGAGCCAGCTGTGGCCAGAGGGGTCAGAGCAGCTTGTCCTACAGCAGGTCCTCCTGGGAGCGTCCAGACAGAGATTATCCTGCTGTGTCCCATGGGAAGCCTTGGCACGAGTTGCTGTCCTGGATTTCCCTGAAAGGAGGCTGTACCCAGGTGGAGGTCATTCTCCTCTCCCAAATAACAAGCAACAGGATGGGGAAATGGTTTCAAGGTGTACAGGGGAGGTTAAGGTTGGATAATGGGGAAGAGTTCTTCTCTGAAAGGGTAAGACAGCTGTCCAGGGCAGTGGTGGGGTCCCCATCCCTGGAGTAAATGATGTGTGGATGTGGCACTTGGGGTCATGGTTTGGTTGGGGGCTTTGCAGTGCTGGGGTAATAGTCGGACTCCGCAATCTTAGGGCTTTTCCAGCCTAAAAGATTCTGTGATTTCATGATTCTGGTGTGAGAGATGTGGGGTGCTGGTTCATGTGTTCCCCATGCTGCTCAGCATTACCTGCTCAAACACAGTGATCTCTGTGTGACCATGACATCGGTTCTGGGTGCCACAGCCACCTGTTGCCAGCAGGTGGATCTAAGTGGTTCCCCACTTCTCTCCCCATGTGGCTTAAAAAAGTGTTCCTTTAAGCAGTGACCAGGCTTGAAATCTTGTGTGGATTTGGTTGCAATAACTATATTGTCATGGGAAGCACTGACAAAATGAACCCCTGGGTAAACCATGGACGTGTAGTGGGGGTTATCTGGGATGTCACTGTCTGTGCAGGGAGGTGTGGCACAGGTGACAGGATTAGGGACCAGTGGTGTGGAGATGCTCCAAAGGTGATGTCTCCCCGTGGCTGTTGCTGAGCTAGCATTGGTGGGGGGGGGGTTGGCTGTGCTCTGCTGGGATCACTGGGTCTGGGATTCCATGCAGAAATGGGACAGATTCAGGACAGAAAACACAGTCACTCTGGTGATGGGAGCTGGCTCTTCGGAGCACCTTGTTTTGTGTGCTTTTTTCTCCTGGCTGACAAAGCCAGGTGGCTGTGGGAGGCAGCCCAGCACGTTGGAGACATGGACAGCTGGGATGTGCTCCATGATTTATCCGTACGGAGCGCAGCACAGTCACCAAGCAAAGCTCCGTTCAGCTGTGCTGCCAAGCCCTGCGGGCTGAGCCCTGTGCCCATGGCCACAGCCGGTCACCTGGAGTGATCAGCCTGTCCCAGGGCTGGGAGAACAGTCGGGAGTCTGGCTGTGCGATGCCAGGTGAGACTTGGTTTCTGTTTTCTCTAGGTGTGGGTGCCCAGGCAGATCAAGGCTTCAGTCTCCAGCAGCCCCAGGCCAAGGTGTCAGTGGAAGCGGGGGAAACGCTCACTCTGAACTGCACCACGTCAGGAATTGCTGGAGCAGGTCCTGTGAGGTGGCTGAAGGGCTGGGGCAGTGGGAACAAGACTGTCTATGACCAGAGAGGGTATTCCTTACCCCGTGTGACGAGAGCAGTGGGTGAGTCCAACACAGACTTCACCATCCGCATCAGGAACGTTCAGCCTGAGGACATGGGCACCTACTACTGTGTGAAGTTTGTCAAGTCAGACACTGGTGTGGATGAGGTGTCTCACCGTGGCAGTGGCACAGAGGTGTCTGTGCAAGGTGAGTGGGGCTCCCGGAGCAGCTCCTGATGAAAACCAGCCCATCAGGAGCAGGGATGGGGAAGGGGCTGAGGGCTGGTCCAGGAGAGGATCCCATGGGCCATGCCTGTGCCCTTGTAGGAGACTCTGCTTCTGGCAGGCCCAGGGCAGGGCAGGGACAGAGCCCGGTCTGATGGCCCCGTGCTTCTCCCCACAGCCAGACCCAGCCCCCCGCTCGTGTCTGGGCCTGAGCAGAGAGCGGAGCC
>VYXD01013800.1:94092-104306 GCA_013397195.1 Hylia prasina | reverse complement strand
CTGCAGGGTGGGGTTGGGGGTCTGTGTGTCCTGCAGGGAGGAGGAGAGGAGGGTTCATCCTGCACAGCCCTCTAGTGTGTGCTGGAGGGGGGGAAGGGTAAGGCAGGAGGTTTAGGCTGGGATGTGGGCTATGGTGCTGGTTCCCCTGGGCACCATGCGGGGGGTGAGCAGTGCACCCCATGGGCAAGGGCTGGCCAGGGGCTGGCCCTGCTGCATCTTTAGGTGCAGGGACCTGAGCTGGAGCTGAGGTGCCTAGACTAGTGTGCAGGCAGGCTGGGTGCTGGCTGTAGCCCACGCTGTGAGTGAGCTGAGTGCTCTGCAGTGACCTCACCCTTTTCCCCAAGCTGGAGCTGGTGCCTGGGCTGTGTTTGGGACATGAACTGTGTCTCACCAGAGCCAGGAACTGCCATTTGGGGCTACACAGGCACTCAAAAGGGAAGTTGCTGCCCAGGCTGGGCTTCCTCAGAACTGAGCTGCTGCTGGTGGGATCACATGAACAGAAAAGGGACAGTTTGCCTCCTGCTCTCAGCACAACTGCCCCTTCCCAGTTGGGGCAGCAGCTGTGATTGCCACGGAGTCTCTTCTGTCTGCTGCTGCAGGAGGTACTTTGCCAGCACCCTACATGCCTCTGCAGCAGGCTGAACACCCCTGCCCTGCGCTTGCTCGGCTGAGATGGCCCTGTCACCCTCAGGATAGGGCTCCAGAGGTGCGTGGGGTCCCACGTTCCTTTTGGCACCCATGGCACAGGAAGGATACCACCATGTGCTGCCTGCAGGTCTCACAGCCAGCACCCCTGGCTCATCCAGGCACCCCAATTTGGGGTGCTTGCTCTGCCCTGGAGAGGAGGCTCAGCACCCAGTGTGGCTTCAGCTTCGTTGGCATCTGCCTTTTATTGATTGCGGGGGGAAGTTGGATGTTGGGGGCATGGGGCTGACCCTGCCTCTAGAGTCGTTCTTGGAGGGGGAGCCCAGGGGCACCAGGTGGGTTCTGGGACTAGTGGGACACTGAGAGGCTCAGGGAGGGGAGTGGAGGCTGGGCTCAGCACCGCCTGCGCACCTGGTGATGGTGCTGTGGTTCCACCAGCCACCTCTGCCCCTGGCCACGGCAGCCACCTCCCTGATCCTGCCCTGGCTCGTCCTTCCCCGTGCTTGGAGCCCACTGCCCTGTACCTCAGCCGCGATGGTTTCCAGACCCTGCTGTGCTCCGGCAGCCACGGGAGGATGGAGGATACGTGTCCCCCGGCAATACACCCCGGGAGGGAACCCTGGGCTGGGGCACAGCCACACCGCCAGCAGCCGGAGGAGCAGCACTGTCCTCTCCGTGCACAGGATGGGCCGGTGAACCAGAGAGGGATAACTGGGGATGGAACTCAAGGTCCCCTGGGGGAATGAGGCAAGGGTGGCACCAGCCACACAGGGCTGGGCAGGGGACAGGGCTGGGGGCGATGGCACAGTCGGGGTGGCAGTGTGGGGACCGTGGTGCTGCCGTCCCACGCCTGGCTCTATAGGTCTGAGACCTCCCCTGAGTAGGCGCTGGGGTCCTCGTCCGACCGCGTGATCACCTTGAACTGCCTCCGCAGGAAGCCCCCGTAGCGTTTCTGATTGTCCCACTTGAGCTTGGGCCGGATGCGGCGCATGAAGCCCCCGTAGCGCTTGTGCAGCTGCGCCAGCTCCTGCCCCTCGGCCCCGGCACCCGTGGGCTCTTCGTCCCCGTCCCCTGCCGGCCCCGGGTAGTCCTCGGGGGCCGCTCGCTCCCCCGGCTTGCGGCTGAAGCCCCCCAACTTCTTGCTGAGGCCGCCCTTGCTGTGAGCGTTCTCGCGGAGCAGCGACAGCAGCTTCCCCTTGGACATCATCTTCATGAAGCCCCCGTAGCGCTTGGCCGGCGCCAGCGGCAGCTCTGCGGGACCCAGACCCTGCTCCGGCTCCGCCTCAGCCTCCTCCGCCTCCTGCGGCGACGGGTCTGTCCCTTCGGCCAGGGCCACCAGCGGGGCCAGGAGTGCCAGCGCCTTCCTGCACATCTCCCACTCGGGGCCGAGTGACAAGGAGCCCTGGCATTCCCACAGGCACATCTGCAAGACAGCGGCCGCAGCGGCCCCAGGTGCTCGGGGTGAGCCCCTGCCTCCCTCCCACCCCACCCTGGGCGTGTCCCCACCCCAAGCCCAGGGTCTGTGCCCATCGTGCTGCTCAGCTCAGTGAGAAGCCGATGTTTGCACAACCCCAGCACCCTGGGGTGCCTATGTCCACCACACCAGCTCTTCTTCCACCCTGCACCCGTGACATTACACTGCTGTGGCTCCCTGGCTCACATCCGTGTGTGGCCAGCACTCACCAGGGGCTGGATGCTGCTCTCGGCACCACGGGTCTGGGCTGTGCAGAGGGAGCACTGGGTGACACAGTCCGCAGATGCCACCGCAGACAGGGACAGGCAGAGTGCCAGTGCCAGTGCCCGCCGTGCCATCTCACCCTGCAGATGCTGCCTGGAGAGGGGAAGACAGCATAGAACCTGTCACCGTCCCTGTGCCAGCTCTGGGCAGGCCCATCACCTCTCCATAGGCACTGGGCACCTACCACCTCCATCCATGAGCTGCTCCTGGGGACGTACACAGGGACCTGTGCCTGTGCCCATTCCCATATGACTCACCTTCACATGCTGCTCCCAGCAAGGACACAACAAGATATGACCCCTTACCCTGGCTTCAGCCTGGTCCTTGGCAAAAGCCCAGAACCATAACCAGTCCCTGGTGGCTACCAAGTCACTGTGGGCAGTAGCACTGTTGCATCTTATCTCATCTCATCTCAATCTCATCTCAATCTCGGTTCCATCCCATCTATCCTTTCCTTCTCTCTTACCATACCATTAGAAAAAAAAGTCCTTTTTTTCCCCAGCATCAGGTTTCTCTGTGATTGCCACATCTGCGTGGTGCGGGCATATGAATCACCAGCTGTTCCCCGTGGCCTTGGGGAAAAGAACCACAGCAAAGGGAGCTGCAGTGGCAAGCAGATGGGGTGATGCCATGGCCCAGTGTGGACTCACCCCAGGCTGCTGTACCCCACACCAGTGCAGCCTCATCTCCCTTCCCTCCCACCCACCAAGTCTGCTGGGCTGGTGCATCAGGAGAAAGGGGGAAAAGGAGTTTGGGTTCAAGCCTACCTGCAGACCACGATTGCCATCCTCCAGACGTTTGAGAGCCGTGGTGGAGCCTCTGGCCTCTGTGGATGAGGACACTGTGCTCAGCTGGGAGAGGGGTTCTGCAGCTGACAGTGCTAAACCTGACCCTGGGTGAGGCTGGAGGGGCCACTGCCAACCCTGGCTGCAGTGCCACAGGATCACAGTGCCACTGGGATCATGATAGCTCCAGAGTAAGAGCCAGCCCCAAAGGGGTGCACTGGCTGCAAGCCCCTGCCTGCCTCTGTTGCTGCTTTTATCTAGGGTGGGTAAGGCATGACCCAGAGGGATCTGTTACACATTAATGACGCATATTAGAGACTATTGTGTTCTCCAGCAGTAGCTGCTAATGTACTGTAATTGGTACTGATGAAGAAATGTTAATGCCACAGTATTAATTCATGCTGGATTAAAATTTAATTTGAATTATCTGCACCATCGTGTGTTGAGCTATCTGCATTCCTTGGCTGCACTGCCACCAGCTCCGTGAATCCTCCCAGTGCCTTGGCAGCGCAGCAGGGAACAGGGTGGCAGCTGCCCAGGATGGCAGGGGCACGGTGGGACCCCAGCCAGCCCTCACCACTGAAGCACGGGGACAACTCCTTATTGCATCAGGGCCACCGAGACAGCACCGAGGACCAAGGACATGCCAGCTGCACAGGTAGGTGCCAGCTGCAGCACTAGGGGGAATGAAGCTCCCGAAACGAGCTGATGACTGCTTCTCAGGAGCCTCACTGGGAAACTTTTCCCTCCCTTTCTCCACCCAACTCCCCTCCCTTGCTCCTCCGCTGCGGTATCCCCGCGAGTGCCGCCAGAGCAGCGCGCAGGGACGGCACCAGGAATGTTCCCATGCCGGGAACAAGCTGCTGGTTTGTCTGACACTGCACAGTTCAGACCTCTGGCATTCTGGACAGAGTGAGTCCCATCCCTGTCACCCAACTGCAGCTGGAGGATTTCATGGCACTCAGGGGAGCTGCAGTTCTCTGAGCACAGCATGGCCAAGGACACCCTGAGACACCCCACTGCAAACGTACCATGTTCAGGTGGTGCCAAAAATGTCCCGGCAGTGCTCTGCCTGCTCCTGAAGCTGCAATAAGGAGGACTGGCAAAATGGGAGCAGGAAAAGGGGGAGAAAACAAAGGGCTTTGGACAAAAGAAGAAAGAAGCAGCGTGGAGAAAAAAGCAAAAAGAACACAAAGGGAGGAAGAAGAAAAGCAGAGTTCGAGCTCAGTCCTGTGTTACCTGGAGGAGCCCAATGCTCTGGAGCCATCCCTCCTGCAGGAATACCTCGGAAGGATCGTGGCAGGGTCTGGCAATGCCAGCATTGAGTCTCAGCCTCTGTTGCCACTCTCAGCACATTCTACCTGTGCCAGGTGCCTGCCGGTGTCCCTTCCTCCCCTGTCCCATTTCCACTCGAGTCTTCAAAGACCAGGCTTTGCTTTGGAAAACCCCCAAGCTGCATCCACGCTCCCCAGGGGCCAATTACAGACCTGGTGACCCAAGGAAGGATGAGGAATCAGGACTGTGTGTGCTGGACAGCAGAGACTGACCCCATCTTGACTAACCTGTGATTATACCTAATGATGGATGTGAACAGCTCTCCCAGACTGAGCAGATGTCTCCTCTCATACAGGTCCAACTCCACAGGTTTGGATCCTGCACATATTTCTGGTGGAGAAGAACAATCAACCTTCCAGCAGCTCCTTTCCTCACCTCTAAAAAATTCCTGGAAACACCATCAGGACAAGGCTTCGCAAAAAAGCTGGTAACTTTTGGAATATAATCACTCAAATCCCAGCACTGCAGCCACACTGCTGCTTGAGCCAAGAAGGGGGAGAGAGAACCCCCCCATCCTCTCTGCCCACTCGCTTTGCCCCTCCAAGTCCTGGGTGATTCTTCTGCCAGGATGGCAGGCACGGCATCAGCATGGAAATGAACCCCAGCAGAGCTCTGGACAGCTGTTCATGGGCTCTGAAACCACTCAAAGGATGAGAGGGACCTGCAGCCATGTGAAAGCTCCCCAAAATAACAAAAGTCCAACCACAAGCCACTCTCAGCACCGCAGCTCAGGGGGTGTTCTTAAACTGTAGCTTTTTGGGGAGCAAGACCGATCCCCTGATTGTACCCACGCAATGGAAGGAGGATGACAACCCCGGCAGCNTGACAACCCCGGCGCCCCTACCTGCCGCTGCTCCCCGTCCCGCCGAGCGCCCGCTTCGCCAAGTCAGGACGGGTCGTGGCTGATGGGTGTCCCTCCACGGGCGTCAGGCTGTGCCAGTCATCGGTGGCAAGGCCACACTAGCAAGTGGNATATAATCACTCAAATCCCAGCACTGCAGCCACACTGCTGCTTGAGCCAAGAAGGGGGAGAGAGAACCCCCCCATCCTCTCTGCCCACTCCCTTTGCCCCTCCAAGTCCTGGGTGATTCTTCTGCCAGGATGGCAGGCACGGCATCAGCATGGAAATGAACCCCAGCAGAGCTCTGGACAGCTGTTCATGGGCTCTGAAACCACTCAAAGGATGAGAGGGACCTGCAGCCATGTGAAAGCTCCCCAAAATAACAAAAGTCCAACCACAAGCCACTCTCAGCACCGCAGCTCAGGGGGTGTTCTTAAACTGTAGCTTTTTGGGGAGCAAGACCGATCCCCTGATTGTACCCACGCAATGGAAGGAGGATGACAACCCCGGCAGCCCTACCTGCCGCTGCTCCCCGTCCCGCCGAGCGCCCGCTTCGCCAAGTCAGGACGGGTCGTGGCTGATGGGTGTCCCTCCACGGGCGTCAGGCTGTGCCAGTCATCGGTGGCAAGGCCACACTAGCAAGTGGTCCCACGGTGCTGCCCGTGTTGTCCACCGGACCCGCCGCCGGCTGCCTCTCACCCCGCTTTTATGGCCACGGAGTCTCCTCCTGCGGCGGGGCCCGGCTGTGCGCGGCGGCAGAGCCAATCGGGGCGAGGGAAGCTGTGAATAATCAGCCCCGCAGCATCCCCGCTACCTCCCGAGCAGGCTCGCCCGCACCGCCGAGGCCTCCCTGCAGTCCCCGGCCGCCCCGGGAACCGGGGTGCACATCCCACCTCTGCGGCTGCATCACTCGGAGACTTCCGTCGTGCCCAGCCTCGGTCCTCGGGGCCGAAACGCGTGCCCCAAACAAGGAAGGTGGCAGA
Organism: Hylia prasina; assembly: GCA_013397195.1. Taxonomy (NCBI): domain Eukaryota; kingdom Metazoa; phylum Chordata; class Aves; order Passeriformes; family Sylviidae; genus Hylia; species Hylia prasina. Next base: position 97,979 of record VYXD01013800.1, on the reverse strand, counting down.
GGACTGGGATGGGGTCTGTCCGTCTTCCCGCACAGCTGCGTCCCAGAGGGGTTTGGCTGCTGGGGGTGTGAATCCCCTGGACACCAAATTCAAATCCTGTCCAAGAAGGGTGGAGGGGGAAAGGTGAAGCCCTGACCTCTCACCCTGCTGCCCAGGCTGGGGAGAGGCACCGTCCTCGTGGAGATGCTGGGGGGAGAAGTGAGCCCATCCAAATCTGCTGGGAAGGGAGAAAGGGTCTTCATGCCCGGGGAAAGGGATGTCCCAACCCACCCAGCCTAGCTGCTGTCAGGTGAAAAAGCCTTTGCATAGAAACCCCCCAACCTCTGCAATGCCGGGGCTCAGAGACACAGGCTTTCCCCCAGCTCCACATCTCCCTGAACTTCCTCCTCATGAGGGCAAACACAGAGATGAGCCAAAGAGGCAGGGGGAGCTGGGTGGGGGGAAGAGACACCCCCACTTTCCCCACTCAGCCCTGATTCCTGTTCTCAAGTCTGATCTGGGGATAAAGGAGAAGAGCACTGGGGCAGTGACAGGCAATCCCCGAGCCCCTGCACCACTGTCCCTGTGCACCATGTCACAACAGATGTGTGGGCTGGGGGTCCAAGGTGCAGACGCCATAGGACATCCTGCACCGGCCCCCACATCCCGGTGGGTGCAGACACATCCCCTGCGCCGCTGGCAGTGCAGCCAGTCCTCTTGCCTTGAAGACGGAGCTATTTTTATCGAAGCTCAAGAGGGATGTTTCCCAGCAACCTGCTGTTCTCCCATCTCGAACACCAGCTGCTGGACCTGGTGCCCCCTTGCTCAGCCCTCCCAGCACTGGTGAGGGAAGTGGGGGCCATCGACATGGCTGGGACCCTCTGCTGGGCACCCAGCAGCCACGGCAGCCTGTCCCTGTGGTCCTCTGTCAGGGCTGGTGATCAGGTCCATCGGCATCCCCCTGCTCCTTGAAAAGCAGGCGGGACCCCAAGCAGGCTTTTGTTTGGAGGTGGATTTTAACTCATCCAGGCTGGGGCTGTGCCAACACAGAGGGACCAAGGGAGCAGGGCATGGGGTGGGGGCCGAGGGCAGAGCCCTGCATCCACCTCAGGGCCGACGGAGGAACCCACCCTTGGTGCTGCACCGAGGGGGGATGGAGCTCAGGCCCCGCAGGGCAGAGGGCGGCCACGGCCCCGCCTCACTGTGTCGGGGTGTGCTGGGGCTGTGCAGGCACAGAACAAAGCTGAGAAGAACAAAACGCATTTGCAAACAACCACGACCACAACACCCTGGGCAAGGGGCTGTGGGCAGGCATCGGGCAGTTTAACCCTCGCTGCTGGGACTGATGGCTATGTGGGCACTACAGACACGATGAGGGGGAACATTGTTACACCAAAGTCATTATTTTTATATGAATATGTACATATGTACCCAGCGGCCTGGGGTGCAGTCACCTCCCCGCACAGGGTAATTGCACACGAAGGAGATGTGTTAGAGACTGAGCAAATCCCAAGGATGCAGAGGGAAAGGTCGTTTGGAATAAGGTTCCCTCCCTTTGCTCCGGGTGGGAGTTCGAGTTACTCCTGTCCCCAGAGCAAGGTGCCACAGATCTACTGGGCTGGGAAAGAGGGTTCTCCATGGGTCCAGGGTGTGGAGGGTGACAGGGTCCCCCGGGAGAGGAGCTGGGAGCCAGCCCACTCACCAGCAACTCAACTTAATATTCATCTGTCTCTTCCTAATGGGAAAGTGTCTCTGAGTCACACTGACATTTCCCTGGGACAATGGTAATTAAGTATCTGGATAAGTGAAATGTGCGGTAATAGAAAAGTTAACTTTTCCTAACTACATGAGTGAAAGGTGCGTTCGGCGAGGAGGGGGCCGAGCGTGCCAGGCAGCCGCGGAAGCAGGTGGGAGTTAATGTCAGCTCACGTCACACGGCGCTGCCACTGTGCCCCTGAGCCCCCAGGCCCCCACGAAGGGCTCTCCACCCCGGGATGGGGTAAATCGCCCCTGCAGCTGGTGCAAGTTTTGCCAGCCGCCGGGGCTCTCCCCAAGCAGAGGGACTGCAGCCCAGTTCCCCAGGAAGGGAGTCGCTGCACTGTGGGTCCTCCAGCACGGTCAGCTTTATCCCATTCAGAGATTGGGCTTTTCCAGAAACTCCCCAAACGTTTGCACTCCCGCCTGGCCTTGCCGGAGGCAGGAGAGGGAGGTGTTCAGACGCATTTTGTGGGACATGGGAAGAAACGCCGGGTGGGCGATGCCCGGGGTTCTGCTCCAAACCGCCCGCGGGAGCTCCGACCGAGCGTGACCGCACCGGAGCGAACCTCCGGCAAAGGGAGCACCGGAGCAGTGGGCGGTCAGCGCAGTCCAGGCGGGCACACGGTGACCTCCCTGCGTGGGCAGGAGGCACAAGTGCCACTCGACGGCGGTACGAGAAGCGGCGCTCTCGTACACTCGGCGAGTCACGCCGCTGCCACCGTCCCCGTCGCTTCAGGCTGCCGAGCGGCACCGGGGCCACGGGGCTGCGGCACGACCCCCGCAGCCTCCCCGCGAGGCGAAGTGGCTCCATTTAAAAACAAATTGAGGTCAAACCACTTGCAGGAGCTGCAGCCGGCGCCGCGACACCGCGGGGCAACCCCGCATGGGAGTCGCCGGTGGCTGCCGTCCCTTCCCCGGGGGGACCAGCGTGACGCAGCCGGGAGCTGCTGGGGCTGCGTGATGGCAGCAGCACAAGGCTCAGCAGTGGGTCAAGAAATCAGGGAATTTTGAGAGCTCCTCCGTGAACCCGCTCTGCCGAAGCGGGTCTTTGACCGGCCGCAGTGCCCGCTGCCAACGGCACCGCGCGGGGGGCAGGAAAACACTGGAAAAGTATATTTTGCGGGCTTGGATCGCCATTCCGTCCCCAGATCCACGGGGAGCGAAACGGCGGCGTGCAAAGCCCCGAGCCTGGGGGACTGCCAGCCACCAGCAGCGCCAGGAACAGGATGAGACCCCCGGGCAGACCGGAGTGGAGAGATACTCTTGGTGCCCACGGCCCGGGGGGTGAAAAGCAACTTGGGCACGGTGCGTGGGACAGGGACCTCTGTGGTCCACCCCACCTGCTCGCAGGAGAAATGCCACCAAACCAGCCCCACGCGGAGCCAGTACTCAGCCCCGCGGGGACATGGCCATCCCGGGGGGACACACTGCAGCCCCACGGTCTCCCATCGGCCCCTCGCCGCCCCTCGAGGTCCCGGCGTAGAGCGGTCGCCGCGTCCCGCTCTTGGGACCAGTGCCCGTCCCACCACACAGACACCCGGTGGGTGCCGCGCCGCTCCACGCCACCCTGGGGTGCCCCCAAAACCCTCAGTGGCGGCCCGCAGGGCAGCGGGATCTTCTCGGGATCGCAGCCACTTTCCCGCGGAACTTCCAGCTGGAAAATCCCCGGTGATCTCCGGCAGTGGGGCCGAACCGTCGGGGTGAGCGCGGCGCCCGGGAGGGACCCCCGAATGCTGCCGGAGCCGTGAAGGCGCCCCCGAGCCGCGCGCCCGCCCTTCCCGGTGCGGCTGCACAGCACCGGTTCGCCGAACATCCAGCAAGCACCGCGCGGCTACCGCCGGCAGAACGGCTCCCGGGGATTTACCGGGCCCCGAGGATTTATTGGGTCCCGGGGCACCACCCCTCCCCGGGGAATCACATCCCTGACGGCATCCCCTCCCCGCCGGGTCACCAGCTACAACGTGCGCATCGCCCCCCTCCCCGGTGCACCGAGCACCGTGTCGCGGAGCATCACTCCCCTGGCGGCATCACACACAGCCCTCCCCGGTGCACCGGACCCCTTGTACCGCACGGCAACCCCCGGTGCACCGCTCCTCCCAACCCCCCCCGGGGCATCCCGCCCGTCCCGGGGTGGTGGGAGGGGGCTGGTG
>VYXD01013800.1:40130-93659 GCA_013397195.1 Hylia prasina | reverse complement strand
CCGCGGCGCCTACGGCGTGGTGTACGAGGCGGTGTCGGGCCGCAGCGGCGCCCGATTGGCGGTGAAGCGGATCCGTTGCGACGCTCCCGAGAACGTGGAGCTGGCGCTGGCCGCGTTCTGGGCCCTGACGAGCCTCCGGCGGCAGCACCCCAACGTGGTGCGGTTCGAGGAGTGCGTCCTGCAGCGGCACGGCCTGGGGCAGCGCATGAGCCACGGCAACAAGCGCAGCCAGCTCTACCTGCGCCTCGTCGAGACCTCCCTCAAAGGTACCGGCACCCCCGGGGCAGCCCCCGCCCGGCCCCACCGCNCCCCGGCACGGCCCCAGCGCCCTCCTGGGGCACCTCCCGGGCTGCCCTCCCACGCCCAGGGCCTCCAGGGTCCCTGTCCCTGACACCCATGTCACCCATCCCTACCCCTGAGCACCTGGGTCTGCCATCTCCCTGCTGCCATCAATGGCCCCACACCCAGATCCTCCTGCCCCCACTCGCAGGCTACACCCCCAGAGCAGGAGACTGTTGGGATGCCCCATGTAGCAAGCACATCCTGGTTTTGTCTCCCTTCTCCATGGACGCTCTTCCAACAATATCCCCACCTAAGGCACTGCTGCTGCCCTTGCTTGCTCCCCATTACCCTATTGCTCAAATCCCTCCTGGGCATTGCCTGTGTTTAAGAGCGCCCAAAGCTCCCCACAGCTCTCACAATGCCCTTCTTCCCACCTCAACTCACTGCTTTTCTTGTGTAATCACTCCTGGGCTCTCCTTGTACTCTTGGGGTCCTCTCTGGAGTATCTGCTCTAGGCTTGCTCCCATTGCCCATCTCTGTTCTGTCCCTGCAGGCCTCCCCCACAGGGTCCCTTTGCTGCCACTCTGAACGCACCTGAGGGACCCTTATTCTGGACCCTGTTCCCCCATGCTGTGCCATCACCTCCATTCTCCCCTTCCTGTATGATTTTCCCAGGAAACCATTCCCTTAACCCCACCCATGTCTTGCAGCAGTGCCAGTGGGGTCCCTCCATGTGTCCTGCAGTCCCGCCCCCAGTCCTGAGGGGCCCTGTTGTCACCTCCAGGCTCAAACCTAATCCTTGGGGGACATCCCTGTGTGCTGGAGCCCTGGCCAGCACTGACTCGACCTCCCTTACACCCCAAATCCTGAGACTCCATCAGCTACCCTGCCCTATGCCACGGCCCCCACACATCCCCTGGGGACCTTCACAGCCTGTGCCCCTGTCACACCAGGGAGATATCTCCCCCTCTCTGCTCAGCGTCCTGTCCCACCTCTGAGCACCCCAAGGCTGCAGCCTGTTACAGCTCAAGACCTCACAGCTTTAGGACTGTTCCCGTGTCCCCCCCCTTGCTGGCTCTGTGGAACAGCCCTGGAAGCACTAATGCCTCTAGCCTGGGCTAATACCTTTGTTTTCTCCTGGGGTTCCTCAGCAGCATCATGGGGCCGTCAGGGGTCACCTTCTCCTGTCACAGCCGATGGTTGTGATGGTGGCATCTCCAAAATGCTCCCTCCCTCCCTTTCCTCCCTTGGCTGCTTGTCAGACCCAGCTTTGCCAATGTGCTGTGAGATGTGGAAAAATACTGGAGCCCTGTGCCCCCCAACCTGCTGTGAGCAGAGCCAGTCACCCCAATCCTTCCTTCCCCAAACTGTGTGCCAGGATTCCTGTCAGCTCCTTGGGGTGTTCAGTCTCCCTGAGCCCCCAGTGTAGGCAGCCCCCAGACCCTGTGCCAGGGACAGAGTTCATGCAAAGCTCCTGAGATCCATCCTCTGAGCAAACCTGTGGCTCTGACTGTCCCTGCCCTGCTTGTCCCCTCGGTATCCCTGGTGGATGGACATGTCCAGACCTGCCTGGCTCTCCCCATGCATCCCAGCTGCTGCTCTTCCTTCACACAACCAAGGGAGGCTCCCTGAGAAGGGCAGTGTCCAAATTCCTGTACAGCCAGGGCACACAGCTCCCTGGGAGAGGAGCCAACTCTTCCCTTTGGGTGTGTGTCCAGCTGTAGCAGGAATGAGAGGTCCTGCCCCCATCTGTCATGTTGCACATCCCGAGGAGAGGTGGCTTGACTTGGGGAAAGCTCTTGGGTAGTTGGAGGTGCCCAATCTCGAGGTGGGGAAGGAGACCCATAGATGCCCCATCTCTAGGTGGAGGTTGAGCCTCATGAATTCCCAGCAGTGGGGAGGGCTTTGCCTGCTCTGATCCTACTGCAGCCCCTCAGAGGGAGCAGAGCTGGGCTCTGCATCCCCAGCCTGGACAGGAGTAGTGTGATTCCTAAAACCAAGCTGGAGCACATTCTCCTTCTGCTTGGCTGCCCTCGGGGCTGTGTTGTGCCAGGCAGCCTGTGCTTGCTGCCTTCCCAAGCCTTGGGTCTGATAGATGTGGATAAATATTTTCAAAACAAAAGCTGGGGCTGGATGAGCCCCGCAGGTCTCCTGCTCTCCTTGCCTGCCAGCAGCAGGGCTGGAGCTGTGGAGCTGTGCTGCCGTGCCATTCTGCACGACCGCAGCTGGGCTATTTACGGGCCAGCGCAGATGCTGTGCCAACGTGCCGGGGCTCAGGGCATGGCGAGGATTAATCCGAGACTTTCTCAATTGGGAGCACAACTGTTGGGATATCAGACAGGGTTTGCTCAGCTACGGTGCAGAGCCTGAACCTTTATCGTTTTAATGAGATGTGAAGTAATTAAATTTAAGGGCAGGGTGTGAAAAGGAAGGTGAAAGCTCAGTGCTGAGTTGGAGGAGAGGCACGTACCCGTGCAATGTGCTCAGAGCCCTGACACAGGAGCACCTCCAGTGCTTGTGCACATCACATGTCCCTCTTGTTCCTAACCTAGAGCAGTGACAGAACTGCCTTAAGTGAATAGGTATAAGGTGTTGCTTCCTGTTCCTCTCATGTCTTCTCTGTGGCCATCAAACTCAGCCTCACTCCTGGGCTGCCCTGGCTTCACCTACGCACATTATCATCATTCCAACTGCCTGGAATTTCATGCTGCCAGCTCCCATCTCTCTGGTGGCAGCCCCCTTGCACAGAGGGAGTCAGAGGTTACATGTGGTGGGCATTGGGATGCTGCTTCTGCTCTCACTGGATTTTTATTTCCCCTGTGAAGCTAAGCAAATTAGCTCACTACTAATGAGTCCCCAGGATGGGGTGGGGGAGGTGTGTGTGTGCTGCTGGAAAGATGGAGTGTGAGTGTGTGCCATCATGTGTTTGGGCAGGAAGCACATGGGGATGCTGGCTTGGTGTTAGAGAACAGGTCCAGCCTGTCATTGGCATCTCCTCAGCTTTTGACTGCTTGTCTTCAGTTTGCTAACATCTCATCTTTAGGGAGCATCTTGCCAGCTCTTTATGTTTAAAGCTGTTTGTTTTGAAGGCAGGAAGATGATTTAACAACTAAAACACTTTCAGATTTACAGAAAGAAAATGAGGAAATATCGCTTTTGGCTTAAGCCTCTACTTGCAATGCTCCACCCAAAGTAAAGTGCCTGGTGCTCACAGCTACTGCTGGATCCCTGTCATTCTTCCTGCATTTGCTGAGGTTCAGGGGCCAAGTTTCAAATCAGAGCCTTCCTTATGCTAGAAACAAACCTTAGCTTGTCAGAGCTAACAGGTCCTGACTGCTGCTGAGCCAGTGTTTGAGCCACTTCCTGTGGGAAGGGGCTGCCAGCAGTGCTGTGTGGATGCTCCCACCTGGCTGTGTGTGGGGGATGTGGGGTTCTGCCATGCTCCCTGTCATGGTTTGATTCCTAGCAGAGACAGACTCCTGCTCCCTGTGTTGGGGCTGTATGGCTGCAGAGGGGAGCAGGAAAGGTGAACCCTGTGTCCTGCTGTGATGTCCAAGGGTTTAACAAATCAAAGTGGTGGCAAGCTGTGTGAGCTGGGGCTGTGCTGGTTGTGCTGGGGTCTCTGCTCTCTTCAGTTTCTGTGCTGTCATGCCAAAGGTGGCTTGCACCAGAGAAGCTGCTTTTCCTGGTCAGCAGTGTAGTCTCCAGGCCAAAGCTGTCCTGTGCTGCTTCCAGCTGGCCCTTGGGCTTTCATGGTGAGCCTCCTTCCAGCCAGATGAGACCCCCAAAATGCACCCGGTACCCTGTGTAACTCCACCCTGTTCTTTCATCCCCCAGATCTAACCTTCAGACCTAATCTCAGCACAAGATTGCTGACTATGGGGAGGTGCAGCCAAATCATTCTGTTGTGCAGATTTCCATTTCCACAGCAGTAGCCATGGATACAGACTGTTTGTACAAATAACCAATATTCCCACCCACACTGACTGCTGACCAGTGCAGCCCAGGGCTGGGTGTCCCTGGTAGTCCTTGGCTTTACCTGCTGCTGGAAGTTTTTTGCTTTCCCAGATGCTCTCTAGGGCTTTGCTCAAACAAAACCCAACTTTGTCAAATAGGTGGAGTTATTTAACTGCTTTCAAAAACACTTGAGTTCGACTGTGGGACTTTTTAACTGTGGCAGAGGTGAGTGGTATCCTCCAGCTTCTCTCTTCTGCTTGAGGATAAAAAAATCCAACAGTTTCTTGAGCAAAATAATGCTCTGGCAGTGTGTGTAAGCTCTGCCAATCACCTGGGTGTTCTCTGGAGGAGATTTGAGGTCTGACATTGGGGGTTTGCATTCCTGGCATCAGCTAACAGGGATAGGTCTGTTGCCAATGCTCCCTGGGGCATCCTGGCATCCCTGGGGAGCACCAGTGGCAGACCCGTCCCCATTAGCTGATAGGATGCTGTTGTGTTCTTCTAATTGATGTGCAAGGGAGTCCTTCCTTAGGCAGGAGTTTTATGGAGTAAAGCCTGAGATGTACTGAGCTCAAAGAGCTCTGTTTGATGTCTGGTGAACGAAGCAGCTGTTCTGTGATACTGAGTAGTAGGAGTACTTAGAGTCACAAGTGTGGCTGAGATTACACTCAGCAAACATTGTTTGCAGCTTGGACCTCCAGTTTCCTCTCATTAAAGACTTGTTGGCACTTAATGAAAGCTGGATGAAGTGGCAGAGTTTGCTCAGCACAAATGCAATCCTTAAATGTGCAGATTTGGTCTCGGAAGACCCAGTGGGTCACAGGGCTTGGACACTGGTGTGACCACTCTTGGCAAGACTGTGCTGGCACAGTGTTAAGGGCTGTGATTTACTCCCTGTGTGCATTTCCAGTAAAGTGTATGGAATGAGCCAGCCTTTGCCTCCTGCAGCAGAGCTCAGGTGGGAGAGGAGGCTTTCACAGAAATGACTTTTTTTTTTTCCTGTAGACTCACTGCTAATTGTGTTTTTAGCCTCTGCTGCTTTGGCTGTCAGAGCCTGGGGAGTATGGCCTGATAGTAGGACTGAAGAAGATGTGTTCTCTGCACTTTGCTGGGAGGAAGTCCCTGAGCTGGTTCCCAGCAGTGGGTTTGGATAAACGAGGTGCTGGTGTCTCATGCTCAACAGGATCCCAAAGCACTTGAAACCACTGCAGTGCCAGCATCACTGCTGGTGCCCTGCAGTGCGATAGGTCCCAGTCACATCCCCAAAATTTTTGCTATCCACATAAACCAGACCTGTTCCTCAGCCATCCTGGGTTAGTATGGCCTTTGAAAAGTGTCTGAAAAAACCCACTCTTTTATCCCTTTTGGTCAGGTGAGAGGATCCTGGGCTATGCAGAGGAGCCTTGCTACCTGTGGTTCGTGATGGAGTTCTGCGAAGGGGGAGACCTCAACCAGTACGTGCTGTCCCGAAGGCCCGACCCGGCCACCAACAAGAGCTTCATGCTGCAGCTGACCAGCGCCATTGCCTTCCTGCACAAGAACCACATTGTCCACCGGGACCTGAAGCCAGACAACATCCTGATAACTGAGAAATCTGGCACCCCTGTGCTCAAGGTGGCTGACTTTGGGCTGAGCAAGGTCTGTGCTGGCCTGACTGCTCGGGGCAAGGAGGGTGGGCACGAGAACAAAAATGTGAATGTGAACAAGTACTGGCTGTCCTCGGCCTGTGGCTCTGATTTCTACATGGCACCCGAGGTGTGGGAGGGACACTACACTGCCAAGGCTGACATCTTTGCCCTCGGCATCATCATCTGGGCCATGATTGAGAGGATCACTTTCATTGATGCCGAGACCAAGAAGGAGCTGCTGGGGACTTACATCAAGCAGGGGACTGAGATTGTGCCCGTTGGGGAAGCGCTGCTAGAAAACCCAAAGATGGAGCTGCACATCCCTCAGAAACGCAGGACTTCCATGTCTGAGGGGATCAAGCAGCTCTTGAAAGACATGTTGGCTGCTAACCCGCAGGATCGACCTGATGCCTTTGAGCTTGAAACCAGAATGGACCAGGTTACATGTGCTGCTTAAATTCAGGGCAGGGCACCGCAGTGCTTTGCAGCTGGGTAAGTGCTTTGCACTTTTTGTCTTTTTTTCTGTCGGGCTTTACTGGCCCAATAGTGCACGTTGTAGTGACACAAAGGAGTCTTTTATGTTCCTAGGCTATTTCTATAGTGACTCATCAGAGCACTGCTTCTGAGGTTGTTTTCACCTATTCTACTGCAAAAATAAAATAGAGGTGAGAAATAGAATTAGCACATCTGTCACTGCCCAAGGATCCAGTGGAGCTGGAAGGGCTGGGCAGGAGCCTTGCTCCTCAGAGGTCCTGGCCAATGGCTGAGACAGGCTGGGGCAGAGCAGAGACACCTGCAAGCACTGGGTATAAGCTTTGGGGACATCTGTCTCTCTCAGGGTCAGGGAAGGATCTGCCGGTTCTGCCTTCTCTGCTGTGTGATGTAATTTCCAGGGTCTGTGCTGGAGCTCCCTGTCTAGCACCATCCCCCTCCCCTGTGACACTTGGACAGGACACCTTGGGGTCCAGCTGGCTCAGTAGGCACCAAGTGGCACATCTATCTTGGCACAAAACCCTTTGCTTTCACCTGCAAGGCACGTGGGTCCATCTTGTGGCTCTGTTTCATTTCCCTGTTAAAGGCAGGACTTCCCTTTGGTGTGAACGTTAGTGGCCCAAACCCAGGAGATGCTTTGGTCTCCAGCATCTGTGTTCGTAGACCTGTGTCTACTCAGGAAGGAAGCTTAAAAACAGCACTGCTCAGACTGAGCTCAGCTCTGTCCAAACAGAGTCCCCTCCCTCCTCTCCCCCTGCTAAACAGTCTCAAGCTCAGAGGTCCTGAACCTGAGGCCTGGGTGGTTATACATGGTCTGGAAGGACCCCCAGGGATGTGGTGTAGGTGGCAGTGTCACTCACCAGTGACACAAAAGGACTTGGAGGTGTTGCCTACATGGCAAAGCTGTCTGTAAACAGGAGCTGTTACTAGGGATTCTCCCAGCCAAACATTTCAATGAAACTGATTACCAGGGGTGAGGCTGACGTCTTTCCAGCCCACATCCTTTCTCAGGCTCCTGCAGAGCTGCCTGCCCATCACTGGTCCCAGGAGATCTTTGACAGCCTGCCTGTGTCAGGTGCTGGCATCACAGCTTAGGCCTCAGCCCAAAACCACACACAGCCAGCTGGACTGGAGCTGACCATGGATGCAAGAAGGTAAAGGGAGGAAATCGTGTCCCTGGCCAGCACTTACCAGCCCTCAGCTGATGGCTTTGTGCTTGTCCAGCTCTGAGAGCAAGCCCCTAGCAGCAGGTGGTGGGGAAGGTGGAGGTATTTTGGTAGGTTTTGCTAAAATCCCTCATGGCTGCCACCTGAGGGTTCCTGAGCTTATGGAAAACGCTGTGATGCCTGACCTCCCTCTCTCTGTGTGCCCAGGTACACTCTGTGCTGTCTGTAGAGAAATAGGGATGGAAATGAAAAGACTTATTGGGTGGGTCTTGTTCTTCTCTGTTAGTTGATCCAAACTGGTCCGCAGACCATCCCCTCTGCGCTCTTCCAAGAACAAAATATTTAACACCCATCTCAAGTGGGAGTAACTGATTCAGACACTGCTGCCTGGGGCTAAATACCGGTCCCGGTGCAAGTGTGGGCTGGGGATTAGGGTGGGGGAGTGAATCTGTGGAAGTGTGAGCCCTTAAGATGGGTGTGCTTCAGCCCTGGGGCAAGAGCAGACACCCTGCCTTGTGCCCCGGGGCGAGGCGTGGGGCTGTGGGAGCAGCTCTGCTGCCCGTGGAGGGTCAGGCTGGGCTCTGCCATCTGCACTGGCTCTGTGCTGACACGATGCTGCTGCGTTATGCAACCAGCCCCTGCCCTCGGGGGAAAATTCATCCTGCGCAGATCTGCGGAATAGTACATGAAGGGATAACAAACACTGAGGGGACAGTCCTACCCCGCGGCTGTTTGCTCAAACCCAGCTGCCTTCTGCAGCCCCCCCACTCCATCCCTGAGTCTGCATGATCTGCACCCATCGCTCCGTGTCGTGACACAGCTGCAGCAGCCAGGGATGCTCTTACATAACCCAACCTGGCACATGGAGCGTGGTTGCTTGGCCCAGATAGAGCCCAGCCATATGTCCCTGCAAACACAGAGTATTCCTCCACCTCGCTCGTGGGGCAGCCAGAATGTTTGGTGTGCTTTGCTGGATGGTTTTCCTGGTGTAGTTGTGCATTCAAATCAGCCTTCTTCTGGCTGCTGTTAAATGCAAATCTTAAATTGGAAACCTGCTTGAGAAGCTTAAAATGGGATTTAGAGCGGAGCTGAATTCTGCTCTCAGGTAATTTTAGTTGACCGAGAAACTCACGTAACCTCTTCCAACTTATTTGTGGCACTGGCGTGTAGCTTTGCTATGCTGGGTTATGCAGCAGGTTCTTCCCCAGGACAGTTCAGACCTGTTCAGCCTTGGTTCATGTCATAACCTGGAAAACTGTAACCGTCCCTGACCCAGGGAACTGCATTTTTGCTTATTCTTTGCTATGCTACTGACCTCTTCAGATTTCGCTTCATGTCTCAGCAGCTTTACCTTTAGTTCTGCCAAGGATGCTGCACACACCTGAGAGCTTCATGCTCTGTTAGCCTTCCAAAATTCAGATAGGAAATGTCAATCTCAGACAGGAATGTGTTTTTGTCTTGGTTTATACTGGACACTGGGCTGCCTGAGGTGGAGATGACTCTCCTTGCTCTTCCCCCTGCTGGTGGCTCTGGGGCAATATTTCCAGCAGAGGTGGGCAGCATTTCCATGGGAAAAAACAAAGGTATTCTCTTTTTAATTTGAATAATTCTTCCCTACCTTCTACAAATGTTTATATATAGCCAAGTTTATCTACAGCTCTCTAGAGTTGGCAAAAGCTGCCTTTTGGGCTAAGAAGACAAAAACCTTTCTAGTACAATTAGGGAGTGGCTGGGTTGTGCTGGGTATCTGCTGGTGGGTCTCTTTGACTGTGTGATGCCCAGTGCTGTCTGCACTGCCCACTGGGGAGTATTTCACTCCTCCTTCGAAGTACTGGAAAGCTGGAATGACTCTCCTTTCCTGAAATCCAAGGCTGTGGATGGTTGTGAACATCTTCTATGTCACCTTTGTAGTTGCCCTCCAGATTCCCCGGGGATGGTGAGGGGCCTCCCGGAGATGCTGCTCCAGTGGAATCCTCTGATGGGGTGGGTTTGTGCAACCCTTAGACAGGTTGCAGAGGAAAAGGGTAGTGGCAGTGTGGCCTTTTGATGCTCCCTGCAATGACACAGGGGCCTTGGCCACAGAAACACAAAAGCGAGTACAGCATCACCCACCACTGACAGTTACATGTTTAAGAAACTTTGTAGTTTTGATTCACACAGGACATCAAACTACAGTGGTTGTGATCAGTGTAGAGGAAGCTTGTTCTGGTAGACTGTATTCCATGATATTTTCACTGTGGGTAAAACAGTTTGTCTGATATTGGGTGGATGCTCAAGATGAATGGCAAGAATCTGTGCAGGCTGCAGCATCTGGAGGGCTGTCATGAGCAGGAAGGTGTTCAATAGCTGTGGCCAGTCTGGTTCTCTCCAGCACTCCTCTGTCATTGGGTTTGATTATTCCAGTTTCAGCTGAAAGTGGCTCTTTGTATTTGCATTGTTCTGCTCTTTGCATTTTCAATGCGCACCAGGAGCTGATGCTGAACAAGCTCATCTGCTCACCCTGCATGATGGTGTCTACCCTGGCCAGAGCTCTCTGGTGCTGTGCCCAACCACTCCCAGCACTGCTGATAAACTGCTGCCCTATGGAATTTCAGAGCTGGAGGATGGACGGGGATCAGGGACACAGCAGCAGCTCTGAGAGCTGTCAGTGAACAGGGGCTGCTGCATCAAGTTAGATCTTGTCTGTTAGTATCACTCAGCTCAAGTTTTACTCACTGGCCTGTTAAAGGGCAGCAATTTCATTCCTAAAACAGTGTTGGTTTTGACTTTATACTGTTTTCAGTGTGGTTTGTGGATCTTGGCACGGACAAAAGCCTCAGGACAGTAAAAGCAAGGTCAGTTCCTCTTCTCAGCCATAACAGTGAATGCAGCATCACAGGGGCCACCCCGTAGAGTGGTGACACCCTTTGGGCAGTGTTGATTCTACCTGAGGTGAAATGAAGCCCTGAGGGTGACCTGGACCATGTCACCTCTGGCCAGTTGTATTGGTGTTTGTGTTTGCTCGTTGTCATTCTTGCTTTGCCTTCTGGGGAGGTCGCTGCAGTTGGATTTAAGGATGCACCCAAGACATGCGTCACAAGTATAGGTACAGAGCATGAGGGGAGGCTCAGGAGATAAATCAGGCACTCAGCCCCCTTCCCTTGCACTCTGTATTCCCACATAAGGGCAGATGACATGGTTAACATGAGGAGGTGGTGGGCTATCTCTCCCTCCTCTGCTCTGAGTCCTCTCTGCCGTGCAGACCCCGCTGCCACTGCCCCTCTGTGTGACCCACACATTGGTGACATCTTGCCTGCTGGGTGAGGGCTCCATGGGCTGCTGGTTCACATCCTGCTGATGCCGAATGAACATTCGAGCTGATTAAAACTATAAGTGGCATCAGTGGAGGGATTAAAAGCTCTTGAACAAGCCCCTGCAAAAACGTGCGTCAGTGGGGTGAGCTCTCCTGTCTCAGAGCAGTGAGCTCAGGGCTGCTCAAGCAAGCTCTTTCCCTGAAAATGTTCCTACTCCAGGGAAGCACAAACAGGAACCCTGCCCTACTTGCTAATGAAGCTGCATAATAGGAGAAACCTTCCAGAAGAATCCTTGTGTGTTTGCCCTGACCTGATGTCTGTGTGCCTCTCACCTCCTCAAACAGAAAGGCTTTATTCTGATAGCAGCCTGCAAAAGGGGCATCCCTTGGTTAACCTCTCCTGGAAAGGAATGTGCCCACGACCCTGCCTTCTGCTCTGAGCAGCCTTGTCCTTTAGAAATGTGTTCCTAAGGCAGGGATTTCTTTAATGAGATTTCCTAGGGCTAAGGGATTGGAGTAATTTGCTAGGCAGTGGCATTTTTTCTGCAGTGGATCTTTCCCACTGCTCCCTTGGTGTTTCTACAGAGCCCCTTGCCCATCCCTGGTGGGGTGGGACCTGCCCCTGCTGAATGGGGAACTAAATCCACCCCCCACATTTTTTTCCCATGTAACTGTCTGAGTTTAGAGCTTGTGGACCACCCCTACTCTTTCCCAGCACTGTTGCCCTGGGCTCTGCTGGTGCCTCCTTGAGTTTGGGACATCCTAAAGGATGTATTTTCAGTACAGAAATGACATCATGTGTATGTGTGCTGTTCTTTTGCTGTCTCCACTGGGAGTTTTCTGGGTTGCAAACAAATTGTTTGGAAAACGCTGGTGGCTTATCTGCAGAGCTGAGCATTCCCATGTCCCTGACCTTGAAGGACAGGAGGGTGCCAGGGCTGTGGATGAATGTGTGCAGCACCTCTGCTGCTACAGGGACTATGGGGGTTGTTGTGTGTTGAGGCTTTGGGTGAAGCAGGGATTGGTGCAGCAAATACCTACCAGTTCTCTTAGATTTCTGGCACTGAGCATCCTTGTGGGCTGAGCTGCAAACCTCTCCTGCTCTGCTTCCAGTTGCACCAACCTGGATTTTACTCACCTTTTGCAGAGCCACTCACGATGCCTGAGCTGCTGCTGATGCAGAGGGCGAGTGGTGCAAGGCATTTCATAGGGTTGCAGTTTGTTCCACCTTTCCTGGTGGAGTACAGGGAGCCAGCACTCACAAACACATCACATGGACTCTCAAGGCCAGGCTCTGCCATGGGAACGCTTGTCCTTGTTCCAGCAGGGCTGTCACTGCAGGGAGCTGTGTGGGATGGGGCTGAGTTGTGGGGATGTGGGGAGATGCTCAGCCCCAGCCAGCCTGTCCCAGCTCAGCTCCTGCCCTGGGGCAGCTGGATATGTGCTGTCCTTGGCAGTGTGCTCCATACACTGCTGTCTGAGTCCCTCGGGGAAAACACTGACTGTAAACTGAGCCCAGTTCCTATCTGGATCAATAGCAAAAGCACTGGGCAGTAGGGACGTGGCAGTGCCGGTCTTGGACTGACTGGGATTAAGTGGGCAGGTGGCAGGAGTAGTGTCCTACACCCCTTCCATCCAGCAGCCAGTTCCTGGAGTCACACTGTAGTAATGAGACAAACCACTGATAAACCTGACCTCTCTTTCTCCTCTTGTTTTGTTCTTGCAGATTTATTTACCAGGGACCCATAATCTCCATTATTTATGCGCAACAAGGAAGTCAAAGATAAGGGAAGATGCTGATGCAGAAGATCCCTGGTCTGCAGGATCTCTGGCAATGTGAAATATTTGGGTGTTACTTTTTTGTGTTGGGAAGGGGTGTTGTGGGGGTGTGGGAGGGGGCTGCAGGGGCCTGTGGAAGAACACAAGCTGTCAGCTGTCACATTCATGAGACTTTGAAACAAGATCCAGAGAGCAGAGCTGCCCTTGCCCAGCCCTCCCCATGTCTCCTGTGCTGCTGTGTGACTCAGTAGATGTTTCTAGGAACGTGGTTCTGTAAGGAAGTGGGAATCAGCAGCCTGATGGTGAGGTGTGCTGCCAGACACCAGCTCCGAATCCTGCTGTGCAGTTTTCAAGTTCAAAGCTATTGATTTTGCCTAGGGAAAATGGGAGCAAAGTGGTGGCTAGGTTTGCATTGGGAGTGCAGTGCTTTAAGAAAAATGAATCTCTTGGACCACATGTTGCAAGCAGCTAAATAACTTCATAGCCAGGCAGCTCCTGAATAGGTGGTGCTGCCCAGGCTTGTGAGCAGCTGAAATTAGGATAGAGTAGGGTAAACAAGCTGGAAAGCCATTTGGCAAAGCAGGTCTTCCCAAGCTGGATTTCATGATCATCTTTGTTACTGTCTTGCTATACAGAGGGAGCTGGGGAGCAGCTGAGAACATTTTCAGGTTGACATCATTTGATTGCAAGAGAAACAGAAAGCAGTCCACTGCTCTGATCCATTTAATGCCAAACTTCAGTCGATAGCAACAATGCTGTGGAGAGAAGGAGGTTTGGCCTCAATGGGTCATGGGCTGGATTCTAGCCTCCCACAGGACACTTTTCCCTGCTAGCTAATGATCTCCAGGAAGCACAAGGCAATGCTGCTGTTCAGGGTGTGTTACACCTGTGAGTACAGCTCAGGTCAGGCGATTGGAACCTCAGGCTGAGCAGTTAATACTCGATTTCCTTGCCTGTATTTAAAGCAAAATGCCTATTCTGGGGCTGCCCTGTGTTGATGATCTTTAGACTTTGCTCACTGTAAATGCAATGTAAAGCACCACCTCTTAACCACCCTGCAGCTTCTGAACCACCTAAAACGTTTCTCAGCAGGTGAAGTGACCCAGCAGTGGTGTGGGAAGTGGGCTGGTCTGACCCAGCATCACTCCTGAGCTGCCAGGCTGCTCAGTCTGGAGCTGGCCATGGCCATGGGCAGGAGAGGGTCCCCTGGCCCCATCACCCCTGGCTGTGGGAACTGCTCCTTGCCTGCAGCTTTCCTCTGCCATCACTGGAAGGTGGAGGGGCTTCTTTCTTCTCTTCCATCTTTTCCAGGACACAAAGTTAAAGCTGTGGCTGCAGGAAGGCCTGGTCCTTCTTAGGAGGACCAGGAGTCTCCAGATTGGCTGTCTGTGACTTGTGAAGGTTTGGACAGCACAAATGCACTGCCAAGCCCTTGTTCTCACACTGAGCTTGTGTTTGTCCCTAGGGATGCTTCTATGGGCTGCAGCTGGGTGGGATTCCTGCAGCTTCCTGTGCTGCATCCCACAGGAAGGGGAGAGTGAACCGTTTAGCTCACAAGTGCAGTGTTAGTGCCCTGATCACTGGACCATCCTTCCTCCACCTGGCAGAGCCTTTGCTCCTGACTGTTACAGCTGTTCTAACCAAACCCTGGCCTGAAGGGGTGCAGTAAGAGGGCAGGAGGTAAAGCTGGAAGGCAGTGAGTGCATTGCCCCATTCTTCTCAGGACACGAGTGAGTCCAGCAGGCCCTGGGAGGGTCAGCCCTCTTGGTCCACTGCTGTTTCAGGCCACCTTCAAACCACACGTCTCCACCTCAGCTTTTGCATTGCAGATGTGTTTTTCAAGCAGCTTGATGTTAGTGAGCTAGACCGTAGTGCCTTACTTAGGATTTAGCAAACACTTCCAAGGAGGAGTCCTAGGGCTGCTAGCCTTTGGCCAATGTGGATGTTTCCCTGATTAGTTTGTCCCTTTAGGAGCATTTCTCTCTGATTTTGCTGCTGTTTGTGCTCAACTCCCCAGACTATACAGGAACCTTGTGTTTACAGCTCCCCACATCTCTCCTTCAGTTACTTTGGCCCAGACCAGCACTCCCTCTAGAACAAGGTGGGAACAGGGAACAGCTCAAACCTGCATATGCTGTGGGATGGAGAATGTTCAGGCTTCTCTTCCCAGGGTCTATTGGGCCTCACCTGCCCAGCTCCTGCAGGCCAAACTCTGCTGTGGATGTTTGGCACTGGGAGGCACCGCTGGGAAAACCCAAGTTTAAGAAAGCAGCACCGAGCCTGTGGCCCATTTCCCAGCCCAGGGCCATGCTGTCTGTCTCTTCCTGGCTGCAGTGAAGCTGAGCATCAAGGTGCTGGGGGTAGCTGGTTAGTGTGGGGGGAGCCAAGCCCCCCTTGCAGAACTCTCTGGGCTCGTGTGGCCCCAGACAGTTCCCATGCCAGGGGAGTGATTGTATGAAACTGTTTACTTCTGATTTTGCTGTTTACAAGAGGGATGTGGGGTGGGTGGGGGGAACAAGCCAAGCCTCAGGAGGATTGGGAAACGTGTTATCTGCACCAGCCTGCAGCAAGGCCGAAACCACCGGCATCATGTAGGTGTCACGGGGATCTCCTGGCCAGCTTTGGTCCATGGGGAGGAAAGCAGAGGTGGCTCTAGCCTAGAGGGGTTAGATTAGCTCCCCTATGTCCCCTTGCTGCTGTGTTTGAGGTTCAGCAGTGCTAGTGACAGATAAGAGTTACCCCTGTGGTCTTCCTTTACTCCTCAGGACCCAGCTCCTTTACATATCACAGGCTCCCAGAGCCTTTCTGGAGCAATAAGATGTAAAACAAGCATTACCATCGTTGTGGAAATCCCCCGTTGTGTGCAGTGTCTGTCTCCTCCGTATGCAGTACGAGTCTGGGTTTAAGCCTGCCAAATGTCACAGGACAGCTGCTGCAGGGCACAAACTGGGATTTGTTTCCCTGGGCTTTCTGCAGGTCAGGAGAACAGGGAAACGCGCTGCTGCTTTCCTTCCTTACCCCAGGCATGTGCTGCCCAAGTCTCACACTACAGCTGCCTGGGGCAAGGGTGCTCCTGGTCCCCTTTTCAGCATTGCTGGCAAGGGATGGGTGAGTGGAGCTCAGTGCTGTGCCCCACTCCTCACAGCCCCCATCCCATCAGCCAGGGCAGCACTGGAAAGCAGAGCCCCCATTTCCTTTACACCAGGATGCTGCCAATGCCTGTGCCACTGGCGTGGGAAGAGTTGTGCCAGTGGCTCCTGTGCTCCTCAGCTGGTTACAGGCACATCCAGTGTGGGCCCTTCATGTCTGGAAGCATTTCACACTTCAGGGCAGGGTGTCTGAGGTGGTGGGTGTAGCTGGAAGTGCAGGGAGCTGCTCTCTTCCAGCTGTGATCTGCCGGATCATTTCTCTGCAGCCTGCCCAAATGCTTTTAGCCCTGAGGGTGTGTCAGGGCTGCTGGAAGAGCTCACAGGAGCCATACAGGAGTGCCTGGTGTCCCCAGCCTGGCTCCTGTTCCCTCCACAGCAGCTGCCCAGCCTGCCATGGGCCTTCAGCTCACTCACCCAGCAGAAGACAGCAGCTTTGCAGGGGTGAGCTGCTTCACTACCACACCAGTGGGGTTCTGGGTGAGCCCCAGGACAGGGGCACCCTGCCCCAGCCCTGCTGAGGGCTCTCCCCACTCCTCACAGCTCCTGGGCTGAGCTAGCAAGAGCAGGTGGCTTAAACCCAGACTCCAAACTAAAGATAATATTAGTAAATGAATCTGTATTTTTTCTTTTTTCTTTTTTTTTTTTTTTTTTTTTTTTTTTTGCACAGAAGCTGGTAATCTAGGACCTATGTGTGAACAACTTTATATAAATATTTTTTGTACTTGGTTTACTTGGGTTGGTATGAAACATTCTATTTAAGTTCTTTGAACACTGTGGATCCCCTGATATGTATGAATGGCAGAGGCTTTGTAAATTAAGGGACGTTTGTGTGAATAAAGTTATTTGATGGGGTTGAAAAGCCACACACAATTTGAAACGTGAGTTCTGTGTGTTTGTCCTTTGCTATGCTGGCAGCAGTGGGGTTGAAGGGGTAGGCCAAGGCCCTAAAGCAGCTCTGCTTCCCTCCTGGAGGGCAGGTCCAGCTAAGCCCGAGCTGGAACTGGGCTAGCTGGTCTGACCTCGGGGCTTAGGGCACTAAACCAAGGCATGGTGGCCAGTGCCAACCAGAATGTGGCTCCCTGGCATGTGGCACTTGTCCTTTATGCTTGCCCTGGATTAGGATTAGCCCCATTCTTGATGCAGACACCATTTTGGACATTGTGATTAGCAGGACAGGCAAGCTTGGCCTCTGCACACACAGAAACACCTGCCCATCCTGCTCTTTCCTCCCCATCTGGCCACAAGCTGGCACCCCCACGGTTCAGGAGCCAGAAAGGATGAGCAGCCCCTCACCCAGCTGGCTGCCCCCTCTGGAGGTGCCTGCAAACCGCACAAGGAAAATGCCCAGCAGAACTGCCCCTTGAGTAGCCGCTACCAGTTTCTCCCTTTGCACAGATCCTCTGCCCCAAATCCCAGACGCCCGAGCTGGTCGCGGCAGCTGGGAGCCTCCAGTGCTACAACTGCCATCCACAGTGCGAAAAGCATCACGAGGCTGAGCCGCATCCTGCAGCCACGAGGCTTTCCCGTGGGTGATGTCCACAGGTGTCCAGCAGCCTGGGGCCACCCTGAGCCGGCGTGGGACACAGGATGTCCCGGCACCCGGGGCCGTGCTCCGCCGCTCGCCAGCCCTTGCGTAACGGCCCCGCAGCCTCGCACGACCCGCGGCAGCCGCAGCGCCCGCGCTGGGACGTGCTGGGCAGCCAGTCCTCCCCTCCCGCTCCCCCTGCGGCAGCCCCAGCACCGCCGGCCGCGTGGCCGTGGGCTCCCCCCGCACGGCCGTCAGCATTGTGCTCCTTAATCGCTGCCGACAGGCACCTGAAATGGATGTTTTCAGCCCAGTGGGGCCGCAGGGAGGCTGGTCGACCACAGCCGGAGAGATGCCGAGGGGCCAAAGCGGCAGCGCTCAGTGGCTGGCAAGGGGGCCCCAAGCTGTGTTTCCTCCCGCTTCCTGCTGGGTTATCTCGGGCATTGACTGCGGAGCACCCACTGTGAGGGGCAGCCCGGGGTGCTCAAACATCCCCCAGTCCTGCCCAGAGCGTCCTACCTGCCGGCAGGGAAGGGGCTGCATTGGCTTCAGTCACACTGGCCCCTAGTGTGGCAGAAGCCCTGAGACTGTCCCTGTCCTGGTGACAAGGGCAGCTGCAGAGACCTGCTGTGCTACACTGCTGTTTCCCACCAAATGCAGTCACCCCCAGAATCTCTGTTACAAATGCTGTGGCACCTCCAAGAACACTTCTGCCCTTGTGACTTCCCCCTGGTTTAAGCTACACTGGTGACAAGGATCACGTTGCCTCCAGGCTTGTGGCATCTCACTTGTCTTTGTGACCAGACACAAAACATGCTCTGTGAGCCCCATGGCCCCTGACTCCCAGCTCAGCCCTTGCAAATGGGGTGAAACTGAACCCCAGCAGGAGCTTGGGGTTGGAGCCTGGCTCACCTCTCACGTGTGCTGCAGTTGAGGAGCTGGTGAGGGCAGGTGACTTCACAGCACAGCCAAAAAGCACCATTAATGAGGAAGTTGATGTCAGTCACCAGCAGAGATGTTTCACTCTGGACTTGCTCTCTGGAGACCTGCTATTTTGCATGCAAAGAGGTTTGGTGAACTCCACAAATGTGCTTCAAGCATTTGACAGCTGACAGAATCCCCCAGGAGCCACCAGCCCTGTGCTCCTGAGAGACCCAGAGTGGGGCATGTGCTGGGGCAGAACTGCACGTGGCAAAGGCCACGGCCAGGCAGCAGGGCCAGGGTGGGAAAGGCAAGGACAGCCCTGGCAGCCACCAGTGCTGTGAGGCCAGTCACAGTCCTGAGCGCCAGCGCCAACCTCACCTGGACGCATTAAACCTCAGAGGTGAGGTGCTGCAGCCGTGGCTTTGCTCTGCCTCTCTCTGCTTACACAGAAACATTTTCAAGACCCTCCTCTTTACAGAGGCTGTGTTTTACAGCTGAAGCACTAAGTCATTCATCACAAAACACAAGCCCATATTTCTTTTTAAGACCTCTTGAGTTCCTCAAGCAGCAGCCACTTCAGCAGCCTCACTGGGCCAAAGTGACACCAGCTGTTGCTTAAGCTGGTGGGAGGAGAGCAAGGTTCATTGTATTGGCAAAGGACATTCATTTGCCTCATCCCCACACTGATGAATTGCTCCACTTGCCCGTGTCAGGCTCCAGCACAGCAGAGGATGAACAGCTAAAGCTGCACTAAGCCCACACACTCCATCGAGCTGGGAGATGACTCAGAGGAGGCTCTCCGTGCGGGTGGAGGTGGCAATGAACACAAGGGACAAATGCCGAGCGACCAGGGCCTCTGCTTTCCCCTCTGACCCACTGTGAGGCAGAAACCTGGACCCTCCTCACCCTCTGTCCCCCTGTGTAATGGCAGGACAGTCACCAGGGTCCTCAGACAGTCCAGCCCCACTGCTATGCCACACAGCAGACAAGGCTGTGGGTGCACCAAGATTAAATACCTTTCATCCCATTGCATACAATATCCCATTGCTCAGCAGCTCAGACAGGAGCAATGCAGTGTGTGTGGAATGGCCATGGCCCCTGTCCCTCCTTCTGCAGAACCCAGGCAGCCCTGCCCAGAGAACCCGGGGGATGGAGCAGGGGGAGCAGCATTGCCCAAACCACCTCCTAATTCCACACAAGGCTTCAAAAAATGTAATTTTTGCCTGCAATCTGTCTCAAATGCATTGTGCAGTCTGCCCACCCCACGCACACCCCACCTGCCTCTCCCCAACAGTAGGGACTGCACGTGGCAGCAGCAGCAGCTTCACCCAGAGCCACTTCGGGTCAGTCTCAGTTCCGTGAACAAAAGCTGCTTCCCCAGCTCGTTTCCTGACAGAGATGATGGCCTGTGCCCCTCTTGGGACCCAGAACTTGCTGGGAGGCAGCAAGGGAGGGAATTAAGAACTATTTCCTCTACCAGAGATAAGATCTCTAAACAAGCTTCTCAGCCAAGAGCTTTAATTTTTTTTATTTTACAGGTTTTGCAAGGCAATCTTATTCTCCAGAATTGCATCCGCCTCCAACCCCACTTAGAGCTGCCAAACCCTGCACTTCCCCCGGGACCAGCATGCAAGTGGCAGAGATGGATGGGATGACATGGGCATGACTTCACCCTTCTGTCCTGCTCCTGGAGCCAGGGGCTGTCAGGATTCCCAGAGGACCCCCCTGCTCTGGCCCTGTGCTGCAGCCCCTCCAGCCCCTCTGGATCAACCCCCCAGACCACAGCCATGGGGTGCCACAGCCCCTGCCCCAGCGTAGGGGCTGGATGAGACCCCGGGGAGGCATCCCTGTGAGCAGCAGCAAAGCCCAATGTCACTCCAAGCTCTGACTCTGCTCCCTCCACACAGATCCAGCCCCAGAGTCACTCTTGTTTAACCCAGCAAGGGCCAGTGCCTGCGATAGTGTGAAAGATGCTCATGTCCCCCCTGAAAGCTTTCTGGGAATCAGTGAGGGCACTCAACTGGCTGAGCAGCGTTCACCTCCCCTTCTCCACAGACCCAAGCAGGTCATTATCTCTGTGAGGCTCAATCCATTCTTGTGGTACAGACATGCCCCAGTCCTGGCCCTTCACACACAGAGAAATGTTCCTCAAACCACTGTAGCATTCAAGAAATAAAAGCCCCTGCCTTGCTCCTGCCCTAGCAGTCTGCAGTTCCCCTTGCTTGTAGGCTGTTGTGGGATCAAACGCTTCAGGCTGATTTATCCATGGGAGATGGAAGCCCAGACAGATGGGAGGGAGCGCAAGCCCAGCCGGGCGATAAATCACAGCAGGCAGCTCTGCCGGCCCTGCCCTGCGGCTGTGCCGGTCACCGCCTTCCCGGCGGGATCAATGCTCGAGCTGTGTCCGTGTCCCATTCCCGGGGGAGGGCAGACATCCAGCTCCCCAGGCGTGCTGCACCCCGGCATTATCCTGGCTGTGCTCCCTGCCAGGCACAGTCCCGAGCAGTGACCTGGGGACAAAGCTGCAGGCTCAGCAAGCTTCCCAATTCTCATCTTTGCTCTCCCACATCCAAGGAAAGGTGACCCCCTTGGGAAGTTTCCTGGAAAAAGGGGAAGCACACTCGCCCCTGGGATGAGGCTGCCAGCAAGGGATGTCTCGTGGGATCTGGGACAGGACAACCTGCCTTGAACTTAAGCTCAAGGACGTCTGTCTTGCAAAGCTCAGCACAGCACAAGGAGATCTGAACGGGCTTTTGATGAGCTTCCAGCAAGATAAAGGAGCTCCCCTGATCCTGCTCCATCTCCCTGAGCGAGATCATCAATAAACCAGCGCCGCTGCAGCCTGCGGCTCAGAGGGGCTCTCGACTCTCATGTCCACACGTGTCGGGTGCTTAAATTAACGTCACTGCTGGAGAAAGGAGGGGGTGTCCACCCCAGGGGTCCCCTTTGGTGCCAAGACTTGTCTGGGCTGTCCATCCATCAAGAGGGGAGAAAAGAAGGGCTTAGGAGGCAACTGCTCCAGAGGAAATACGGGGCTCTCAGCCCTGTGTGATGGCAAAGCTGAGACCAGGGAAGATTTTTGTCCCAAACTCAGCCTCCAAACCCCCAAATTTATTGACCTGCTCTATGCAAACAGCCACTACAAATTCTGGCACTTCCAGGCTTTGGGGCTCCCTCCTCCAGTGCCATTAGTGGGTGTAATGAGCTGGAGATAATTGCTGCCTCGGGGACACAATTAACTCTTTCCTGACCTGGTCCAGCTGGGGCTTTTGCATCCCACAAGAGCAATTCCCTCCCTCCTTCCCCCGGGTTCCTTAGAAAACTTCAATTCCTCTTCCTTCTCAAAGCGAGCCTCTGAATCAGAGTCTGACGAATGCCACGAGTTCACTGATGTGTGGCTGTGATTTAGAGTTGGAATATATTTGGAATGTATAATTTATTTCAGGTATCTGAGGCACCACTGAAACTGGGAGCAAGCAGTGAGTAAATCACTCATACCCTTGTGATGATGGGGGCTGCAGCCTTTATGTTGCTCTGAAAATCCTGCTTCCACGCAGCCGGTGAATATCATGAAGGATGGATACTATTTGGGGCTGCAGGGATAACTCAGGCACCCTGGAGGAGGTGATGTTGAGAGACTTTAATGACAGTGCTGCCACTGGGACACAACCTCTAGCAGAAAGGTCAGTGTTGCACAGCCCTCTGTCCTGGGACAGGGATCAACCTGAACCAGGTGCTGCCCAAAGAACTGCTCCAAACCTGGTGCCCGCCTCGACCTGCCAGGTACCACCTGGAAGCAGCAGAAGAGGAACCAGGCACAAAGTCCACCCTCCTCCCTGCCTCTGTGGTTGTTACCTTTACAACAAATCTCTTTTTCAGAAATGCAGAAGATGTGAAATATGAAGACAGAAATTGACAGTGACTTTTAATTTGGGTTCTGCCAATTTTTTTGTTCCAGCTATTGATTTTCCATAAAGATTAATCCCTGCTCCCAGCCTTCTCTGACAGGCACTGTCTGGATGTTTTGCTTACCCTGAATGTGGAAATATATGTTTTATTAAGTGTCAGAACTCACTAATGAGAAGAAGGAGGAAAATCAATTGTCTGCTTATATCTTGATCTCAGACAGGACTAACAAGTTCTTTATTTTGATGCTGTGGACAGGACAGGCAGAGTGACAAACAGTGACAGTGGCTGTCAGCTGTCACAGACAGCTCAGCTGATGAGGAGGGCAAAGGGTTACATGGTGTTGGAGGCTTCAAACACATTTGTATGTGTATTAATTCAAAGAAATTCATAGAATGCTATAAAATCCTATAGTTGAATTGATCCCTGATGCAAAGTGGTGGAAAATACTAAAATTTCAGTTGCAGACTCTAAGCAGGTTTATTCTCCTGTCCCTAAAACCAAGAAAACAGCCAGGTTAGCAGCTCAGGATAGGGGCAGCCAAAGGGATTCCACTCTTCCACGCTAAAGTTGGGATTTGGGTTAGTATTTTTGACAACAGAAGTAGATGCAAGCTCAGTGCAAGTCTCTACACAACTCCAGCCATAAAGTCAATTTCAAACATGCACCGTGCTCATAGAAAGTGCTCAGGTGGAATGAGATGATCATTAAGGTCCCTTCCAGACCAAGCCATCCTGTGATTCTCCAATTCCATGATTCCTCCTTGGGCATCTGGCATAGGGCCCAGCTGGAACGGGAGGCAAGGTAAGCTGGACCTCCACAGGACTCTTCTCATGCCCTCAGACCACCAAGGCTGATTGGAAAGGACAGCTCCATTTCCCAGCACACACAGTCCAAACAACAGGATCGAGACACATGACATGAGCACGAACATCCATTTCCCATGGAAACTTTGTGTAATTATCAAATACTAATCTCCGCTGGCCTTCCTCCCCAAAGAAGACTACCAACCTGCTTTCACTCATATTTGTTATTTCCCTTGTCTGTTAGAGGATCACACCTGACAGTTGTATAATCTCTTGGCAGCTGTGAAATGAAACAGTAAGCTCTGGCTGCCTTGAGAAGATGCATTGATTTCTTAAAATGACACATCACCTCCTCCCTTGATGTTCAAGCAGGGGCTCAGGGCAGGTGTTATGGATCCTGCCTGTCATTCAATTAAAAAAGCTTAGCAGAGATGCTCCAGCTGAGCGCACCAGACAGCATTAAGGCTAAGCCCTGACCCAAAGATTTAATAGCAGAGACTATGTAGGCACCTTCAGCCCCAGAGGCTTGACCAGTTTGCTGATGAGTTCACCAGCTGTGGTACAGAGCTTGCACTGGTGAGCCAGAGAAGCCACTCTCTTTTCCACAGTAACACAGCTGACTGGGCAGCCAGGTCCCATAGAAAAGCAGAGCAGGAAAATCCCTTCCTTCCCAGAAGGAAGTTTGTTGTACTTAATGGAGCATTTTATATCCTATTGCAACACAGCTCTTTCATAAGGATTATGTGTTTAACAAAACTTTTGACACTGTGAAACATCCTCAGTCTCACTGTGGAAAGTGAAGCACTGGTGTCTGGCCTCAGATGGACTTTGCAAGATTCTCCCCCAATAAAGCAAATAAGCTCTCATTTGCAGCAATGCCATAAAGCCCAGAGGGCTTCATCTGAGATTTAGATCAGATATTAGAAAGAAAATCTTCCCTGTGAGGGTGATGAGGCCCTGGGACAGGCTGTCCAGGGAAGCTGGGGCTGCCCCATCCCTGGAATTGTTCAAGGCCAGGTTAAACAGGGCTTGGGGCAACCTGAGAGAGTGGAAGGGGCAGCGGGTGGAACAAGGTGACCTTCCAGCCCAAGCCATTCTGTGAACCTGTGATTTCACGGTTCCATCATGCTAAGTTCCGCCTTCCCTGGTTCCACCATCCCATTGTGACTCAGTGGCAGGCACCGAGTGCCGTGGCGCTGGCTGCCCGGTGTCACTGCTCTATCACCGCTTCGCAGACGCCGCAGACACGTCTCGTTGCACGGGCAGAGCAGATCTGCTCTCTCCGCGACGCCCGGTGTCACCGAGCCCGGAGCCTCCGAAGGTACGAGGGACCGGGGCGGGGGCAAAGCGGCTGGGAAGGAGATTACTGGGCTTTACTGCCCACGGCTGCGGCGTGGAACGGGATGAGCTTTGTCGTCTTTCCTACTCAAAGGATTCTGTGAATTACGGAGGGGAGGGCACGGACGATTCCAGAGGTTGTCCTGGTTCGGCCGCAGCTCCCCAGGCCGAGGGGTCGCCGTGGCACCGGCCGCGTCCTGCGGGGCCGGGCCGGGCCGGGCCGCGCCGGGACCGGAGCGCCTGGACACAGCTCCCGGAGCCTGAGGAGCCCCTGGACACAGCTCCCGGAGCCTGAGGAGCCCCTGGACACAGCTCCCGGGGTCTGAATAGCATCTGGACGCAGCTCCCGGGGCCTGACAAGGTGGGCCGGAGCCCGAGGGGGCAGCCCCTGGGTGCCCCTACGACCTTTCCAAAGCCCGGCCTGGGTGAACACAGAGCCCCCTCCTTAGGTGATGCAGCACCCCCGGCTGCAAACAGAGCAGCAGTGCAGGGAATGCAGCCAGCCATCCCTGGCAGGAGAAANNNNGCGGAAAAAAGAAAAAAAAAAAAGGGAGGGGGGGGGGGGAATGTAAAAACATGGGGAAAAGCAAGAGAAAATAAGCACAATGACAGCTCGGTCTGTGGGCAAACACATTGCTCGGCAGAGCCAAATCCCTCCAAGAGTGGGGAATGTCACCTGGCACATGTGCTGGTCCTGCTGCTTCATACACGATGCCGAGAGCTGGCACTGCTTTGATTTAGGTCGGGGTGTTTGTGGAAAGAAAAAATGAAAAGGAAATACAGCTTGTTTTTCTTTAGTTGGCAGCTCTCTTGGAAGATAAAGTTGCGAATGAGTGACTTACTATAAACTGTGGTGCAGCTCAGGGCCAGACAGCTGAAAGGTTTATAAACGCTTGGAATTCCTATGAGGAAGTGTTATTAGCTCTGTTATGAACTTAGGGAAAATGAAGCCAAGAAAAATGTCTTTGTTAAGTAGATCTCACCATCTAGCTTCTACAGGGCATGTAAGAATTAAGATATCCCAGTTAGATCTTAGCTTCAGAATACTGTATTTATATTGTTTTCAGATCAAGTGTATTCAGCTTGTGAAAGCCACCTAAATATCCATCTGGGTTCTTATTACAGTATCACTGACAACAGGGACACAGGCATTTATTTAACTAATTGCTGTTTGTGGTACATAAGCTGTGTGAGCCACGGGCACTTCAGCTAAAGCACAACAGAGAAACACTTTCCACCTTGGCACAGATGGCACCATCAGCCAGAGTACATATTTGCCAGTAAATGAAGTGTAAAATCATCCCAGAATGGTTTGAGTTGGAAAGCACCTTGAAGCTCATCTCATTCCAATGCCCTGCCACAGGCAGGGACACCTTCCACTAGACCAGGTTGCTCCAAGCCCCATCCAGCCTGGCCTTGAACACCTCCAGGGATGGGGCAGCCACAGCTTCTCTGGACTATCTGTGCCAGAGCTTCACCACCCTCACAAGTAAGAATTTCTTCCTATTATCCAATTTAACCCTGTCCTCTGTCAGTTTTAGGCCATTCCCCCTTGTCCTGTGACTCCAGGCCCCTGTAAATAGCTAAGATTAAGCCAGCAGAAGTGGTGCTGTAAGAACCACTGCCTAACCCTCCCCCACAGCAAACTGTTACCTGTTTACAGGTGCTTTACATGTGTGTCATTCTCTTGCTATACATTGCAGAAAAGCAAGTAGACTTCATGGTCTGAGATGATGCAAACTAAACCCAAAGAGGGAAAGCAGCACATCACAGAAAACACTGTCAGATTATGACTGTCAATCCACTGGTGAAGGTAGAAGTGCAAGGAAAATGCTGTCATTCCTCTTGGAAGCTGTCTTAAAGTGGCACTCAGTGGATTGTGTTGTTCTGCCGGCTGCATTCCAGCTCATGTGGGGGCAGAGGGTTAATTTGAATCACCAATGTGATTATGTAGCTGTAGGAACTGGCTGAGAAGATGGGCCTCAAACCTCAACAGCCTGGCAGATTACCGAGAGAGAAAAATAGGCATCTCCAGAGAGGCAGAAGAATGGAAAGAAATTGCTTACAGGAGTACAAAGGCAGCTAATTAGAATGAAACAAGATAATAAGATAGGGAGAAATTTCGGCAGAGTGTATCCGAGAATAGTTCCTGTCAGTGAATCTGTTAAGTAGAGGTAGAACCTCTCAAGGGCGGGTAGAGGGAGACCAGTTGGAACACATAAGTAGAGGATACAGAACATCAGAAACCATACAAGTGCAAGGGAAAATTCCTCTAGAACTACATCTAGTCTGACCGTTCTTTATGAACTAAGCTTTAATTAAGAGAGAAGTCACAGCCATGATTGTACTCCCTCACAGCTGCTTTTCCTTTGTTTCCTAATGTTATTATTGTTGCTTTCCTACACAGCACCCAAGCTTTGGAAACATGGCTGAGGTTTTGCATGAGACTGAAACCACTTCAGACAGTACCATACCCAGAGAAGAACAGGATGACAATTCCAGCATGGAGCAGTACCTGAGAAACAAAAACCTTGTTCTGGATTTCCTGCGCTCTGACCTGAACCCCCACCACCTCCAATACCACTGGAACAAAGTTCATCTTCTGAAGAAGTGTTACTTTTACTTGAAGTTTGAGCCCAGACACGTGTGCGTGAGAGACCAGAACAATATGATGATTTTTGCTGACATCTTGCAAATAGCAAACCCCTGCCAACTACAGAAGATCAAGAAGGTGGGAAAAAAACAGACTGAAATCCAGCTGGCACTTTTAACTGAGCTGTTGGAACAGTTGGAACGCGGTCGGGAGGAGCTGAGCCGTTACGTACAGATCTGTGACGTGGAAACTTTCCTCTCCCAGTGGGACTTGAATATAAAGAGAGTGCTCAAGCTTTCCATGTTTTTCAATAAGCTCATTTCCTTGGAAGAGCCAAGGAAGCTCCATGTCAAGCACAGTTTGGTGTCACAGATACATCTTGGAGGTGCTCTACACCCTCCCATTAGTTTTTCTCTCTACACGAAGAAGCCGCCGATTTTTGATCGGATAGAGTCGTTTGCATGCCAGACCTGGGCCCAGCTCAAGTGGTTCACTGAAAGTCAAGAGTCGCACCTTGAACGATGGCAGCTGGAGATCAAGCTAGTGACAGATGACAGTCAGACGGAACCAGGATACGGCCGGACCCAGGAAGTCATCTCCAACCCGTGTGTAATCAACCACCTGCTGCCTGGCAGGTTGTATGAGTTCAAGGTGAGGAGATCCGACACTCACACGCTCGTCTACTCGCAGTGGCACGACTGCATTGTATTGAAGACAAAAACTCACCCTGCTGAAGACACCAAGGAAGCCCCCAACCGCAGCCTGATGAGGCGGCTCACGAGACCGACTCCCTCAGTTTAATGGTTTAATGAAAAAGATGAGTAAGAGTAATTAAAAATAAATTGTTTAAACGGTTTGCTTAAACTCAAACTCGTTCCGTTTTCAATGGCAATTGTACAAAATCTTTCCAGTTTAGCAGTAACCCATTCAAAATTAGTCACAAAAAATAACATTTTTAGGCAGCATTTGGGTCTCAACACTTTTGTCCCACTGCCAGAGGCAATAGGTGGGAGCAGCCAGAACCAGGAAATCTTGCAGAACACCTTCGAAGCAGAGTACAAGATACAGAAGCATCTCTACCATCCAGTGCTTTCCATCCACTGAAGGATGCTCAGTGTCAGCTTCTACCAATGATGTTTTGGGTTTTTACTGTCCTTCCTCCAAAATACCTGAACTGAACCCTTAAGCTCTTCAAATCACCCACCCAGACTTATGTCCATTACTGGTTTCTCTCACCCTCTACACCTGTGCCCAAGCCTCCTAACAAACAGGGAAGGAACATCAATATGTAAAAAATTATTTTCTGCTGAAATCTGCAAGTTAATGTTAATTTTCTTTTTTACCATTTGGTCCGGTCCAAACAGAACTATCCTCATGCAGATTCTGGTCAAACCATCACATAAACAGACCTTTTAGTAATAAAATTTATTATTTAAATAAATTCAAATCATTTTTACAATTATGGCTTAAATATCAAAAAAGGAATGTTGAGATTCATTCTTATGAACAGTCAAAGCAGATAAAAATATTTGTATCCAAAAGGTCATTTGAGGTTTTCTGCGAGTCACAGACATACAAAAGATAAAAACCTGCCCCATTTTAAGTTCCTTAATTCAGACTTCATGACACTTGACATTTCATTTCTATTTTTAAAAACTCTGACAATTTATTGCAGTAAATTGATTGTCCTACACAGATCTGTCCAAATCCTCAAAACCAGGCCAGCCAGCCTGATGCTGCGCTCACTACTGGCTGCCTGCACAGGTTCCCCTTGATCAATTTGTGCTCAAGCTCCAGCTAGGGCTGAGGAAATTAAGTTAATGCTGTTGGATGAACTGACATTTGTGTCCTGCAGCCATGTGCTTTTGTCTTTGACTGTGGAGAACACAGAGCCTGTGACTGGACAGATGCCCTGGGCACCATGCTGCCAGGGTGTTCCTACTGGGATTACCAAAAGTTTGGTATTTTAAGAATATTGCTCAAACATAAAATTCTTCCAAAAGTAAATTCAGAACTCTGCATGCAAATGAAACCAGGCTAATTTGAAGTTTTTTTCCTCTATTGATTTCTATGGTTCTCTCCATGAGCCTAAGGACAAGAACATGATACTCAGCTGTCACTACAGTCTATAAAAAGTTTAATTGCACTTTCTGCTATCCCTGACTATTGCATGACCAGCTTTCCAGAAACTTGATGACAGCACCAGGAGCCCAAGGGCCCAGCCTGGCTCTAACTGCTGCTTGGGTGCATTTCCTAATCACCAGTTATAAAATACATCCTCAGAGGAAAAAAACCCATGTATTATCTTGCAACACCAAGGTGACCAAGCAAAACGTTTCATTCTACCTCCATGGGGTAGAAATAAACACTTTTTTCCTACTAAGGACAAAAGGAGTTGCTTTGTGAGGACTCTCTCTTGGCCAAACCTCTTCCAAGAGCACTGATTAAGCCACTACATCTGGGGTGAGTCTCTTTGTTTGTGTTACATGTATGAAATAACCAGCACAAAACCCAGGGGAGAAACTCTTCATTTACAGGAGATCATGAAAATGAGACCCACTGGTTCTAAAGGAATCAAGGTGACTTTGTTAAATGAAGCTGGCACTGTGCTAAAGTAGTTATTCCAACAATTCCAGCATTTTTTGCAATTCTCCATAGCATCTCAGAGCTAGATGATTGCATTTCAGTAGTCCACAGAATGATCCCCAGACAATCTTATTTTGGAATTGCAATAATATTTGCTAACTAGGCTGGTGCAGAATCTTTTAAGATGACAGGTAGGATGACTGTGAAGTGGAACAATGAATTTTACACCTTACCAGCTTTTAGCAAGCATCTTTAGAACCAGCAGGAGATACTTCCTATGGGTTTTTATCCTTCATGGAATTGCCAACCATATGCCCACTATTATGCTTCTGTAGGACAAGAGCAAGCCTATGTGGTCTTTGGCATACAGCTCAAACCCCCCAAAGGCAGACTGAAGGAAGGTAGTTTAAACTAGGAAGAGAACAAAACCTCTCCATAGGTTCTGGAGTCAAGCCTAACACAGAGTCATGAGAAGAAACACAGCGTTAAATAGAGACTTTTCCAGACACAGTGCTTTCCTATTGCCATTCCTCCACGTGGGAAAGAGCCACACTGGATTTCAGTTGCAAACAGGGCAAAATTCCTCCTGCCATAGCACTGTGACATCACAAGGATCCATGCCACAAGGAAAACTTGTGTGATTGCATCTCAGCTCCATCCCACATGAATACCTAAGGACAGCCAAGCATGTGGTGTGGGAAGAGCTGAGGCAGGCACTTAATACATTCAGAATTGAAATGAGATAAAAGACACTCTCCCTCAAAACTCTCATGCTTCCAAAAGCAGCTCCAACATTCTCAAAGGGCACCATACACCACAATACATCTTTACCAGCCACATTAAAGCAACCTCTCTGGTGAACCACAGCCTCCAGCTCATAGAAGTTTGGCTACAGAAAATATAAAAATACATTATGCACATACACTCCTTCACTGCTCTTAAAAACTCAGGCCATAAGGCTGTGAAACAAATTCATGGAGTTAAAAGTTAATAAATTAAAAGCAGCTTTTTAAAAAGTGGGGTAGAAAAGGGAGAGGGGGTGGGATCAACAGGAGATTTCAAATAAAATTCTGAACAGTTTTAAATGGGCTGACAAATCCCATCATTTCCTGGTAGGAGAGGTCCTTGCTTTTTGTTGCCTTTATAGTGGTGAGGACAATCTCCTTCGTACAAAGAACACGCAAATCTATTTACAAAATCACCTTGGCCTTGCCGCTGCGATATTTACACGCTCAGAGAACAACATTTTGGCTAGACAAAGAGTGGCGCATGCATCTCTCGTTGCTTTCCTCCTTCACTTAAAAAAAAAAAAAAGTAAAAAATGACAAATCTTAAAAATCTCCTGTCCTTGGATTTAAAATGAGAGGCAGTACTCAGAAGCTTTGGTCCTCCATGGCAAACAGCAGCTTGCTGCGCCGCTCCACTTCGTGCAGTCGTTCCACCCCAATGAATGGACTGCGCATTTGATCCCCAAAGTGCAACCCTGACAGCTGGAGTAAATATTTGGTCCCACCAAACTGCAGCTGCAGTGGCAGGTAGGATGAGGGTTCTGCTGAGCAACTTATAGTTTCAAAAATAGTATCATCATCAGTTAAGTCACATGCCCATCATCTATCTCCAGTGCCTTTTTGGTTTGCTAGAACTGAAAGTTCCTGCCCAAGAGTGCACTGACTAAAAACACCTCAAGGTGCTGAAGCAGACACTGAAGCTGAGTTGTCACAGTGCGGGAAGCTCCCAGATCCCCGCTGCATTTGGCTCCGTAGGTCATTGAATAATGGAAAGATTTGGTCCTTCCCAAGGCACACATAATGCAGTTCAGGCAGAGGGGGCCCATCCTCACCGGCGGAGGGCTGGGGTCCTCCTGACACGAATCTCCTGGGCTGCAGTGCAGCTGTTGTGGTGACAGTAATGCTGGATCAGTCTCCTCCACAAAGGGTTGCACTCCAGGAGGTACCGGTTCCCTGTGGGCACCGTGATGGGGACAGCAGGTTAGTGGCTAGAAGAGGCTTGGCTGATACCATTTTTGTCTATAACCTCTAGCTAAAGGGGCTGAGTCACTTGCAGGGACATATCAGTGAAATCCCAGGTCCATTTTCCATTCTGTCATATCTGTGAGCAGCTTCCCTACACATCACAGCCTACACCTGCATGATTAGAAGCAAAATGAGCAGCCAGATTTTTGTTAGGACAGAGCTCTAACATGAAAGCAGCAGAAACAACATAGTCCAAAAAAAGGGTGAGAAAAACTAACTATACTTGCTGTGTTCAAGCTGAGAATGAGCCCTGATTTGCCCAGATTGCCCAGTTTTAAAACCCCAGACTAAAGGGCAGAAGAATAAAGCAAGACCACTTGTACTAGTTTGGATCACCACCCCTTTATCTGAGAATCCTAAAGGCTTGTGCATGGTCCAAGGATACCCACCTATGATGCAGAGTCCTTCCTGAGCTCTTGTGATGCCAACATTGACCTGGTTTGGGTTGGTAATAAATCCCAGCTGTTTCTTCTGCCAGCTCTTTGTGGGTTTCATATCGATCTCAGACTGAGGGCAGGAGCGTACAGTTGACAGGATCACATATTTCCATTCACTTCCTAGAAAGTGGAAGCAAACCAGATGTTCTTAGAAGGAAGCATCTGGCCATTTCTCTACCCCACAGCACAGTCATTTCTCTACCGCCACCCTCTGGGTCTCTCCAGCTTCAGAGGCCTTTGGACTCCTGGTCATTGCTTTCCAAAGAGAACAAATGTCTTCTGGCAGTTCTCTAACGTCCTTCTCAGATACAGAAGCACAGAATCACAGAATGGTTTTCTTTGGAAGGGACATTCTGTATTCCAACTCCCCTGACGTGGGCAGGGAACCTTTTGCTAGAAATCTTCCACTAGAGATCCTCCACCTTCCTGCCTTCAGCAGCCTCATCCTGCCCAAGCACTTCAGAGGCTTCCAAAGGATTTATTATAATCACAAATCACCCAGAAATCTGGTCTTCCGTGTCTGAAATGACCCTGGGGTAGGGTTTGCTCGAAGACTGTATCAGTGAGCAACTCCTCAGGAAGGCAGGAGGGGACAGACCCAATCCTCCCCCTCCTGTCCCCTCACCTTGACTCTTTATGATGGTGCAGACCGTCACCCCGCGGATGCCCTCCCTCTGCAGGCTCTTGTTGATCTCGGACACCTGGGCGCTGTAGGGGCTCAGGATGGCGATGCTGTCCGGCCGGATGGTGCCATCTAGTGTCAGCTGCTTGGCTATCCTCACCTGGAGACACCAGCGTCCTGCTCACCTGGGAGCGGAGCCGGAGGGAAGAGCCCCCCAGCGCCCCTCCCCAGGCCAGTGATGGTGCCTGCCTTGGGATCACCCCTACACCTGCCTCTGCCCAGGGGCGTCCTGCTGTGCTCCAGACCCAGGAGGCACAAGGCAGACGCTGATCTTTATCGTTCCTCCACAATTCCAGCACAACACCCTCCCTTTCTGCATCCCCAGCAATTCCCCAGGACCCTGCTCACCACTTGTGCCACTTCCTCCAGGTTAGCTTTGGAGTTCTCGTTTCCTTCCTCAGTAGAAATCATGAGGGAGCGCTCCTTCCCTTCCACGTGCCCGAAGATGATGGGACAGCAGTTGTTACCTCTGTGGTGGAGAACACTGGGTTTCTGACTAAGTGAAGAACATGTTCTCAGCCGCCCGTCATAGAACTCCTGGGATGGGAACTCGCAGATACTCTTGTGCTGGCAGAGAAAAGGGGGGAAACTGAGGTGAACAAAGCCTAATGAACTTCTCAGCCTGCAGTGTCTTTTTGGGCAGGCTTCACCCACAATGCCATTCTGCTGGAGCTGGCACTGGCATATTCCTAGATATAATCCTGTGTCTAGGAAGGGGAAGCACTAATGATGACTGTCTGATCCTTAAGGCAAGCCTTGATTTTCTGTGATGGAGAGAAGACAACCCACTGGAGAGCCTCACCATGCGGTACTGCGTGTCCAGCATCCACGCCTGTTCCTGGTAGCGCTCAAAGAGAGACATCTCCATGCCAAGAACCTTGCAGACATCATTGTTAACCACTGGCTGCAGCTGTTTGTGATCCCCCAGCAAAACAACCTGGAAGGAAGAACAGACACCTCAGCTGTGGGGTGGTGGCACTGCAAAGGCCATCAGCTCTTTGACAGGCTGTTTGTACACAGACATTCGGTGCTCCTTATTTATGTTACACTTACAGCAACCTCAGCCAAAGACCACATTGGACATGACATAAAGATCCTGTCCTAGATAATGTTTCCATCTGATGGGAGGAAAACAAAGAACCATAGAATTCTAAAATCACAGAATGGTTTGGGTTGGAAGGAACCTTAAAGCTCATCCTGCTTCAACCCCCTGCCATGGGCAGTGACACCTTCCACTCGACCAGGTTGTTCCAAGCCTTGTCCAGCTCAGCCTTGAACATTTCCAAGGATGGGGCATCTACAGCTTTTCTGGGCACCCTGTGCCAGAGCCTCACCATCCTCACAGGGGAGAATTTTTTCCTAATATCCAATCTAACTCTGCCCTCTGTCAGTGTGAAGCCATTCCTCCTTGTCCTGTCACTCCATGCCCTTGTCCAAAGTCGCTCTCCATTGCTCTTGGAGCCCCTTTAGGCACTGTAAGGGCCTCTAATGTCTCCCTGGACCCTTCTCTTCTCCAGGTTGAACAGCCCAAACTGTGTCTATGCTTCTTGTCATGTTAACGTTTTGCACCTGGGTCAGAATATTTTTTTTGGTGGCAGCAATACCCACCCCATAAAGAAGCACAAACCTTAAAATCCTAACAGATCTTGTAAGAGCAGCATGGTTTTGAAAAGAAAAGGTTTGAGAGCCCTGAGCAGCTGTCCCAAAGACATGTCTTTGGCAGGGACATACCTTCTCAGCACGGCGGTGGCAGACCAAGGGGATGAGGGTCTCGGGCTCTGTGGACATGGCACACTCATCAATGATTATCTGCTTGACATTGAGGTGCTCCAGGGCGCCGGCAGATGAGACAGAGCAGGTGCACAGGATGACATCGTGATTTGCCAGCTGATACGAACGACCTTGTGACAACCAACCTTTGTACCTAGCATTGATGCAGAAAACATCAGGTTATGCATAAGG
The DNA here is from genome assembly GCA_013397195.1 of Hylia prasina. Classification (NCBI taxonomy): domain Eukaryota; kingdom Metazoa; phylum Chordata; class Aves; order Passeriformes; family Sylviidae; genus Hylia; species Hylia prasina. The sequence continues at coordinate 59,122 of VYXD01013800.1, read as the reverse complement.
GAAACATCACCAAATTCCTCGTGCGGGAGCCAGGCAGAGGCTGTGCTTTCACAAATGATTATGGCACCACCTCCCTCCCCAGGATGAGCTGGTGTTCCCAGAAAAGGGCTTTGTATGGACACTGTAGGAAATGTACTTTGTCCTGAACTCAACAGGGCTGGGGGTCCGGGTGAAGGATTCAAAGGTCGCACAGGCAGAATAGGAATTTTGATACATATTCTGCATCAGTGCAGAAGAGATTCTGAGGCTCCGTGCTGTACCTGTAACCTCAAGCTCATCACTTTTTATCACTATTCTGAACACATCGTTTATTAATCTGTGCTTCAGAGGTGGCACACAGCCAAAGTCAGACATCTCTCACCAAGGTCTCTTCCTACTCACTCCTTTGTTTCTTTTTCTGTGATCTTCTCTCCATTCCTCATCCGAGCGTCAAAGCGACAGATGTTCTGCCAGAAGGGGCTGTGTGGCCGCCGGATGCGATGATGCAGGATTATTTCACTGAATAAAGAGTCAATGTGTAAATATTTTACCTCAACACTGAGAGCTGAGTGATTTCTTCTACAATGAAGCAGACACCTTATGCATAACCTGGTGCCTATGTGGAGAAACTCCATTAGCTAAAAAACTCACAGCCAAACTTTCCCATCTTTGTAGACCAAATAATTCAACCTCGAGGACATAAAATACAACTGCTTCCCTTTAGCAGCTGCAAGAAGGAATGAAGTCAGAGACGTTTAGGGATGTTCCAAAAGGAGATGAAAACATCTAGGGACTTTTCAACAACCTGGATTTCCTGACCAGGTGCTACATTAGAGTGTACACATTCACTTGAAAAAAATTAATTACAGATTAATTAGAAAGCAAGTTGATAGTGCTGCTCTGCAGTGGTGGAATGAAACTATCTGCTCTGGTTTGTTCAGCATTACTGATGCAGAAGCCACCTCTCCCCAGTATCCTAGGAGCCTGCAGGGCCATGCCATCCTACCTGAGCTCATGTTTTGGCTTTGCATCCCGTAGGGATTTACGGGAGATGTTCCGGTTGCTCCCTGGGTATGGGAATTCCATCGTCTCAATGGCCTCCCCATAAACTCTCAGTGGTTTCAGGTTCTTCATCTTCAGCAGCATCTCTGGAGAAGGAGGGCAGGTCTGCTCAGACAGCACCAGGCACTGGTGATGCCCAGGCCTGTCTCTCCCTGCCCCTCACTCATCGTCCCATCTCCACTCCTCACCCTGCAGTGCAGGGTCTTCTGTAAGGACCAGCCCCACTTTCTCCCCCTCCACACCACGTGTTCTCCCTCCCACCTGTGCAAGCCACTTCAGGGGCTTAAAAGATGATAGTTACCAGCAACAACATCAACAGACTTGTTGGACGGGCCACAGTACATGATGCACCTTCTCTTCTTGTCCTTTTCTTCTTCCAAGTATAGTGTTTTGTCTTTCTCAGCACTCTCTTCATTCAGTTTATGGAACCAGTAGACAATGTGAGTTCCAACAACAGTCTTCCCTGTGCCTAGGAAAAAAAGGAGTGTGCTGAGAACATTTTAACCACAACACTCATGCTCTGGATCAGCATCCAGCTGATCAGCCATGAAATAAAATCAAGAACAGGAGGGACTTCCTTGCACAGCTGTAGGTGATGCCAAGCCACACTCCCTTCTCCTGGCTCACCAAGGGTCCTATGAAAAGCAGTGGAGCAGCTCTCACCTGCCATTCATACCACAGCAGGGGCATTTTGCTTTCTCTCCTTACCTGGTGGGCCTTGGATGAGCATGAAGGATTTTCTCAGAGCACGCAGAACAGCCTGGTTCTGACTCTCGTTAAGTTTCTTTCCTGACTTGCTGTCAAGGATATCAAAGCATTTTTGCTGCAGGAGTCTGGACGTTGTCACTATTACAGCAAAGAGCCAAGAAAACAAATTTAAAGAAGGTTACTAAGGACAGCACAGAAGTGATTCAGCAAGAGGGTGCAGCAGGTACCTAGTGATGGTGGTCCATTACAAGACCATGTAGAAATAATCCTTGTCCCATGCCAAGATACTCTGCCCATGAACCATCTCTGTGAGTCCTGGGAATGACAATCTCAGCCGTACCAGGCACCAGCAGGGCATCCCAAATTACATAGCAGCTCCTCTCATCCCCTTGTCAGGGGAACCTCTTGGTGTAGGAGCATCAGCCCTATGGCAAGGGCTCACAGAAACTGCCAGGGCACCTGCTGGCCAGAAGCAAGTAGCCACAAGGTAAGAAAGGTTAATATTTGCACTTACGTTTTTGAGGAGGTTCGTGGCCAAGGGCGATACTTATAGCAAGGTCAGAGGCATACTGGAGCTTCCAAATTGCTTTTTCTTTCCGTCTGACAGACAAGGAAATACAAGAATGAATGGAATGTAGCATAAAGTAGCAAAAGTTGTAATACAGCTTTGCACAACTGCCTTACTTATTCTTTCTCTCTACTTTGTTGTTGCATTAACTCCTTCCACAAATAACTTAAACCACAAATAACTTAAACTTATTCTGCTCCTCTGCATTTGGGACCATTTCTCAACTGACTGAAGAGCTGAGCCTGCAAAGACATTGAGAGCAAAGAACACAACTCCTGCCCCAACTCTCTTTTGTTATGGCCCACCCCATTTTACTGGATTAGCTTCCAATGTTTCCTAAAATCCACGATGCAAAAGGAAGCACATTCTGCCCTGAGGATGCTACAGGAGGCGGTGCACAGCAGCCTGTGCTGTGTACGAGGAAGGACATACTAGACATCAGCTCTGATTTTAAAAGAGCAGAATTTGCTTTGCAGCAACAGCAAAGGGGAATGGTTTGGAAATCAGGGAGCTCTTCCGCTAAGCAAACCCCACTTCAGGGCTTCACTTAGCCTTTTATAGCATACATTGCAGCAACCCAGTAACATAAGAAGTGGGTGCTCAGTGAAATTTCAGCACCTTCCCCTATCTCCCCATTCTCAGGGACAACCAGAAGAGCATGAGACCCTCTGGGGAACAGACCCAAGGAGTGCCACCACACCCCCCAAAGACCCACAGCCCAAGAGTATGGCCAGTCAGATAAGGGCAGGTTTTTCAGGGGATCAAACACAGCAGTGAGGAAAGCGAGTGGGGGCGCAGCAGAGGGGTCCTGTGGGAAGCCAGGTTAACCAGAGCACACTGCTGAGCCCACTTACATGTCTGGTAGCATCTTTGGAATGAGCTCCACTGTGAACCTGGCAGAGTCCTGTGAGATCTCCACAGGGATGGTCTCCATAGACATATAGTGGATGTAAAAGTTCACAGTCTGCTGACTAGACCTGTCCGACTTCTCATCATCATTGAACTCCTCTGTGACCCCGTGAGCCACCCAGGTGTAGGTATCAGGATCAACCACAAGTTTGTTCTCTGCTTTGCCATTGTCAAGCAAAGACTGGTTCTGACGGCCATGGCTAAGGCATTCCTCATCACTCTGGGGGCTCTTGGGAAGCTTCAGCCCACCCAAACGAATGCACAGGTAACAGTGGAAGAAGTCCACTTCAATGGAGCAGTCCTCCAGCCACATCTTGTCCAGCACAAAGCTCCCTTGCAGCTGTCCTTTCCTTGTCCTTTGCTTTGCCCACTTTATTTTAATATTGTGGAGGACAATCGAGTCGTTCTCGGCCACGGCACACGACGCAGACTCCATGGCACTCATGGGCATCCACACCTTGCTGTACTCTGTCGTGTTCTTGTACCTGTCCTTGGACTGCAGCGTGGCGTATGCCGAGAAGCAGTCGATTGGCTTCTCCGTGTGCTGCAGGCAGACATCAAACCCTGGTGTCACACACCACAGCTGCACGAAGGGCACCAGGAAGCCGCGGCTGACGTCAGTGGTGAGCTGGAACCACAGCGCGTCACCGGCGCTCAGCTCCAGGGACAGCTCCATGTAGTGGGAGCAGGAGCTCTTCCTCACCCAGCCTAAGTGCCGGTGGTACAGCTCCTTGCTCTGCTGCAGGAGGGACGCGGCCTTGTCAAACTCCTCGTTCCTGATGGCTGTGAGCACGTCTTGCCACGTCTGGGTGTGGAGGAAGGTGACGCTCTTGTCACGGAGGGCTCCTTCCTGTAGGCTCTGCTCCTTTGTCTCTGCAGAGTACATCCTCCTCTTCCAGGTCAGCCTGATGCTGTTCCGCTGCTGGATGAACACAGGCTGCTCTATCAGCTGAAGGGACCTGTATTTAATTCTCTGCGGATCTGGAAGACTCTCTTTGTTCAGGGGAAACAGGGCTTTTAAAAACCTGCTCATCTCTTCGACATCCACCACAAAGGCAATCTTCTGCAGGACCTGGTCCTTCAGCTGGCTGGCCATCTGCAGGGAGTGGGCTGTCTTCTCATATGCCATCGCCTGGCTATTCTTCCTGTTGAAGTCGTGACAGAGAAACTCAATGTCATCCGCAGAGTAGATGACAGCCTTCTTGCGGAGCACAGAATGAAGGTGCCGCTGGACCACGACATCCACGTACCGGCGGATGGGAGAGGAGGCCCAGGTGTAGGAATCAACATGAAGGGAGTAATGGCCTGCCTTTGACTGGACAGTGGAGTTGGAGCGACAGAAGTAGGAGCGGCTGAGCAGTCTCCTGAACTCCAGGGTCACTGGAGCCAGCTTTGGGTGGATGTCATCAGTGACAACGAGGTCGAGCATCTTCTGGAAGTCATTGGCTTTAGCTGCTGACTGCAGGTGCTTCCAGACGGGGCCCAGAAGACTAAACTCCACATTTTTAGGGGTGTCTTGTCCAGGAGGCATTTCTCCCAGGTGATGCGAGAGATGAATGGACAAAGGAACTATGTGGCTGTACTTGTTTTTCATGTGTGACAGCTGTCCAAGACTTGGCTCACACTGACACCGGAGAGGAGTGACATTTCTGGTCACCTCCTGGTTGGTGAGGAACTCGGCCACGAAACTATTGAACATGATCATTAACTCCTCTATCATCTGATGGGACCCCCTGTTACCTGGGGAACTTTCCTCATCCAGCCGGTCATAGAAACAGTCCTCCTGCAGCCGAAACTTCCGATGGATCCTGGAGAAGTGATAAGCCACAGCTATGCAATCCTCCAGAGTATCAAAACGAAGGGTCTTTGCTGCTCCCACGTAGCAGTTCTTAATGCAGAGCTCTGCCTCTTCATAGGACAGCTGCCTGTCCGAGCGGATCACGGAGACGGTGAAGATTCCCTTTAACATCTGATCAGTCTCCTTCTCTACGGTGACAAACAAGGAGATCACCCGTCGATCTTTCTGAGGCAGGAGGCTGCAGACATCTTGGCTGATTTTGGGTGGGAACATGCACAGAGGCTCCTGCTTGGGAGCATAGTAGGTGACACCCCGCTTCTTTGCTTCCAGGTCCAAGGCACTGCCTTTGGGAATTGTGCCAGCCACATCTGCAATGTGGATCCCAATCTCGTAGTGACGCCCAAGATCCCTAATGCTGATAGCATCATCCAAATCCCTGGCACCTTGGGGGTCAATAGTGAAGGTCATGTAATTCCGACAGTCCTTCAGAGTTTCCTTGGTGAGGTTTATGTTGCTGTTGGAGGTGTATTTGGCTGACTCTCTGATGACAGCAGCTGGGTATTTGTTCTCCAACCCATACTCCAAGGCGAGGATCCTTAAGCCTTCTTCCAAAGTCAGTGCTGCCTCCAAGATCTCTGTTACTATCCCCAAAGGGTAGTAAAACCCGTCCCGCCAGGAGATGACCTGTACACAGAAGAGCTGGCATCTTCTTGTTTCCTGGCTGATCTTCTCACAGCTGACCACTCTGAACTTCCCATTGACAACCCTACGGATAGGAATGACATCGGGTTTCTCCTTCAGCCCTGGGACGAATATTTTGGTGACAGTGGGGTCGATGGGTACCATCACACGGGGATCAAACTCATCCATCATGCAGATGAAGGTCCGTTCTCTCTCGGCGCGCTTCAGGATGCCCACCACCCTCCCCTGTGGGCAGTGGCTGCTGCTGTCACTGGTGCTATTCTGCAGAATTTCCACCAGCACCTCGTCCCCAGTGAAGGCTGTCCCACAGTTAACTCTGCCTTTGATCTGGATGTTCATAGCAGGGGAGTCATTGAGGGTGAAGGCAGAAGCTCTGTCGAACCCCTCTTTGATCAGCTCACACCTCTTGTACATTTGGGGGTGCATATGCAGGTACTGCTGCATCATCTGAGAAGAGAAGCTGACATACTCCCACTTGTCTTTCCTCTGGTTTGAAGCCTCAGACTTCACATTCAGCAGCCCTTCGTCCGATACTGTCACCAGCATGTTCTTGCTCTCATCCAAGAGCTCCCGGAGGATAGGATCATCGGCATTTATACTCTCTCCCTCAGAGCTCAAGGAGTCTGTGTCACTGTCCTCCTCGACCCTCTCCAGGCTCCTGCTCCAGCTCTCCTTGTCACATGCAGCCTGTTTGATCTGAGCCATTGTCAGGTTCTCCGGGAAGATGCTCCCCTTGTCAATGCACTGCTGGATGAATCGTTTCCACACTTTGCTGCACTGGCCATGGGAGCACAAGGCCACGGCATCCCCCACCACAACCACCAGAGACTGAGCCCGGGTCATGATGGTGTTGAGCACTCTGGCCTCGTTGAAGAACTCGAGGTGGTGGGAGGCTGAGACACGCAGGCTCTCGCTGGTGTGGACTGTGCTGATGATTATGACTCGAAACTCACGCCCTGCACCAGGAGAGGACAAGGGAAAAGTCACTCAGGAGAACCCAACAGGGAAGATCCTGCCTGGCTGCCACTTGTCTATACTGTGTCACGTGGCCACTGATGTAACCTCACTTGGCTGAAACATGGGGGTCACCCGATGTCGGTAAAGCAGCTCTTAAGGATTGTGAGATCCTCTGTGCATGAACCAGGATGGACATCACAAGGCACCACCACCCATACACCTGGGAGGGAAGGAAAGGTTGGAGATGGGATGAAGGCAGAGCACAGGAGCAGTGCAGCCATGAGCACCCATAGAGTAGCCCAGCGTGCCCAGTGCCACCAGCAGCCCCTCTTTGCAAACACAGGAAGAGTTTGCTGTGAATCTCAAATTCCCTGGAGGAACTGAGGGTCTTACAAGAACAAGAGCAGTGATCATTTGCAAGGATCCCTCTCCCTTCAGGAAGAGCTCTGCTGATCACACAACAAATTACAACCAACAAGAGGCATCCTAGTGATATCCGAGCTGGGAAGAGGCTGCAAAGAAAGGGTGTGGAGATCACAAACACCTCCTGGGGTCAGTTATTCTCAACACAAGGAGTCCCAGTTGCGCAATAAAAAAAAAAACGATAATGAAAACACCGATGAGTCATAAATAAAACCAGCCTTATCCCTCTCTTGTCATCCAGAGGAGACTCCTCCTCTAGTGAGCTGTTCTGTGATTGGTACCCATCCTGGTTTCAATTCCCTTCTGTCACTCGCCACCCTCACTGGTACTTAGGGCTTCACATGATTCACACATACTCAAGTCTCTGGGATGGCACTTACAGGGTTTTTACCCTCCTACAAAGCAATGTCCACATATTTGAAATGAGTTGACAGTTGGGTGCAGATTTAATTCAGTGTGAAATCTTATTCACTCAGAATAAAAGATCTACCAACCAGAAGGAGATGGATAAGCCAAAGGAGTTCCAGGCACTCCCTCCTAATCGGTGATATGTGGACTGGGGTGGTGACAGAGACACCAAGAGGGCAGGGGAGCTCTGCCTGGTGGCACCTCCCAGAGAGGTATTTTTCCACAACAATAGCCAATATTTTGCATTTTAACGAGGAAGAAAATGTAAAGATGCTGGAAACTCCTCTGCTAATGCCCCTGTTACACAGTGGCTGTAGTTGCTATGGACCCTCCTGTCCACCACCATGACTGCAAAAGCTGTGTATAGCTCACACAGAGAAGACCCCAAAATGCAGCCAGGCATGAGGGACTGTTGCACAACACACAAACCTGGCAAATTTTCGTAGTTTTCCACTACCACATCTTGTAGCTGCTTTTTCCTCAGCTCTTGTCTTATTGCAGAAACCTGGTAAGAAAGAGGCACAACTGGACTCAGCTCAGAAATGCCACCCATCAAACACCAGGGTCCCTCATCCTGCCCAGCTGCAAGTTCCCCAAATTACTTGAAAGCAGCCACACATCTGGGCTGACTTCAGCCAGAGCTCCCAGTGCCCTGTCATTAACCTGCCTAGGAGATGCTGATAGAAGTGTTTAACTGAGCCATCCCACCATCTCTGCTCCAACCACCCAGGACATGCTACCTAAATGGAGAGTGCCTCAAAAAAACCACAGAAGTCACATGAGACCCCAGATTTCTTATTTTTGCTAGCACGAATAATAATAAATAGAGTAAAAGGTCTTTCTTAGAAAGTGTTTAGTCAGCAGTGCAGGCATAGCCCCCTCAGGTGGAATGCAGGATTCCTCTACAGACCTGCATACCACGGGAGACCACACAGATCTTCTTCAGATCCCGGACACCCCACTCATATGGCCACCTCTGGTAGATCTCTTTCACTTTCTCAATCACTTGTATTATCTCAGAGACATTTTGCCAAGAAATCATGGAGATATCCCTTTCAGCCACACCAGACACATGGCAGAACACGAGGGGATAAATTTCAGGATGGGGTGGGATGTTCCCACTGGCTTGGATAGCATTGCCTTTGCCGATGTAGAAGTGCTTGGAGATGAACTCAATAATGCCGGCAGTGGAACGATAATTCTCATTGAAGATGATCCTGCTCTTCGTGGCCACCTCATGCCTCTCCCTCTGGTAGAACCGAAAGAGCCGGTTCAAGAGGGTGTGATCAGCAGATTGCTCACCCCCAACACTGAACAGCTTTGGGGTTATCTGCATGTGGTCCCCAGCCAGGACAATGCGGGTCTCAAAGGTGGCGTAGGAGAGCGGAACCAAAGCTTCGCATTCCAACATCTGCGCAGCCTCGTCGATCATGATGTGGGTGAAGTAGCCCGGGGGGACCTTCAAGTCCTTGGATAGCATGGATGTGGTGATGATGATGCGGTGCTTGTTGATCTCGGCCTGCGTGGGGTAGCAGAAGGAGCGCTTGTCTGGCGAGAGGCAGCAGTACATCTGGGTGATGGGGTCTGTCAAGTTGATGGGCCGGTCGGGGAACATGATCCGCAGGGGAACAGCCCATGGATGCCCCATGGTCACATAGTTGTGAAAATACTCCCGGATGTAAATGTCAGCAGCGCTGGAGGGGAACAAAAAGGAAAAACATCAAGGAATTGTCAGCGCTGTTCCTAAATTCTGTGACACAAAGTTCTCTCTCACATTCTGCAACACACATCCATTTTCTCTTCTGGCTGTGGTTGACACTGCACTTGTCACAACAGACATCCACAACTGCACAAAGGAACCAGTGCCTACGCAGCCACCAATTCCCAGCCTCTTTCAATAGTGTGACTTAAAATAGGAATTGGTATTTGAGACTACGACCTCTCTTGGCACTCTTATGGAAAAATGTGCCCAACAAACCCTGTGGCCCTGACGCTGTCCAGGACCAAGCGACAAGGAGCTCTCCTCTGACAGCAAAGTGTCCCCATCCCCAGGTGAGACAAGACCTACAGGAGAAGCTTCCGTGCAAGCAAACAGCCTGGAACAGGCTAAGATTAGCAGTCACCATCTATTATGCATTAAAAACTGAAGCAGTAACAGCCTGCAAGATCAGATGTGGACACTCTTTTTAGTGTAACTGCTCTAATTTTAACAGTCTTGGCCTGGTTTCTCTGAAGGCAGATCCAATGGCATTCAGACCAGATCTGCATTTCCTCTTCCCCAAACTCTCCCTGGAAAAGTCAATAGATTGGCATGTACACAGAGCCAAACAGTCTTCAAGGGCAACTAGAGCACAATATTATCCCAACATGGGCAGGCAGCAGCTTTCTACTTCTTGTAGTACACAGTAAAGGCTGGAGAAAACTGTCTCTCCAGCCACATTCCCATTTTATGATGAGGCAGGAATATGTTAAGTGTCCAAGGCTAGGATGGACAGGGCTTGGAGCGACCTGGTTTATAGGAAGGATTTGGAACAAGACAAGCTGTAATGTCCTTTCCAACCCAAACCATTCAGGTTTTCTGTGAGTCTGCACTGCCTTTTCCACAAAGACTTCCACCCATGCCAGGCTTCCTCCTAGCAGGAACTAGAGCAGTTTAAGACAAATTCAATAAAAACTACTTTATTTAAACAAGCAACTGAAGTGCACACTGAGAAAAGGGCAGCTCAGCTCTGGCTCTGACACCCTGTCTCCCCTTCACCCCCTCAGTGAGCAATGCACCAGCTTGCCCACAGTTCTCATTGCTTCTTCCCTGCTAACCTGTTTGTGTGAGTGCAGATCAGCACCCGTGTCTTGGGTTGCCTGAGGATCTCCAAGGTGGCCATGGCCAAGGTGAATGTCTTCCCTGTGCCAAAAGGCCCATAGATGAGCAGAGGTGGGACCTGCCGGCTGGTGGTCGGCTGGCCCGTGATGAAGGAGATGGCTTGTTTCTGCTTGCTATTCCCTCTCTGTGGGGACCCAAGAGAGTAGGGGATGGAGCAACTGGCAACATCTGGCACGACCAACTTCTCATCCAACAGGCAGTCCACAGCCTGGTGCCACTGCCGGAACAGCAGCTGGTCTATTTGGAACTGGATCTCCACCTTGTGGGAGGTGTTTGCCTTGAAGTTCAGCTCCGAGCAGCATCTGCTTGGTATCTTTAGCCAGATGGTCTTCTCTGTGGTGGCTTTATGCTCCACAAAAACTTCATAAACCTGATTGTCCACAGGTGGGTCAAGGGCCAGGAAGGCGGTGGGCACAGACCTGCTCAGCAGGTACCCCTCGTCCGTGTCCGGTGAGAGGTTGTAAGGGGTAGGCACTTCAGCAAACAGCTCCCCACAGTGAGCAAACTTCGCCCCCATGGAGAGGCTCTGCAGCATGGGGGTCAGCGAGATGAGCACACGCAGGTTGAGTCTGAAAGGAGGAAATACCCAAATGAAGAACAGAGAAAGATCTGTCAGTTCCTGAGCCCTCCCCCATGGAAAGGGGATTGCCACCCACACCCAGACAGGGTCTGCCAGCCCCACAAGCACATACAGGCAGAAACCATGCTCGAGCTAATCCACAGCCACAGGATGAGACACAGAAAGCCATCCTTCTGGGCAGGTTTCCAGTTTTCTAGGAAGGCACCACAAGACCCAATGCAGAATGGACACAAGACCCCAGGAGCAGCATGGCCCCAAGGGTTAGCAACAGGTTTGCAGTCCCCAGTGAAGGGGAACCCCAAAAGTGTTCACACCTGGCACTTACTTGGCAATCAGAGCCTGCTCAGCTTCTTCCTCACGGAAGAGGAAGCTGTGCATCCTCTCCCTATAGTTGAGCCGGGTGATGGGAACGACTGCACTATTCTCACTTTGGTAATCCAGTGCCAGAGCAGGAGGTTTGTACTTTGCCAGCAGAACCACATCTTCATCAGTCTTTGGCATGCTGGGAACGATGATCCTGTTACCCCGATCCCACCGCACAAAGTTGACGGGGCGGCTGCTCTCCCTGGTGCTGGGGACGTGCTGGGGGGTCTCCCGCCGGCCCACCTTCACCTTGATCTTCTGCATGAGCGCGGGGCGCTTGCCAAAGTCAAAGACCACCCACTGCTCGAAGATGCCCAGGGTGCTGCACTCCATGCTGACCTCCACCAGCGCGGTGCGGGGCGAGGAGGACACGGTGGCCACGTGCTCCCCACAAATGTACTGCAGGCCCCGGGAAAGCCCATTCCCCGAGAAGTAGAAGTTGACTCCAGGCTCCCGCTTCAGCAGGGCCACATGCTGCAGATGCATCTGCCATTGAGGAGAAGACAGGGACACAGTGAGGGCAACCCACGGGAAGAGCCCAGCAGCTGGTGAGGCGCTCCAGCAGCATTTCCTAGAAAAAGCTGCTAGAGGAACCAAACACTATGTCAGTCTCATCACAGCTTATTCCTCATGCAATCCCGCAGCAATTACTTTAAGGTCTCAGAGAACCAGAGGTTTCAGTTTAATATCAACCAGTGTGCAGTAAATAGGAAATCTGCTTTGGAGAAGACAGGCTTTTGCCCCCAACACCCACAAAATCCTGGGCAGGAAAGCAGCTGAATGTTGTTATTTGTGATGATACAGGGGAGGTGTTGAGAGCAGCCAGGTCTGCCCCAGGACCACTGCACATGACAGGAGACACGTCGCTGCACCCCCTGCACACAGCCCTAGTGCAGGCACCACCTGAGCAGCTCCTGCATACCCAACACATGTCCTCATTTAAACATGCCCAAATCCCCAGCCTTCTGCCCCTTGCAGAAATAATAACTAAAAAAACCCCCAAGCAAACAAAACCCTCCAAAGGACTGAGCTTACCTGAGAGTGGACCTTGAACCGCCACTGGTATTTCTTCTTCCTGTCCTCCAGCTGCACATGCAGAGGCTGCTCACACACAACTCGGACACCCTCAACGTGCTCAGCCATCTGTGGGGAGTCATGAGAGGAGAGGGACTGAAGGCAGCATCCCAAGGACACACCTCAGAGCCCTCCGCAGTGCCATCTTCATCCCTGCTTTTAAGCTACATCCTCCCAAGAGGGATCAAGAGCACATCCTCGTATTCCATCCTCCCCCACCGCTGCTCCAGATCCCCACGCAGCAGCCTTGGGAAGAGGACCCACAGCATAGCTCAAGTACCCCAAGCAGGCTCTCAGGTTGCCATTTCCAAAGAGATGACGGAAGGAGGATGCCACATCCCTTTTTGCATCCCCATTAAGAAGGTGAGCAGTGGTCTCCATTCCCAAGCTCTCACACCAGAGGATTCCTGTTATGCGCTGGACCAAAGCGATCCCGTCCTGGCCCTGTGCCTGCCACTCACAATTAACTCACAATTAACACCTCGTTGGAGCACATCCTATACTCAGCAAGGAGCCGGTCCTGGTAGGACAAGAGCCCATCCTTCAGGGCTTGCTTCTTTTTCTTCACAGAAACCTTCACCCTCTGGATCCACTCCTGCAGCTCCTCTTTGGAATGAGCCTTGGTGCAGCTGTTCCCCATTTCACACACCTCCGCTCTGTCGGGAGAGAGGTGTTCCAGGTGCCACCCGTGCCTGGTGGCAGGGGGATCCCCGGGGAGCCGGCACCTGCCTGCTGCCCCTGCCCTCTTCCCTGTTGGGCCTTACCTGCTACACAGCGAGAACTTGGTCAGCCCGAGTGGCGGTGCGCGATGGACCCACTGCACGGAGCTGTCGGCCGAGAGCATCTGCACATGCTCAATGGAGGAGCAGTGGTTCTCGAAGCTCTCCTGTGAGTTGCAGGTCACCAGGCAGATGCTGCAGTAGAAGTGCACGGGCGCAGGCACCGCCAGCTTGCCGTTGGTGCTGCCGGTGCCCACAGATGGCAGCAGGTCGGAGCGCAGCAGTCCGTGCTCCCTCTCGGCCTCCCAGACGGCCATCTCCACATCACTGTGGGCGTACTGGCAGCGCTGCGGGCCGTGCCTGCAGGGCTGGCCCCGGGACACGAACCGGCAGTAGGTGAGGGTCTCGATGAACTCGGGGCAGGGCCGGATGGCCGTGTACTGCTGCTTCCTCTGGCTGTCCAGCACTGCGTGCACCAGGAGCGGGTGCCAGGTGTGGTGGGACTCACAGAGCCACCCGCAGCCACCCGCTGTGATGCGCTGGGGGCGGGCGAAAAAGCAATGCTTGCAGATCTCCTGGAAGTACCCCCCGAACTCGCTGGTGATCTCACTGGCAGCAGTGGCAGTGGGTTGGGGGGTGGCAGCGGGGTGCTCCCCCAGCTGCGCCTGCAGCACCGCCGCCTTCAGCCAGCGCCGCTCCAGCTGGTGTTCCCTCTCAAAGTTCCAGACCATGGCCTCCTCCGCGCTCCAGGCGAAGGTGCACTGGTTCTTGTGCCTGTTGCAGCCCATCCCCACCACGTAGTACCTGCAGACAGCATAGCGCGCCGGGTTGGGGAAGCCGGGCCGCCGGGACACCTTCCTCCATGCCGTGCTCCGGCGGCTGCGGCAGCGTGCCAGCAGGATCTCGTACATGCACTTGTGCTCCACCTCCCGCGGGTGGTAGGTGATCTCGTTCTCCTTCACGCTGCACTTGGAGCAGACCAGGAGCAGCTCCAGCTGCTGCTGGAGGCTGCCCAGTGGCACCTTCGGGCCCTTGGCCATCGGCATCTTTGGCAGCAGCTTGAGCGGAGCAAAATTAATGGCGGGAAGATCTCAGAAGGTGATGCCGTGGGGAGGAGGTGCCGTGGAGCGAGTGGCCTTGCCCCAGCTCACTGCATACCTGCTGGTCATTGGTGCGAGCTCATGAAGCCTGACAAAGGAACAAGGAACAAGTGACTTAGCAGGAAACATAAGTCAATCCCTGGCTGGGCACAGCCAGGAACCTCACCCAGGCAACCTCAGCCTCAGCACCCTCTCCCCCAGCTCTGTTCCCTCACCAGCCCAGGTCCCAGGGGAGTGTTTTGCACAGGAATCAGACTGCTGAGTGGTGCTGGTTCCCAGCAGGGCTCAGCCTGGTCCCCGATGTCCCCATAGACCATCAGCATTTACCATCCAAAGTGGCAAAGCAGCAACTGATCCAGAGGGCCCAGCACAGTCCCCACAGCAGCCACTTTTCCAACTTCCTCTTCCTGCTGCCAGCACCTGCCCCACCTGGGGTCCCTCCTGCCAACTTTCTTTCTTTATCCTCTTTTCTTGCCTGAGTTGGCCAGGCAGCCCCACACCAAGAGGGAGAAACCCAGCCCCAGCCCCTCAGCCCATCTGCCCCATAGCACAGAAGATTAATTGGAATTAATTAATGAAGCAACCACCCTCTTTGCTCCTGGGATGCAGCAGCCAAGGCTGGGAGATGGGCATGCTGGAACAGGGGTCTGCAGGCATCTCTCCAGCTGGCAGCTCTGTAAACATCCGGCCGGGAGAGCTCGGCCCTGGCGGTGAGGAAGGCAACTCACTGCTCACTGCCCTCTCCAGCCACCAGCTCCGGCATTTGCCACCAGTTTCCTGGGTAACCAGAGGCCAGGAGCATCCCTGGGAATGATGCTGCAGGGTTTGGTGGCTGGGCCACGTGGTCAGGGTAAAGGGAACATGCCCGGGCACATCTATGGGCAGGGTGTGCTGCCAAGAAAAGCCACCGGCCTCCTGCCGAGCACCCAACTTGGGCTCCTGGCCAGCAGCCACCACAGACTGGCTCTCTGGCAATACCAGGGAAGTGCAGGATTTGCAGTTGAGGTCCAGTGGACAATGGAGTAGGAAGGCAAACCTTGCATTGCTTCTGCACTTTTAATTAAGGATCCTTTCCTCTCTTCTAGCATAAACAGGGTGCTGCGCAAAGTGAGCAGGAAGTGTTGAGGCTGCTGCTCCAGCTGGGGCTCCAGACAACAAACACCAAGCTGGAAGTGGCTGGAGCATCACCCACATTCCCAGCGTACCCTTAAAGAGCTCCTCACCTCCCATCCCAGTGTCACAGCATCCACCTAGTGCTGAGCCATGGAGGAGTCATCTAATCCTACTTCTCTCTGTGTGCATCAGGTCAGACACGTGCTCAGTGGATAAACACTCGCTTGGTTTATCTCTCAAGGCCTGGCAGCAAGCCTGGCGCTGGGCAGAGCTGCAGGTTTCCATTTCAGGAAGCTGTGGGATTCCGTGGCAGACTCCCACGCCAGCGGTGGCCTGATTGGGGTCACTGTGCCAGGCCACGGTGCCATGCCAAGAGCTCTGCATCCAGAGCTAAATCACCCACACTTAGCTCTGTGACTTCCCTTCCAAACCTTTACTTGAAGCACTCAGTGCAGGCTGGCAGTGAAAGAAGAGCAGTGACCCCGAGCTGGCTGGGGCCAGCAGAGAGCCAGGGTATTCCTATCCTCTGGCTGTAACAAGGTCACGGTCATTGGAATAAAACTTTCTGCAGTCCAGGGGTCAGGAGCCCTTTGTTTTGGTTCTACCACAAAAAAGAAAAATTGGAGCCACAGCTGAGGTTCTGGTGCTGCCTGATTGCTGCTTGATGCAGATAAAATGCGATGCATTGAAATGAAATTATTTGGCAAAATTTGAAAATAAGCACCAATAAAGAGAGGAGGGGGAGTGGAATAATCTGTCTCATGCCCAAGGGAATCAAGGGATGTTCCCTTGATTCCCAGCAAGACAGCAAAGCCAGCACAGTGCTGGTGGGGGCTGCAGAACCCCTAGAACTTCTCCTG
Source organism: Hylia prasina (assembly GCA_013397195.1). Lineage (NCBI taxonomy): Eukaryota > Metazoa > Chordata > Aves > Passeriformes > Sylviidae > Hylia > Hylia prasina. Next base: position 42,918 of record VYXD01013800.1, on the reverse strand, counting down.
TCAAACTGCTCCACGCTGTGAGTACCAGAAAAACCCCTGGACACTGGGAACCAGGCAGAAGTCTGGGGAGACACAGCCTGCTCCGAGGGCTGGACTACGGGAGGGAAAAACCCTGCACCTTTTGGGGATCAAAATCCCTCCTGTTTTAGCCTGGGGAGACTGTTTGCACGAAGAGAGCATTCCCAGTCGGCTTTCCCTGGGAGTTCAGGGATGCACTGGAGCTAAGCGGGACCCCAGGGCAGAAGGAGTGTCCCTCACGACCGCGGGTTCAGGCTGCCCCGGGACCTTGGCACAGGGCAGGGGGGACACGGAGGGCGGCGGCGGCAGCGCGGGCCAGGCTGTTCCCGAACCTCCACAGCGGGAACGCCCGGAGTGGGACACAGGTCACGCTCAGCTGCCCAGAGCCTTTCAGCTCCTTTGAAGCTGGCGAGGGCAGCACGTTCCCACTGGGACTGACATCTGCAGTTTCGGGAACACTTTGGTATCCCTCCGATAGCAGTTCCACCTTCCTTCCTCTGCAAGTCTCCGCCTCCGGCCGAGCCCTCCAGGGAAAGGCACTCCAGCTCAGGGTTTGTGCGACATCTGTGCAACACAGTAACCGGTGAAAACTCCAGCGTACCTCAGTTGCCCGCGGGAGGGAAAGAAATCTGGTCGCTGGCGCTCGGCTCCGTGCGGAGGGAGCCGAACTTCCCGGTCCCGGCACGTCCACAGCCGCAGAGCTCATGGGAGACGCGGTCCCGCAGCACCTCCGGCACCGACCCACCCGGTTAAACGCCTAAGAACTGCCCCTAAAGACCGTGCAGGACAGCCAGGGTGCCACTGGAATTCATGCCTAGGCAGGGCATCCCAGCTGGAAAAAGCTAAGAGGGAATATTCCACCTTTAAAGGGGTCAATTCCCCTGCTGTTTATTTTTTTAAGAAGGCGTTTGATTTTGAGCAAACTGCCAGAACATGCTCTGGGTCTGGAGGTGGGAGGGAAGAGGAAGGGGAAGTGCAAACCCCGCTCAAAGTCTCTGCACAGCACTAGTGCTGACGCCAAATTAAAGATTTTTTTTCTCTCTACAGCACTGTTACACTAGGAAAATAAAAATAAAAATAAATTTAAAAAAGAAGGAACTTTTGCAATCCAAGCTTGGGTGGAGGGAAGACACAAGACATGAGGAAGTGTGCCACAAGACAGCTGTCCCACTGGGAATAAATCTGATGTCAATAGGGCAAAATCCAAATACTTCAGGGAAGGTAAGAGCAGATGAGGAGCAGTATTTACCAGCAAGCCACAGACCATTATTTACAAGTTGAATTTTGTATATTTCAAGAAAACCTTTTTTACACTGATTCTGAGATGCTCTCCCTGGCATTTAAAGCCACTCACATCCTGCTGATGGGTGACAAATCACCGTGACAGACAGAGGCTGGTTTATTGTACCCCCAGCCCCACCTCTTTGAGTTCTGCCTCTCTTCCAGGCACCAACACAGCTTCATGCAACCTCTGCCCAGCTCTAGTTCAGCCTTGCCACAAACCGAACCCAAACAGAGCACACCATGGCCTTGCTGATGGCATTTCCTCTGTGCTCAGGAAGATGCTTGGGGTCAGGGCCGGGCCATGCTGTGTCCGAACATCGTCCCTGGCAGGCGCCTTGCAGGGCAGAGATAATCACATTTCCCTGGAAATTGTGAGGGGAAGCACGGCTGTGGTAGAGAAATGCTCATCGTGCCCCTGCATCCCGATGCTTCGAACCCATCCTATCCCAGCAGGAGGAAGGCAGCCCTTCTCTGAGCTCTTGGCTTCGTTAATTATTGACAAAATGTTAGGCAACGCGCTACGCTGGAGTAAGCCAAGTGCCCCTCGATCAGAGCATGTGACGTGGATCAGAGTGTTGGGAGAGGGATGGGGACAGGGGACCACGTGCCTCGGGTGGCTGCAGCTCCACACCCCGGTTACCAGATCTAGCCAAACCCTTGGAAGTTTTTCTATAGCTACAAGCAGCACTCAGAGCAACAGTGCAAGACCTTCCCAGCATCTCCAGCACCCTGCCAGCGATCAGCACAGCCGGGCTGGCCGGGAGGGTTTGGAAACGGTGGAAGAGGGGCTGCCTGGCAGATGCTCCCCCCACCACCTGCAGTCCTCCTGGCCGTACCGAAACCGCATCGCTCTGGAATCTCCCTCCAGTGCAAAAACAGCCTCCAAAGTTCTTGGCGCCCCCCCTTCCCAGTCTTTTTCAACCAGACAGCTCACTCCACATCCCACTCAAGAGCTGGCACTACCAGCCTGGCTGCTGCGTGACAGCCGCCACACCACTGCACGAGTGTGTGCAGGTACAGACCCTCCAGTTTGTGCAGAGTCCCGAGACACGTGGACCCCAAGATGCTGCATCTGCTTTTATCCAACTGTAAGAAGTTCACCGGGAGCTCCCAGATGCCATCCCCGGAGTTCAGAGGCGGCAGCAGGGTTAAAACATCGCGGTCAGGGATCGCTCACCGAAGGCAGCGCTGTGCACCCCCGGGGTTCTCCCCACCGTCCCGACGGGGCTTTGCACCTCAAAACCTGCACTCCGGCTAATGACCCTCCTCTCCCGAACCCATCTCAGCCCAGGCAGGGACGCTGCGAGCCGGGGCGGGGGCTGAGCGGGATGCGCACCCCGCACGCCCCGCAGCATCCCGCCCGCCCTACAGCACCCCACGGCTCGCTGGCTGCGGGGCTACAGGGGGCACCCTCGGTCCTGCAGCCCCGCAGGGCGCTCCGCTGACCGCCCATCCCCGGAGCTCCCCCACCTCCGGAACGCCCCCC
>VYXD01013800.1:20643-39945 GCA_013397195.1 Hylia prasina | reverse complement strand
TCCCCCAGGTGCAGAGGGGCCGCCCCCGGGGAACTGCTCACCCGCAGCAGGTCCGGATTCCTCGCGCTCAGGTTCGGTCCAGAGCGCGCCGGGAGCGGCGGCACCGGAGTTTTAAGTGAATATGGGGCGACAGCCCCCGTCTTCAGCCCGGCCCCCCGGCAGCCTCCTTTTTAATGGCTCGGGGAGGGGGCGGAGGGGGGGGGCAGAGCTCTGCCCTCCTTTCTGTTCATCATCACTTTCGTTTTCCGTTCGCTTCCCCTGGCGCGATGCACCCGCTGCAGAGCTCAGCCTCGAGCCAAAAACAAACCCCAAATCCACCCCCGGCAGCAGCCGAGTCTCATTTGCATCGTGTTTCGTGGGGCAGCTCCGACGGCCGGGGCGGCAAGACCCCGCACCCCAGTTTGTGGGCACGTGTAACCAAACAAGCACTGTCAGCTGATGCTCAGCGCCCCAGGAGTGGGGTTCCTCAGCACCCGGGCTGTGGAGCCCCTACCCAGCCCCTTCACACCTCCCCAAACCCATCACACAACAGCTCAGCACCTCATCACAGCAGAGGCAGCGCCCTCCCCCTGAGCGGTTTGGTGATGGGCCAAATTTGCGGGTAATACACACAGAACCAACAAACCCTGACACCCGGTATGATCCCAACACACCCGCTCCCAAGCGAAATCCCAGGAAGCTCCTCTAAGAGCCCCAGCCCCAGGAACCCACAACAACAGCTGCATCTCCCAGCCTGGACACAAAGCTTCAGAAAGTCCTGACCTGTAAAGCACGGGCTGTGCACAACACAGCGGTCAAGCCCCAGCATCCCCACTTAATGGAATTATCTTCATGCCAGAAGCCAGCTGCAAGCCCTGGAAACAACCAGGGGAAACAAGCACACCTCCAGCTACAAGCGGCTGTAAAAAATCACAGGCACCAGAGGCAAAGTGTCCCTGCTGACCGGGACCATGTTCAATCCTTCCATCGACTGATGGGCACGTCGTGCTTGGTGGTGCCACCTCAACACAAAGCCAGCCTTAGCAACAAAAGAAAAGTTTTTCCTCAAAGCAAATGGGAGGAGGAAACACAGAGCCAACCTGTGGGGCACGCCGGCACTGGAGCAAGGAGGAAGGAGGGGCAGAGACCAGTCTGTGGCACGTTTGTCAACACCAGTGGAAAGAGGAAGAGAAACGATGTTTTTGACCTTCTTGCTTTGTGCAGTCGCAGCCTTTGGGTGCCTCAGAGGGAGCTCTTACCTTGCTCCCATCCAGCAGCACCCTGGGGAGCCAAGAAAAGGGTTTTCCACCAAGGAGAGGAGTGGGGCAGCCCAGGCCTCTGGGTGCTGGATGGACCCCACTGGAGCAGAGGGCACGGGATGGAAACCAGCAGAGCACTGGGTGGCTGTGGAAACCAGACATTCCTGGGCAGCAAAGCCACCAGATCTGTGCAACAACACCCTGGTCACTGCTGCACCTGTGGCAGGATGACCACCTGCACAGGGCCATGGCTGCCAGGCTCTGCTGCACTCTGTGCTCTGTCAGCGAGGAGCAGTGGGTGGCTCAGCCTCACAGCAGGATCTGACCCCATGGACCCCCGTGCTCAGTGCTCCCATCCAGGAAAGGGCTTCCCAGCTTTGTCCTTGCAGCTGCCATGGGAATGTTATGGTTTGTGTAGCACCAGGGCCCCATCCCTGCCTGGGAAGGAGTGACCAAGTGAGGCACATCAATCCCTGATATCAGAGTGGTCCGTAGTGATGGAGTCCATCCCCATTTGCTGCTGCCTGGGGCAGGAATCACCCTCTCTGCAGCCTTGACCCTAAACCACAACGAAGGTGTCTGTGACAGCATCAGACAGCAGTGGAAAACAAACAAAATACCTGGCACTACTCCCCTGGGGAGCCAGGATTGGCAGTGCCCAGCTCACCCAGGGGGAGCAGCCTTGGCACTGAAGCTTCACTCTGGTTTTACAGGTGGGATATCTGGAGGTTGCACTGATTTTACAGGTGGGATATTTTCCCTCCAGCTCTAGAAGCGAACAGCTTTCACTATATTATACAAAGCTTCCGGTCCTGCTCAACACACAGCAAGGGGCAGCGGAGCAGCCCAGGGAGCAGCCGGCTCTGCCGTCCCTCCATCGCTGGCGGCAGAGCGCAGGGAGCCACTGCTGGAGCCTCCTTTGGGAGGAGGCAAAGCTGCGTCACCACATCCACGGCATTAGGGCGGGGGAGAGCCGAAACCCAGGATCTGCCGATTTTAGACAAACAAACACCGAGCCGAAAGCGCTGAGTTTCGGTTTCCATTCCTGCGGCGACACGGCCGACCGTCACGGAGCGATTTCCCCAGGAAACCATCGCTGCTGTTCCCCGCCCCAGCGCCAGACACGCTGCCCTTTGTGTGCTGCACACCCCCCGCTTGTCCGAGGAAGTTGCTGGGAGCTGGGAGAGCCTTCCCGCGAGGGTGCTGGAGCATCTCCTGTCCCGGTAACAGCCCTAACCTGCCCAGAGAGACGCAGAGAGTGAGGAATTGGTGATTTCTCACAGCCTCCACTCCCTGGCACCCCTGCCGGGCAGGACCGTGGCAAGGCTTTGCTCGCGGTGCTCCCGGGAAGCGGGAGCCTCTGCTCTTTCCCAGACACTGCAGTCTCCTCCTGTGGATACTGGAGGAGAAAATGCAAGTGGCTGAGTCTCCATCACCACACAATCCCGGGAAAAACAGGGACTTGGCATGAATCATCTGCAGCCCTTACATAATTTTGTCTCTGGGTGTGAGTCTTCTACACCTGGCTGTGAGTGGAGCAGCCCTGGGGTCCCCACGGGAGGAAAGGGGAGCAGATCTCAGCCCCCAGGGGGGCCCCAGGAAGGCAGTGCCAGCAGCACCAGGCTGGTAGAATGGGTGCTGAGAGCCCCAGCCCTGCCCAGGGACCCCAGGCTCACAAAGCATGTTGCCACACTGGTATCCACAGCAATGTCCCAGCTGTGGGGTGCACGACATCCACAGCAATGGGTGCAGCCCCCCGGGGAGGGCTTGGGGGCTCCCCCCTGCAGAGCCCCAGGTCTCAGCGCCGTGGGGAGGGAGAGCTGATCCACAGCACGAGTTGATCCACTCTCCACGAGCAATGCTTTACCATCCCTGCTGAAACCAGGGCTGCCAGGCCAGGATCTACAGCCACACTCAATGGGACTTCCCCCGCCCCGCGGCCAGGGAATGTTGCCCAATCGCCCACGGCGGCATCCAGCCCGAGGAGACTCATCCAGACACTGATAATCTCTGCTTACAACTTCCCTTCTTAGCTTTTCCTTCTCAGCCCTCATCGTACTGCGAGCTGCTGACTGTGCAAGCCCCCGGCTGCCCTCGGCCAGGCAGGGAAGCGCCGCGGCACACTCGGGAGCAGCACAGCCACCCCAGGAGTGGAAAATGTCACCGGGGCATCCCTGAACGTCCCAGGCGTTCTCTGGAGGGAGCCACGGCTGCCCCACCGGCACCTCCCCGACTGGCTGTCCCGAGAGCTGCTGCAAAGGGAGGGAAGAATTGCACCAGCCCAAATCTGCCTAAGCTTTTATTGCTTGGGGATCTGTTTACATCCCAAGGAAGAGCTGCTTTGCAGGGTAAAGTACACCCACGCTGGGAACGCTTTGCCGGTGAGGTGATCTATAGTCTCAGGGCAGGTAAAGGTGCACGGAGCCAGAGAAGGGCTGCTGCCTCCGGCTTGCTCTGCCCCAGCCCTTGTTGCCCACACCAACACAGAGCTGACACAAATCCTGTCCCACCCCATGCTCCACCTGAGGCCCTCTCAGATACCTTTAAAGAGGAGTCAGGAGGTCCCTCCAGCTGTCCCCTTTCCACCTGAACATTCCCTCTCCCACAGCCCCTGGATAACTGGGACAAGTTTGGCCAAAGCAGAGGTGGCTGGAGTAGTATGCTGAGCCCACAGCTCTCCAGGGCTGGGCAAAGGCAGCACAGCTTTCCAGCCCTGGCACTGCTGGGGAAACGTGTCCCTGTGTTGCAGAGAGACATTCACTCACCATTGCAGCACAGGAAGGGGGGAATTCAGGATGGAAACACACCTCAGGTGTGGCTCAGCACTGCTGCTCACGCTGAAGAGGCAAAAGGCAGCTCAGGCTGATCACAACCCTTTATATGTCCTCGCTCTGACACGCTACTGCTGTCCCAAGTGCAGAGATATGACAGCGATATCTTAGCAGCAGCCAGCTGGGAGGGAAAAACCTCTGATAAGGCAGGACTCCTCCTCAATTGCGGCCCCAGCTGAGTCTCAGCCAAAACGAAACAAAATCTAATGCTTCAGAGGAATAGATCACTTTTCTTCCTGATTACTTGTCAGAACTCTTCTAAACATAGGTTGGGGACCAGCGATTATCAGCACTGGGTGCAGCCAGGCTATCCCTGGACAACCAGACTTTGGAGCTGCATTTCAGGCTCCTTGCACACCCACGGCCAGAGGGATCACAGAGGACACATTTATATTTACATTCAATAAAGTGTGTTCCTGTCCTGCCTTAGCTCCATTTCACAATCCCAGCTGTCATACTTGGACATAGAAAACACAATAAACCAGCAACATCTTTCAAAAAAATATTTATTACTCAATAAAGTGACCTGTCGTTGCTGCTGTTGCCAGATCAAGTTTGGAGAAACCCCAACACTCCGAGCACCCAACTCCTTCCAGCCGGAGACAGCGTGAGACACACAGGCCCTGGGATGGGACCTGGTGAGAGTCACAGCCAGTGGGGGGCTGAAGGAGAACGGGGGCATCGACCACCCCGGCACAGAACAGCTGCTTGATCCCAGCAGGGAGGGGATGGCAGTGTCCGGCTCCCGCGGGATGCTGGGGACAGCAGGGTCCCCCCTTGTGAGGAAGTGTGAGCTCCTTGGAGCACGGCCGTGGGGCTCAGCTCTGCACGCTCTGCAGCACGGCTCTGCCATGCAGAACGAGCTTCCCAACCAGGGCTTTGCTTAAAAATCGCCGTTGGCTTAAAAAAAATCCCAAGAATGGATTTTTTTTTTTTTTTGGAGAAAACTAGAAAAAGACCCATAATCCTCAGAAGTCACAGCTCTTCTCAGCCCACTGGGTTCCTCTTTTCCTGCTCCTTCCCCAGCAGACCTGGGCAAACACCATGCCCACTGTTGCAACAGCTCCCACTTGTTTCTGCCACCCAAAGCCAGTGTCACACACAAAACTCAACGTCCCAGGGCCTGTGCCCATGCTGCCAGAGCCCTTCCTGGCGTCAATGATTGTACACATCCATGGAATTCCTGCTCCTGGCATCCCTCTCCACTCCTGCAGCCCTGGGGGATGGGGAGCAGCCAGCTCCCTGCACATCAGACTCCTCGGCAGCTTCTTTTTGCTACTGCCTTCTCCGTGCTCCTGCCCACACCTCTGATGGGCACTGCTCCAGCCGTGCCTGCCAACGAGGCTGGGCTGATGACCCAGAGCAGGAAAACTATTCCAAGAGAACAGGGGAGGAAAGCTTTATAAAAAAATAAGCTCTTTTTTTCTTCTCTCCTCCAAACAAGGCAGAGCATTTCTGCCTTTCCCTTCTCCAGGCATCCTTCCTCCCCCCTCCTTCCCTCTGACCTGAACCTCCTTGCTCCCCACACGAGCCGCTCTGACTCTTGTTAGCCCGTGCCCCTCGTGACACCGCTCCTCGTCCCACAGCGCAGCCAGAGAAGAGGCAGTTCCCCCCAGAGTGGCACGGCCAGCGTCCCTCCAGGCAAGTCCCCCCTCTCACTTCTGCTCCGCCTCGTCAGCCACTGCGGTCACCTCGATGGCGGCGGCAGCGTGCTCATCCCCGGCCGCCTCGGTGGCACCGGACGGGACAGTCACGACCGTGCTCCCACTGGGAGCTATTTGTGTCACATTCTGGATGGTCGTGCCAAGTCCTGGAAGCGTCAGGAGCTGGAAGGGGCTCATCACCTTCACCACCGTGCTGCCATCCTGCACCGCAGCCGTGCTCAGCACCGTCAGGTTGGAAGCGTCCGGGTGGATCTCCACCGTGCCCGGGAAGGTGGAGCCGGCCGAGGCCAGCACCGTGTACCCCCCCAGCAGAGGGGAGGCCGGGGAGCTGGCGGCGGGGGGCTGGGCTGGGCTCTTCCCCAGCACCGAAGGAGGGAGGGCCGAGACCACTTTGCCAAGAGGGAGATTGGCAACCTGGGACACCGGCACGCCGGGGGTGACAGCGAGCTGCGCTGGCTGGGACAGGACTTGGGAGGTGATGGCAGCTGGTCCGGAGGTGGCCCTGGTCAGCCTGGGGCGTTTCAGGGGAGTGGGAACGGAGACGGGTGTGAGGGTCATCAGAACGTTGTTGAGATGCTGCGATTTGTGCTTCAGCTCCTTCGCTCGCTTGCGGTGCTCATCGCACTGCTGCTCCAGAGCTGCAGAGAGAAGACGTTTGGCTCAGCCTGGATCCTGCACAAGCTTCCCAGAGGCCTGTGGCAATGCCTGGTGTGGCTGGTTGAACAAACACCAGCTTTAACATAACCCCCACTTTCCCAGCCCAAAAGAAACAGTGCTGGCAGCGATGCTCAGTGCCACACCGGTGTGTCCAGGGCATACCTGCCAAATCCCGTGTGTACTGCTCCCTCGAGCGATCCATCTGGCACTTGTGGCTGGCCAGGACCTTCTTGACCAGATCCAGCATCCCAAAGTTCTGGACTACGTTGTTTAGTAAAACAGCATCTTAAAAACAAGATACAGAATCTTTGAGAAAGCAAAATTCCTTGCGCAAACTATTTGTGGCTTGGCAAAAGCCAGATGACAACAAACACGTCCAGCTGAGACAGTCAAAATCTGCAGTAGGGTAATGCAAGAGGCTGGGGAAGAGGAGAAGGCAGAAGCCATGAGAAAGGGCAAGAGGTCACCAGCATATAAACAGTCCTCTCCTGCCTAGCAGGGGTGATAAGAAATCTGCTGGCACAGTAGCTGCTTGCTGCATCATTATTCCAATGGCCTAAATTCCACCTCAGTTCCCAAGCCAAGCATTTGTCCAGACCCAGAGCAAGCAGAGAGGAAGTCCCAGGCATGGGGAACTAGAGAACTGAGGTCACCTGAATTATCCCCAAGTGCAGCCTCACCAATCAGCCAGAAATGAGATTTTTTAAAATGATGAGCTATGTCCTGATTGTGCCATCCAGAAATCCCTAAGGATAAAAAAAATCCACAAGCCCCTCTCCCAAGATGACTGACCCCCCATCTGCAGATCCTTACCCCCAAGCTGCAGTGGGGGATCCTGTGCTCGCTGCTGCAAGCCCTTCATGGTCTCCACCAGCTCCTGGTGGAACTCATGGATCACTTCTTCTAGGAGACCACTGTCCTTCAGACCTTGCCAAAAAGCAAAGGTGTCATCTGGAGAAAGAGGAAGCAAGGGAGAACCTCAAAATCCACGGTGGGGTTTAATGGTAATCTGCTATGGGCTCCCTGTGGACACCACTGCAGGGCTGCAATCCTGCCAGGCTGGGAGAGACCCCTGAGGTCACAGGGCTGGGCAAAGCCCACCCAGAGCATGGACCCAAATGAGGATACGCTCTCCCCACCCCTGTCCCACACCAACAGGACCCTTTGCTACAGCCAGTAGCACCAAGGAGAATGATTTCCTGACTCTTCTGATAAGAATTTTCTTCCCCTAGAGCCACATTTGGCCCTGGCTTTGATATGTTGGTGCTTGGAAACAATTTCATCCCAAGGCTGCACAGCCAGCCCGCACACCGGTGGGATATAACACAGTGCTATTCCACAAGCAGCAAAGGAATAATCCCAGGGGAGGTTCATGCAAGGCTGCTCTGATAAGAGGGTCGTCCCTGCTCCTTAACCTGCTGCTTCCCTCTTTCCCCACATCTCCTCCGCCCAGCGAGCCCTGCAGGATCCCAAGCCATACCTCCAATGCTGGTGCTCCAATCACTGGCATCCTCGCATGTTTCTATGGTTATTGTAGCCGGGGATCCGTTCACTGCAACCAATAGCAAAAAAGAAGAGAAAAAAATTCCCAGGTCCTGAATCTTCCCTGTATTTTCACAGGCTGTTTCCAAGGGAAGCACTCCCTTGCTGCATGTCTGCGACTTCTCCTTTATATTGCACAGGATCACATCTGTTTGAATGCAGATCTCAAAGCTGAACAGAGATGCCCAAGTGGTTGTGGCGCCAGCTGTACTTATTTTCCTACACTGGAGTGCAACCCCCAGGGATTGCTCCTGCAACCTCTGCAGCACAAGAACACACGCTTGAGAGCAGCATTTCCCTCCTGTTCCCCCCTGCAAACACACCAGCACTGCTCAGGGCAAAAGTCAAACAGATTTAGAGTTTGATGTTTTTGGCTTTTTTACCCAGCCACTGTTTGTCTGGAGGGTTTCTAAAGCCTCCAAGGGAAGAGCAGCACCCCCACTGCACAAGGATGCAGGGGGGATTCCTCCTTCCCTTCTGCTCTGCCAAATCTCAGCAGTTTTGTTACCATAGAGCCGGGAAACAGGCGTCATTCATGCCGTGCGCAGGAGCGGGATGGATGGGAATGTGGCCAGAGCCCCACGGAGCTGTGCAGAGCCTTTGGAATGCTCAGTTGCAGCCATTAAATCCAGTCCCTCTGCTCCTTTACTCTGCAGCTTTCAGGGCTCTGGTTATTTCAGCACAGCCCAGCAGCTGGCAAACATCTCCCATTAATGAGCTCATGTTGAACAGGGAGGATTGAAGTGGGCTGTGCTGTGCATTATCATCAGCTTCCCCACCACAATTCCAGGATGTGGTGGATGGGTGCTCTGCAGAGCCAGCCAAGGGGCTTATCCTGTCCCACAGGCACCACCAGGAGCTTGGGGTGTGGGGCACTTTGGGGGCTGTTCTTAATGCTCAGGGGCAAAAGGAGTTAAATATAGAAGTACTTCAAAATTAGAACGCTTTCCAATGAGACAGTTGTCTGTAATTATAGGTCAAATTCATAAAATCAGAGAATGGTTTGGGTTGGAAGGGACCTCAAAGCTCATCTCATTCCAACCCCCTGCCATAGGCAAGGACACGTTCCACTAGACCAGACTGCTCCAAGTGCTGTCCAACCTGGCCTTGGACATTTCCAGAGATGGAGCAGCCACAGGGACCTTGGTTATGTGGCATTTGTGTGCTCTGATGCAGCAGAGCCCCTGCTGAGGGTGAGGAATGGCTGCACGTACCATCGGCAGAGGCGGGAGTCAGAGGGATGTACTCTGTCGATGTCTGGCTGGTCAGGGACACCCTGGCTCCAGTCAGGTCAATTTTGGTGCTCCGGCAGGTGTTGGAACAGACCTTTGTGTGCTGGTAGAAATCCAGCTCTCCTGAGTCCATAATCTTCCTGAAGGACAGGGAGCAAGCACAAGGACAGGCACATCAGCAACAGCTAAGAGCTCTGAGATGCAGCTCCTGGCAGCCTTCACACCAAACTTCTGAGTCCCAGAACACAGGAGAGCCCTTACTGGGATTGATTAACTCATTTCTTAAGGAAGGAAGGGGAAAAGAGATCTGATCCCAGCAGCACACCTCCTCTGAAACTGCAGCTTCCAGCTAAAGGGTCAGCTGGAGTCTCAGTTCAGGGTGAGACCACAAGGAGCTTCTTTCTTGCCTTTTTGACTCTACGGTTCAAAAGGAGACAGGACATAACCCTATTTATAAACTAAAATCAAGTCTCTCAGCTCATTGAAAGGGAGTGGCAGCACTGGAACATGGGATCTTCCAATCCAAGAATGTTAGCTCCAAAACACACCCAAGCCTTGCTGGCCACCACCCGCCTCAGCTTCCCAAGATTTGCTCCTATGGGCTGCTGGGTTTGCCTTCAGACATTACCCTCAAGTTTTTTTTGCCTCTCAAAGTCCTTCCTTGACAAAGCCTAAACCTATTATGCAAAATTTATGTGGAGCAAAAGCTGCTTAAAAGGAATATGGGAGATGCCTGCATTGAAGCAGAAGAATACAGGGAAAGGCAATGTCACCCTGTGAAAAGAGCACAAAACCACTGACAATTCCTGGGGAAAGAGGTGATTCTTTTTTATCCTGCCCAAAGGCAGAGAAAGACTTGAATTAAATCACAGTCTCAAGCTGGTGTTCAGGAGGACCATAGAGGAATTGAATTACTGTAGTTAATATTAGAGAAGAGAAATGCTTGCAATAAAGCAGCACTGTTTTGTTTTGTTGTTGTTTTTTTTTTTTTTTTCCAAGGACTTATTTAGAAGTGATGTCAAGCAGGAGTGCTGCAACCAGAGCACTGGTGATGACCAGGCTGATTTCATTTGGTGGGTCATGCTGAGAATCCACAGAAAGCATGGCCCAACCACGACAGCCACTAAAATTTCCAATGTCCCTACACCAGCTGGAAACTCAGTGTGGTTCAAGCCCTGAAAAGACTAGAGAAATATTTCTTGCCCCAAATTATTCCCTAGGCACAAGGGCAGAACAAAGCCATTGGACCGACCACATTTGGGACCAGGCTGTCATTAAGACAAAAGTTTAGTGGTTCATTTGCTCCCTCAGCAACAAAACTGCCATTCCAAAGGTTCTGTTCCACCCCACCACGATCCCCCAGAAAGAAGTGTCCAGAGATACAAAGGAAGGGACTAACCGGAGCATGATCCCGTTCATCCGGATCGCTCGCTTCCAATCCTTCAAGGTCGACTTGCCTGCCAGGTGGACAAACTCCTTGGGGCTGATTAGGTGATCGTGAAACTGCAAAAGGCAGGGGTGCAACTTCAGTGCCACAAGCCATAAAGAAGGCAAGGGTGCCCTGTGAGCAGGGTTCAGCTGGAGCCTGGCAGCGTTTCCCACTGGCCAGCAGCGGCTGCAGCCTCCACGTGCCACTGAGCACCATCTAAACAGATGGCTGCCAGGCACTCCCCACCCCTGAGAACACTGCCCAAGTTAGAAAGATTAAAGCCAAACGCTGCTGTCACAGATGGTTAGTTAACATCTGCTCCAACCTAAGGGTTCAGGGAGTGCCCACCTCAGGCAGGACAGCTGGGAAAACACCCATCGCTTTTGCAAAGTATCACTAACAGCAGGGAGCTGCTCATGCTCCAGCTAACAATGGACTCAGTGAAAGCTGGGCTGCACTGCCAACATTTGGGTCCAGGGGCACGTTATGCCCCATAGGAAGAGGTCAGAAGCCCATTTGGTCTTTGACCTCCTGCTCCCAAACACAACCATTGGTATCAGGGAACCTCTGGCCTCTCTGGCAGTGCACACCCACTGCTACAGCAAATCAGCTTCAGGGAGCTGGCACACACCGTGCCAACTCTTCCCTTTCTTTTATTGCCCTACAAACCCAGCTGTGCCTGAACCCACACTCTGACCTAACAGCAACCTGCAGGATCATAGGATTACAGAATCACTAAGGGTGCAGAAGACCTCCAAGATCCTTGAGTCCAACCATGACCCAGGCAGTCCCCTTAAGAGCTGCCTTACAGCCCATCTCAAAGGATTTCACAAATCCAAGCCTCCTCTTTCCCATGGCCATGTTGACCAACATAGAGCAACTCACTGTTACTGCATGAGAAGAAACTGCATCTCTGAACAAGGACAAAGGCTTCAGTGCAGAGAGGACAGATTTTAGGAGGCAGCAGCATCTATCCTCTGCCTCATGGATAGAGCAGACCATCTCTGCTGGGAAGGGCAAGGATTATCCTTTGGGAGGCTAAGGAGACTCCCTCGGCAGGGTATTGTTTAGGCTGTGTACAAGTGCCAGCAATGACTCACTTGTGGCATGTTCCTGAATTCATGCAAATTTTAACCATGAGTTACCCAGGACACAGCAGGCAACTCTTCAGTAGGTTCCCAATCAACACATTCCTCAAACTATCAACTTTCCAACTGAGCAGACACTGCAAGTGTCCAAATTTCTCAGATTTTCAACAACACCATCTCAACAACACCAGATTTTCATCAACTGAGGCACCATTTTTCCAGCCAGAACTACACAATTTAGTCAGGACAAATATCAGGTACTCAGCATCAGGAAAATGTCATCCTTTCCTACCCTGACATGGTTCTGATGCGAAGCAGCTGATCAAAGCTCACCACAACCAGGACAAGCCAGGTGACCTCACAATGTGGGCAAGGGGAAAGCACAGGTCCAGTGCTGGGCTCTGTTCTCACCTGCACACACTTCACATTGATTCCAGGGCACACAAACTTCCTCCAGATGAGGTTGGCTTTGCTGTCCCCGCAGGTGATGGGGTAGACAATCTCTGCCTCCAAACTGTCCTCATCTTCAGCCATCTTCACTTCTCACAGGGATCAGAGGAAGGGACAGATCAAAGAGAAACATGAGCCACAGCTCCTGATTCATGAGCTTTGAGCCACACACGCAATGATAGTTTTGAAACTTAGAAATAAAAAAAAAAAAGTAGATGATGCATGGTGGGGTGTGCTGGGGTTTGTGGCCACCACTCACTTGCACTTTGCTATGAAAGCATCCAAACACCCAAATTTCTCAGGCAAAACAGCCCAGACAGTTTTATGCCAAACCAGCTGCAGCTGTGCGCAGGGAATATGAGAAGTCATCCATTCTTGATAAAAAAGAATGATGTTATCTGGGTGGAGTCACCCTTGGTTTTAAAGTAAAATTGGTTTTAAGTCAACTCCAGCCCAGGAGATCAGTCTTTGCTCCCTAAACTCACTATTTCTGCAGCCGAAGTCAGCAAATTCCCTGTGGCCAGCTGGACTGGCAGGAGCCAGGCCGGACACAGGGACTCATCCCGGACCAGGAGAGGGCAGCAGCAGCCCAGCGAGGCACTGCCAGCTCCCTGCAGGTCCCGGCACCCCCGGGAGAGCATCCCCACGGCCCACAGGAGAACAGCCCCACAGCCCTGCACAGCACTGCTGGGGTGGTGGAGCTGGCACCCAGGGGCCATGGAAAGAGCTGACCTACCTAGAACCGCTTCCTTCAGGTCTGTGGAGGCTGTGAAGGCAGCAGCAGCTGCAGCAGCTGCATTTTCAGTCTCCAGAGTGTCTTCGTTGATGTCACCGCTGGGAAGAGAGGCAGAGGCATTCTTAAGCCATGTGGCTGTGCCACCCCCACACCCGATGCCCTGTGGAGACATTGCCTCACAAGTCCCTCGGATCACATTTTCCCACAAGAGCTAAGAGTCAGCTCTGGGTTTGGGAGGCTCAGCTCCATTTTTTCATGTGGAGATCAAGAACCCCACAGCAGGCAAGCCCCTGTCAGCAGCCTGACCAGCTCTCTCTTGCCTCCCCTTTAATCGCAGCCCTGTGGATCTGCCTCCAGCCCAGCCCATGCTGGAGAGCTGGCAAGGAGAGATGCTGTCAGCACAGCCCCTTGTTCAGAAGTCGCTGCCAGCCTTTGGAAGCTTTGCCTGAGATTTCCCCAGGAAAAACATGTGTGAAACACGCTGCTGCTGTCTGGGCAATGGACTGGCTGAATCCCCTGGTATGCAGGATGCTCCAGGGAGCAGGATCTCAAGGAGCCACAGAGATACTATAAAGGAGTTGGACAAACCCCAAAAGCAGATCTGTGAGCAGAGATAACACAACATGAGCTACAGACTCTTGTAATACAATCTCTGAGCCTCTTAAAACTTGACATATCCATGACATGCATTAATAGCTGGCTATCCAACTGCTTCCATTGTCCCCACACTGAGATCTCCACCTTCTCTGGATGTTTTGCCCATGAGTAACACAGAGGGTCCTGCACAGCACTCACTCCCTTGCTGTTCTCCCATCCCAGCTCTGCTACAGCAATACAGAGCCCCAAGCCCCTCCAAGGAGCTTCCCACACTCAGGGGCAACAGGCACTTCTGGCTGGGATGTGGGACATGCTACTCACCCCCTTGGCTTTGGAGGTGAGGTCCCAAAGGGAGGGAGCCCACACTGGTGCCCTTATGGATCCCACCTGTAGATCACAGCCAGCACTCAGCAGGGATCATTCCTAACGGGTCTTCATAGAAACACAGAATGGTTTGGGCTGAAATGGCCCTTAAAGCTCATCTTGTTCGAAGCCCCTCCCATGGGCAGCGACACCTTCCACTATCCCAGGTTACTCCAAGCCCTGTTCAACCTGGCCTTGAACAATTCCAGGGCAGCCACAGCTTCTCTGGACAGCCTGTGCCAGGGCCTCACCACCCTCAAAGGGAACAATTTCTTCCTAATATCTAATCTAAGATAGATTTTTTTTTTTATGTGTGTTTGGTGGAGTTCCTGAAGCTGACTGTTGCAGAAAGCTTGACCTGCAGGGGCAGGGGGGGAAATACAATTAGCTTTTCACACACTTTGGCATATAGACTCCCTAGGAAAACTCCACAGAGAAAATAAACCCGAGACCTCCCTCAGTTTGGTACCAGGGGTGAATTAAAAGACAGTCCTAGTGACTCACTGGCAACCACATTCCTCACCGAGATGCCAGGGGGACAAGGAAATTCAAGAGCAACTGGTTTTTCCATTCTGGGCTCCTAACACACAGCTCCAGGGTGGAACTGCAGCTTCAAAGCATCCCTCCCCTCGGCAGCTGCAGGGCAGGTTCCTGTGGGGAGCATAAGAGATAAGGAATGGTGTGGGCAGCAGCTCAGCCTCACCAGGTGAGGGGCTCCGAGATGCTGCTCCAGAGACAGGGGAAACAGCTCCTGCTGTGACAGAAAGGAGATGGACACAACTCTGCCTCTGCAGCTCACAGCCACCACCAGCCCAGAGCACTGGCAGAGCATGGGGAGGGTAATGTGAAAGGAGTTGAAAAGGTAAACTCTGAGCTAAGGTATTTGCTCGCAGGTGATTATTACATGAGTGGCAGTCTGACAGAAGAATTCTAACCTGGGGTTTTTCAGCAGTTTGCTGCTGGGTTCTTGTATTTCTCCAGATGAAAGGCCAGCAGAGGCACTGCAGCAGGGTGCCAGAGGAAGCAGCCCCCTCTGGCACGCAAAGCCCAGCACCCCACAGCCCTGACCTGCCTCCAGATCAAGAACCTCCACCAACTTATCCAGAAGAAACCCCCCAGCAGAAAAGTCAGCACCTTTCAGAGCTTCCTCCAGGACTCCACTGCATTTGCACCGCTCCGAAAAATAACTGAAATGTGCAACTGGATGGGGAGGAATAACCCATCCCACACCTTAAACCTCCAGAGGAAAACAAACAAACCAACTCCCAGCTTGTATGAAAAATTCAGGCAACTGAAGTCTGCGTCTGCCATGGACATGTGGGGGAGAGAAAACCACAAAAGAAGTGTCTCCATGCTGTTTCTCCCATCCCATTCCAGGGAAACAGACTGAAGCAGATGCAAGGGAAAACACAAACACCTTCCAAGGCCCAGCACTGCAGTCCCCAGCTGGCCCTGCCTTTGCCAGTTGCCATGACGAAGGCAGGGGAGGATGGTTCTCATCTTCCTCCCCAGGAGGATCCATAAACCAGATGGGATGAAGAGAAGAAAGCACGTGCAGATAACTCAGCAGGCTGGCATCTCCTTTCTTTTCTACTCCTGTCTTGCCTGGCAACTTGAGAGAGAAAAGTCTCCCCCAGAATCCTGTGCTGATCAGAAATACAAGAACCTCATCTGAGCACCCAGCAGCGATCCCCTCCTCTTGCAGACCAAAGAGGCTTCTTGCTCATTATTATTTTCCCATTTCCCTCAGCCTTTTCCTTAAGAACACATGAACTAATTAAACTCTTAAAAACTGGTTGTATAAAGGGTTATTTTAATAGCAAACCCATACCCAGATGAGCACTAGAAAAAGACACCAACCCCCAAGCTGAGTTTGGTTTAACTGTCACACAAGGCAAGTTGAAAGCTCTCCATGTGAGTGGTGACTGAGCCAACACCAAGGGATCCCAGCCCGTGCCTGCAGCTGCTCTCCTGACACCAGCTGGGGCTGCAGAGGGAAACCAGAGGGAAAGGGAGGAGCCAGTGCCACGGCAGCATTGCCCCAGAAGGAGCAGAGCCTGGTGGGGGCAACTGTGCAAGGCCACAGAGGGACCGTGCGTGGCTCATGCTGCCACCCACCACCAGCCCCACTGCCCTGCCCAGTGAGGGGAGTCAGCCCCAAAATTCACATCCTTTCCATTAACCCACTACCATCCCCAAGATGCATTCTGCATCCAAGAGCAGCCACATCCCAAGTGTCACATCTGGCTGCTTCTCCACGGAGCGAGATGAGGGAGTCTACATGGGACAGAAAACAAGAGGAGCAGAGCCCTTCTTCCCCACCATCTTTTCTGGGAATTGAAAACGTTCTTGGAAACACTCACAGACCCAGGGTATGGAGGAAGAACAGGGCAGATCCTGCCCATCTCAGCACCAACAGCTCTTGCCTCTGCCTCTCCCTGCCCATTCTTTACCAAAAACTAATCTATTAATGGGCTTTATCTCAGATGGAGAAGCACAAAGGGAGGCACCTGGACTGAGCTGTCACCTTCTGCCCTGCCCAAAGCCCCAGGGTACCGACACAAAGACACGTAAGAGAAAAGGAGACAAACACCTTGTGGAGAGCAATTAACAGCCATTCAACACCCACTTATTTCAGACAAACCTGCCTGGATGCAGCTCCAGGTGTGAACCTGGATTTTCTGCCCACTGAAAGAACAAAACATGGCTCTGGGCTCTGTCCCACCCAAAAAACCATAGAGAAATAAAGCAAAGAGTCCATTGATACGAGGGCCCTCAAGGTACCAGCCAGGCTCTTCGGCCATGGCTAACCTGCTACTGAACAGACTAGACCTGAACAAACAGCAGCCCTGAATCTGAAATGCCAACAAAAAAAGCCAGAAATTGAGCAAAACAGCATCACTTCAACCATCAGACCTTCTTTTTGTGCAGTGCCTCCCCATTCAGGGCAACATTCAAGGACGCCTCTCTCACTGCTGTTGCTGGCAGGGGAGGTTCCTGCAGAGCTCAGCCAAAAACCAGCCAACCCCAAACCTCCTCAGCCTTCAGGAAGGGGAGGTCAGCTGCACCACCCTCAACCTGGTGTGGACAGACCTGTCTCTTGGAGTTCAGAGTTCAGCACAACCCTCATGAAATAAATAGCAGAAAAACACTGATTTAGCTACCAGTGTCCTGCTCCAACTGGATTTGTGTCCACTCCAACATCCAAATCCGCTCAGAAAAAGGTATTTGAGGTTGGTCTTTTTTCCCACCCTCAAAACAGAGAAAGAGTGCAGCCTGTTCTGCACAGAGCTGCAGAACCCTGGATATGGGAAGCCCTAGCAAGGAACTGGACACGCCACGGCCACCACTGAGGTCCCCACAGTGAGCAGAGATGCAGGAGAAAGCAGTGGGGGATCAAATCCCAGCCTACAACCATGCTCGGGAGGGTTTCCAGCACATTCCCCTCAGCGTGCACCAACCCCATCTCTTACCCGTGCTGGGACAGGTTGGTGGTGACCAGCACTGTCTTCACCTCCTCCATGCCACCACCGTCCACGGCGCCGTCCGGCGTGGTCACCACCACCACCTCCTCCATGTGCACACTGACGTCCGGCGTCGCCATCGCGGCGGGAGCGGGAGAGCCGCCAGTCACCAGCTGCTTGTGGAGAAATGGGGGAGAAGCCCAGAGTCACAAGGTCTCCCTGCTGAAATTCAGTCATGGAAAGATCCTGGGTGTGGTGGGAGCAAGGACAGAAGGGACTGCAGGGACCCCATGCTCCTAAGGAGAAGGGGATGAGCAAATCCCCAAGTGCTCCATCCCAGGAGGAAGGATGAGGGGAAGCTCAACCCAACACACACTCTGCAGGCTGGGTGAGAGTGATGGGCATGGGTGGGATTGGGGTGCAGGAGGTGAAGGGCAGAGTGTGAAAGAGGAACAACAAAAAAAAAAATTCCTGGCATCCACCACAAACTCTATGAAGATACTCAGTTCGAAGGTGCGTTTCCAAATGTATTTCAAACTATCTCACGATTTCACACTGTTGGAGGAACTTGTCACTGTCTCCTCCACAGTAGAACGGGGATTCTTTCCTCCTCCAAAGTCACACACACACAAAAAAAATAGAATTAAAAAAGCACGCCAAGCCCGCAGAAACAGTGACATCTGGAAACTATTTCAAAGTGTGCATTTCTAATAGATCAGCAATAGATGTAAGACAGCACTCCCTCTCCAGCTCTCTTGGAGCCCCTTTAGGAACTCAAAGGGACTCTCAGGTCTCCTCAGAGCCTTCTTTTCTCTTCTCTGGCTCTCTCAGCCTGTCTCCAGAGCAGAAGCACTCCAGCTCTCAGAGCATTTCCACGACCTCCTCTGGACTTGCTCCAGCAGCTCCACATCCTTCTGATGCTGGGGGATGCAGAGCTGGATGCAGCACTGCAGGTGGGGTCTCACCTGAGGAGAGCAGATGGGGAGAACCCCCTCCCTTGCCCTGCTGCCCACAGGGCTGGGGATCAGACCATGCCCAGGTATGGAGAAGTCAATGCCTACAAAGCATCTCCTACAGCATCTATAGCAGTGGTGCAGTCCACACAGAGACAGGTCAGGGAACACCTCATCCAGGTCTGGCTGCTCCAGGCTCAGACCCCCATGGAGTACTCCAAGCAATGGCACAGAGCACAGCAGAGATGCCACCTGGCTCCTACCACTTCCACAGGCCACGGCTGGGGCAGAGCACTGACCCAACATGTCCAGTGTGACTTCACAACCAAGTTCATGCCCTGCAGAAACACCTGCCTGACCCACAGGGACACCACGAGGTGCTCTTCACCTCCACAGAGCCCAAGGTTTATTCAAGGTGGAATGCCCCCGCTGTGCCAGCCCAGCACAAAGCCATCAGCAGAAGCACTTCAGTTTTCACAGCAGCACAGATGCTCAGCTGCCTCCAGCTCAACACTCCAATTTTTGTTGTCACTCTATCCCTACCCTTGTCCTTCATTTTGGGGTAAAACCCCTCCCACAGTATTAGCATCACTAACAAAGCCCCTGAGCTGGAAGCCAGTTTTAGGATGCTCCAGACATCCTGCCCAGCATCATGGGATTGAACTCCACGTGTTTTGCTCAGATGCCTCTGGGCAGGAACCAGCACTGAATGGAGAAAAAGTGGGCTAAAAACACAAGTAATCTAAAAAGTGGCTAAAAACACACCAGCAGTGGGGCTGTGGAAGGGGATGAGGGACACCACAGCTCTACCAGGACTCAGGGTGCACCACCTTGCAGGGTGCTAAGAATGTCAAGGGCCGTGGGAAAGATTTGGAGTGAAGTGAAGAAAAAATATAAGAGGAAAAAGAAGCACAGCACAATTGAGAAAGGAGAGAGATTTTTGGGGTGCAGCATCAGGAGGGCAGAGACCAGAGAGATTACACTGTGGGCAGCCAGCGAGGCTGTGCACAGAGAGGGGGATGCCGAGAGAGAGGGGATGCACGGGGAGGTGGCTTCAG
>VYXD01013800.1:7000-19891 GCA_013397195.1 Hylia prasina | reverse complement strand
CGACCCGTGCCCTTCGTGTCCTCCTCCTCCTGGTTCCTGCCACCCCCCGTGTCCTCTGTGCGTGTCCCCTGTGCCCCGCACGCCCCCTCCATGTCTCCTGTCTGCCCTCGCACCGTGTACCCTGCGTGTCTCCCTTTGGTGTCCTGCATGCCCCTCGTGTCCCCTGCGTGTTCCCTTCCAGGGTTCTGCATGCTCCCCGTGTACCCTGTGTGTCTCCCCCCGGGCTGTGTGCCCCATGCATGTCCCCCACACCCCCTGCGTGTCCCCATCTGGGGCCCTGCATGACATCTTTTCTCTTGTGTGTTTCTTCCTGGGTCCTCCATGCTCCCAAGTCTATTGCATGTCCCTTTCCCAGGTCCTCCATGCTCCCCTATCCACTGCATGTCCTTTTCCCAGGTCCTGCATGCCTTCTGTGTCCTCTCTGTGTGTCCCCTGTGCTCCCCATGTCCCCTGTGTATCCTTTTCCCGGGTTCTGCACACACCCCCCGGTGCCCCCTTGTACGTACCCCCATGTTCCCCTTGGGCTTTGTGCCCCTGTGTGTGTCCCCCAAGCCCTGTGTCCCTCTCTGGCTCTCCAGGGTTTTGTGAAAGCCCTCAGCTGTTAGTGGCTGAACATTTCTTTGAACACTTCCAGTGATGGGGCATCCACAGCTTCTCTGGGCACCCTGTGCCAGGGCCTCACCATCCTCACAGGGAAGAGTTTCTTTCCAATATCCCATCTGAACCTGCCCTCTGTCAGTGTGAAGCCATTCCCCTTTCTCTGCCACTCCATACCCTTGTCCAAAGTCTCTCTCCATCTGTCTTGGAGCTCCTTTAGGCATTGGAAAGGGCTCTAAGGTCTCCCCAGGGCCATTTCCAGCATTTAAAATGTGCCCTTGACCATTTTGATTCAAGGTCTGTTTTCCTGTTTGAGCCATCCCCAAGGTGCTGCTGCTCCTTACCAGCACTAAGTCTCGACCTGTGACTCTGCTCTCAGTGTTTCCCCAGCCATGACAAGCTGTCACAGGATTTGGTTAATTTCTGCTGTTTCTGTGCCTGTGAAGCCCAGGGTTTGGGAGGCACTCAAGATTTTCTCAGGGAGGACTTTTTGCATGATTTTACCACATTGCACTTCTTCTGCGAGTGGGTGGGTAACACGTTCTGGGAAGGGATGAGTGAGGCCACAGGCCCCAAAAGTCATGAATCCCTTTTGGAAACACTCTCTATGTTTCCATTCTGTCAGCTTTTCACAGTTACTGTGTGGGTGGCTTTTCCTGACAGGTGTTCAGGTGGCATTTGGTCTGTTTAATATTTTTTACACAAATTTCTAATGATCCTGTCTGATACATTTGTGGTAGTTTTTTAAATGCTTTTCCCCCAAGGCTCTTCCTTTTTTTTTTAATCCCCATGCGAACCAACCCTGCCTGATAATCAGCTGCCACCTCTATTTCCCTCGTTCTCCCTCACCAGTCCACCCAAGCTAATACCATTAAAGTAATATTCCACAAGGAATTGTATTTCTTTTCCTTCTCCAAGATAACCAGCAGTAACCAGCATGGTTAAATCATCCACTGGAAATGGCGACTCCCTTTTCCATGGAATCATGTCTGTCTCTCTACTGCTGTTGTCTTCCCTGGCAACTGCATCCTCAGGATCCCAGTGGGGTTGGACAGGACAGATAAACAGTCCCTTTTCCCACCAAAACCATCTCCCTAAGGTGCCCAAGAGCAGCAGCCTTATCAAGGTGATAAGAAGGCAGCAAGCCCACAGTAATGCTGTCCTACTCCAGTTTTCCCAGCAGTCAGTGGCCTCTTGGAAAGCAAAACCTGGCTTTTGCTGTCAGATCCCAGGATGCAGGAAGGTCCCTGGGCTCCTCCTAGTACAGAGAGTGGGATGATTTCACCTCCTGTCACCTAATCTGCTCCCTGCTCTGCCCCTTTATCAGTGGGCAGACTCATTCCAGCCTTGGTGCCAATGAGGCTGCTGAAACAGGGTGAGCTGTTATTTTTCAAACCAAATAACTCTTCAGAACTTCTGGGTTTTGCCTGCCCAGGTGAATACCCGCATTTACTTTGGCAGTAATCCAAAGATTGATCCCTTCCCTTACTCAGGCACAGCTCAAGCACTTTGTAGGGATCACTTCAACACTTATGTAGGTATTTTGCTTTCTTGACTTGATTTTGATTTTTTTGCATGAGGAACTCTTGACATGGCATGGAGTGACAGGACAAGGAGCACTGACAGAGGGCAGGGTTAGATTGGATATTGGGAAGAAGATCTTCCTGGTGAGGTTGGGGAGGCCCTGGCAGAGGTTGCCCAGAGAAGCTGTGGCTGCCTCATCCCTGGAGCTGTTCAAGGCCAGGCTGGAGAGGGCTTGGAGCAACCTGGGATAGTGGAAGGTGTCCCTGCCCGTGGGAGGGGGTTGGAACCAAACAATTCCTTGATTCTCTGATTTTATGGGTGCTAGAGTGTTGGTCAAGCCTTCAGAACTGTGTCTTCAGCACTCAGCCCTGCAGAGCTGCACAGTGGGTGGGGCTGGAAGGTGGTGGGAGCCTCTCCACAATTCCTTCCACTCCTCCTGCCCCATCCTGCCCCAACAGATCCTATGCCTCTGTGGTTTTCTCCTTCAGATCACACAGGGATGAAGGATGCGTCTTGAATTTAGTAGTTAGGATGTGACTGTGCTTAGTTTCATCAATACATTTTGAATTGTCTGGCACCCAGAACAGTGCCTGTTTTCCTAAGACAAATGCAGAGGTTTACTTTACTACATCCATGTTTCAGAAAAGCCTGGGTTAGTGGACTGTATCAAATCTCGGAGGAAAAGTGAGCAATGCTGTGTTTGCTGTCAGGTTGTTATCTCCAGAATCAGGAAGGTCAAGCTGCAAAAATAGAATTCCTGTTTGTGCGGGCAGCAGTGTCCTGGGGACACGTGGGAAAAGCATCAGGCATGGGCTGCTTGCCATTGCCACCACCGTGATGGCCCCAGCACTGTCCTGGCACTGTCCTCCTGGCAGTGTCCTCCCTGCCCTTACAGAACACTGCCCTGGGAATTAAAACTTACCCCCCTGCCTTCCCCTCAGTTTGTCTCCTTGTGCACCGAGGGCTGCTGAGCTCTGTGGAAAGTCTCCCACACTGGTTATTTTGATGGGATCACAAGATGTGGGACAGCCCAGGAGGATGCTGCTATTTCAATATCCCCTCAGGGACAGGGAGGACAGTGGCCAGTGACATTGGGCACTGCTTGTGGTGGCAAAAGCCCTCCCCAAAAGGCAAGTGGGGAAACCTTTCCCCAGCAGCCCAGCCAGGCACCCTCCCCCACATGTCCTTGTGGATTACAAACTTCCCTGTTTTCAGTTGCAGCTTTTGGACATTTTTGTGTATCTGGCTCCAGGGATGGGGTTTGGGAGCGTTGGCCATGCAGGGTCTCATGGGCTGGGGTCCCATCTCCATTAGGACTACAGCCCTGCTCCCTCCCACTCTGTCCAGCCCAGGCTGGATCCTTTCTCAGGAAAAGCTAATGAAGGAAGCATTGAATAAAGAAACTCATGTGGTTTCTAGAACTGTATTTGTTGTATTTGTAACTGTTTTATATATTTTTTGATCTTCCAGTGTAAAGACTTTGTACACCCTCACTCCCAGCCACAGGGGGTGGCAGCAGGACTCTCATTCAAGCATTTATTACTTTGTCCCTCTGAGAATGGTGAGAAACTGTCAATTTCTGCCTCTTTTATGCTGTGTGAAAAAGTTACTGAGCATTCAGAGGATTAGGGTCTATTTTGTTAAACCTTTAGGTCAATTTTCTGTTTAATGCTGTTTATTAGTATTCTCACAATACAAAGACAAGCCTTGGAATTAAAACAACCCATTTCTGGAGAGAGATGGACACATACAGTTTCATACCAACTTTATTTCTTTTTTTTTCCTTTATTTTTTTCATGATCACTTCTTTTGCACAACAACAACCTCAAGTTGACAATGAAATGCACGTGGCAGACCAAAGGGAACCGGACAAGGCTCTGTTAGGGATGGAAAGTCTTTCCATGACACTGGGCCAGCTCCCCACTCAGCACAAGGGATGGTGACCCCGGCTGTGGCAGGAGGAGCACATCCCGCCCAGAGGGCAGCCAGGGTGCTGAGCCCTGGGGTGACAGCTCAGCCCTGTGCCCACACAGTCATCTTCCAACCCTCTCCTGCAGCCACGGGCTGGGGTGTTCCTCCCGGGGTGCACAGCTGCGTATCCCAACTCCATACTTTGGTACTTTCCATTTCAGAGCGCTTTAGAGATGTGGAGGCATCGGCTCTCCCGCGGTCCCCGTGGGGAGGGAGCATCTATGTCCCCTTGTCAAAGGATGTGGGAAACTGAGGCACGGGGGATGCCGGGGCAGGGATGCCCAGCTGTCCCCTGCGTCCCTGCACCCTGGGGACCACGGAGCACCCACACATAGGCATGGGCCAGTGCCCCTCTGCTGCTTTACTTAAAGACAACTGACTACAAAGGTGGAGTTTATTGGTCTTACTATGTCATCTCGTCCCTAGCATGGACAGTAAGAAATCTCTAGCACCGTAAACAGCCATTCCCTGACTCATTTCAAGTGGTATCAGAGTGTATGTGCATATATTGTTTCCACAGATGTGTTTCTGTGCACTTGTGCACAGCCGGGTGCACAGCCACTGCAAGGAGGACAGGAATGCCATGGGAGGGGTATAATGAACCCCATGAGACAGGATTGCAGAGCCAGGGCCAGAGGGTCACGCTGGGCTAAGCTAAAGCAAGCAAGCTGAAGTTTACATTTGAAAGGGAGCAGCAATACTGACCTACCCCCAGGTAGGATGCATGCAACTCCTCAAATCCCCCCGGCCCTGGGAGGTCAGCTCAAAGGGAACCCCACAACTGGGTTAGAGCAAGATTTTTTAATGACTCCAAAATAATGAGACAAGGAATAGGCTCAGTCCAGAAGCAGTTGGAGGGGCCAGCATCCTTGGAAGTGCCTATTTACAGGCAGAGCTGAGTTCTGCTGTATGGAATAAGGAGGGCACAGAGCTGTAATTTGGGCTGTGAGGATGGTTGTCCCAGCTTTCCTATAGCTTCACCCATCGCCCAGCTGTTGGTGCCAGTTGGGAGCTCATTTAGCTTCAGCTCCTCATTCTTGTCCAAATCAAAGCCTCTTCTCCAGGAGGGCTCCTGGAAGGCCTATGCATGCACATAATGATGTTACCCTCCTGACTTTCCTCCCTCACACTGCTGCCATGCTTGAGGTCCAGGCAGGGATGCCGTGGGTGCCCTGAGGGTACAAGGCATTCCCATGCCATATGCTGCTGCAAAAATCTGGAAACTGTTGGTTCAGAACTTAATTCATAAACACCTTCAGGGATCAATGGAGACCACAAGCCCCACAATAGGGAAGGTGACCCCGAGAACTGGGGGGGTTACATGCTGTGTCCACATGCAGAGTACATGGGAATGCTCCAGGAATGACATGGGCTGGGGCAGTAAGGATGTTAATGAGGATACTTAATTAGTCTCATCTGAGGCATGAAGTATGCAGCTGCACATAGCCAATAGCATGAAAGGATATGGAAAGGCATGGAATAACCATGATCCTGGCCCGTGCCACGTGCTGCAGGTTGGGCACAGTGCTGCATGAGCTCCTGGCCACGATGGGTTTGGAGCAGTGGGTGGACACCCCTCATCCAGCCGACACCGTGCAGCCAAAGCAGTCACACATTTCCCTGATAGTGCCCAGTGGCACTGGACAAGCTCCTGAATGTCCCTTCTCCATCCATCTACACCAGGCAAACATGGCTCTGTGATACATAAAGCCTCTGGCCCTGCAGGTGAGGCTGTTTCCTTGGCACAACATGTCTCGGCAGCAGCTCCCTGACATTACCAATCCACAGCTCTCCCTGCACGTCCCTGCTCCTCTGGTGCAGGAGTTTCTCCTGCAGTAACACATTTTCCAGCCATATCCACCGTCCCTCACTGCACCAACCTGATGGAGGGGAGAAAATTAATTTCCCAGTGCTCACCCCTGCATGAGCACCATCTGCCAGGCCATTCTGCACTTGCCATGGGAATTTTTGCCAAGAAAAGCTATTGCAAGAATAAGTCCCCACTTGAGACCCATATGGGCTTCATGGAGGGGGAAGAGGGGGGCACAGGGCAACACAAGGGACTGAGAGGGAAGATCCAGGCAGGAACTGAGCCTGGAGACTCAGGAGCTGTTTGGGAGGACGGCTCTGACTGGCACAACCTGTTACAGCCCTCTTCCAGCACATGCTAAACCTGACAGATCCTCCAGCTTCTGCAGGGTTGCAGAGAACCACCTGGAACCTCCACACAGGGAGGTTTAGATCAACACTAAATTATATGTACTAGAATTGAAGCATCACATCTATTCTTCCTCTCAGCCCTTCCTTCTCCTCCCAGCATGAGGAGCAGCCGTCCCCGCTCTCACCGCCCTGCCCGCAGGACTCGGCTGCCTCCAGCTCCCAATTCCATCCTTTTCCAGCTGCTCTCTGGTCCAGCATCCCACTGGCACCCTGCCTTCACCTGGCCCAGCCTCTGACTCCTTCTGAGCCCCCAGGAGAGAGTGAAAATGGCCATTTCTCTTGTTTTCAACTCTTGCTCATGAGTACAACATTTCTGATAATAATAATCATAATAATCATAGTACTAAAAACAGTATTTACAACAAGCTCCAGGTCAGAATTACACACCAAGCAAACACTCAGCACCACAGAGAGTAGGACACGGTTAATATCTCGCAGATACCTTCTCAGATCCCACCAACGTGGGACACAGACATTTGACAGTTTCAACCATTTCTTACACACAAACATTTCATTTAAATTACTTTTTAAATTTTTTTTTAAACTTTTTAAAATTTCTCGTCACTATATGGATGAGGTGATGCTGGCGGTGATGCCACGCTCTACACAGATGCTTATCTAAGACAGCTGCTACTATAACTGATCATTAGCTACTGTTAAGAAATTCAACCCTCAGTTTCCTTCTTTGCCCTCAGTCTAATTTTCTTTTGTCACTGACAGCACAGGAGCTTTCTAACGGCCCTGTCCTCCCCCCAGCCCAGGAGGAGGGGTTTGGGAGTAAGGTAGCCCTTCCTTTTAGGAGCAGAGTCCCCTGACATCAAGCCATGGCCATGGAGGGATCGTTCCCACATCCAGCTGGGAATTCTGTGGAGATGAGAAAAGAGGCCCAGGATTTGGTCTCCAGCAATCTGCCCTGTGATGGCCCCAAAAGGTCACATCCATCAGTGGAAAGAGGGAAGGATTCTTCTGTTCACTAAAAGGCTATTTCATAACCATGCACCTTCTCTGTTGGATTTGCTTTCCTGACAGAGTGGAATCCTATATTGTGGGAGTGCTGGGGAGCCCACAGAGGACTGAGGGTCTCTCCCAGGGCTCCCACAGAGCTGGGAATGCAATCACCACCCACAGCTCTCCCAGGCAGAGCAGCCAAGTCCTGTCAGTCCCCACTCAGCCGGGGAGAGAGTGGCTCAGTGGCCAACCAGGGCATCAGGCAGTGCCCACTGTGACAGGGACTTGCCCTGATGTGGCACCTGGCACCAAGCTTTGGGTGGAGCCCCTCAGATGCTTTTGAGTGGGTTCTCAAAAATCACCCAAAGATGAGGACTGTGGTCACTGCCTACCTGGGCTGGCTCTGGAGGCAGCCAAAAGATGGGGTTCTGCACACTGCAGCTCCTGACCCATCCATCGCTCTCCTTCCTCTCTCCTACCATGGGCAAACAGGGGGCTGCTCCCTATTTTACTTCACATACAGAAATTATCACTTACTTCCCATTTTTCTGAAACTGATATTTGGCTCAGAGCAAACACCAAGAGGAGGAAAAGCCCTGGATAAGAAATCCGTATCTCTGTGACACTGCTGGTTGAATTTATTAATATCTTCGTGTGGGTTGGTTTTTTTTTTTACATCAGTTTAAGAAATTTTTTAAAAAAAAAAAAAAAAGAACAAAACCCTCCAAAGAAGCTTGACTGACTGATCAACTGATTGATTCTCTATTTGATGTGAACTAGTTGCTATTCTGCTTAGAGGTCCCTATGATCTGTGAATCCCCACAAGCACTGACGATTAGGGATGCAGAGAGAAGCGTGTAGCTGGGGGATGAACACCAGGGAGGGGGGATGGAGAACCGAATGTCGCATCTAGACAAACAAAATAGAATGTGTTGGTTGGTCGATTGGTTGGTTTGTTAACAGGAATCAGGTGCTAGATGTGTAGAAAAGCCCTTTATCCAGAGATTTCCTCCCGCTGTTCCTTGTTCCTGCGGACTTCGGCTGCGTGCAGTTCCTGCAAAGACAGGAGAAATGACACCGGGCTAACACGCCCTGCTCCTGTGATCAGTATTTTCCTCCTGCACACAGGATTTGCATTAGACATAAAAAAGACCAGTTTCCCATTCAAAACACCCCTAGGGCAGGGGGTTACACCTGCAAGGAGTGAAGGACCATCTGTGGGAGCCTGGAGGTGACGGAACCTCCAGTGAATGTGCTCCTGGCTCCTCCCTCCTGCAAAACTCTTCAGCCATGCAGCCCTCAGTGGGCCTGATGCTGTGGCTTTGGACTTGCACTTATCAGGATGATCCAGGCTATGTTATCTACTGACACTGAAGGACATAACCCCCTTCCTCATGCTGCTCTGGAGCAGAGCTCCTTCTCAGCAACCACCACCAAGAAAACACCCCGTCCCTTGCACCCATCACACTGAGACCAGACCCCATTTTTCCATAAGGATCAGCACCCCCAGCCCTGTCCCAGGGGTCACACTCACCTTCTCGCGGAGCCGCTCCCTCAAGGCAGCGAGATGTGCCTCACGGATCTCCCTGCTCAGCTCCATCTTGTAGTTGAGCTTCTCCTCGGCCAGGCGGCTGAAGTTGTTGTTCTCCTCCAGTGCCTTGTGCAGCACCTCCCGCTCATGTTCCCGCTTCTCCGCCAGCTGCTTCAGCACCTGCGCCTCCTGGGTCTGCCGAGGGATGGGGGTGAGGCCACCGGAGGGGCTGTGCCAGCCTTCATCTCCCCAGAGAGGCTTTCTGACTCCCTCCCCTGCTCAAGCCACTCTGCCACCCCCCTCCACCCCGTAACACAATCTTCTTGCTAGGAAGATACTCTTGATGCCTTTTTCCTGCTGTCATAGGATTGTCTAGGTTGGAAAAACCCTCTGAGATCATTGAGACCAAGAGTTCCCCCAGCACTGGCCAGGCCACCACTAACCCATATCCCCAAGTGCCACTTCTACATGATGATGATGATGATGATGGAGTTGAATTCCCTGCCTAAATCATGCTGCAGAACCTCACTCCATGATTCCTATGTCTTACCTGTCAATTTACAATGGAAAAACAAGTGTCAGAACACTTCCCAGCTGTTTTAGGTTACTCTTGACTTTTAGGGTTTGGCGCAATTAGTACCAGAAAAGTCACTGCTTCTACAGGACTTCTACATGCTTCCTTACCTTCCTCCTCTCTTCTGCAGCCTCCAGCCTCCTCTGCAGCTCCTCCAGGGACAGGTCCTTCTTCTTGGGAGGGGAGGAAAGGATTGGGCTCTCAGGAGATAAATCTGAAGGGGACTTCAGGATCACTTCGAAGCTCTGGCCCGATGCCCTCTTATCCAGCTGTTTCACCTCCATATCTTTGTGGGGGAAAAAAACCACTATGACTCTTTGAACCTGTGCCATTCAGGAGAGTGACCTGAGGTCATTGAGCTGCTCACACAGGAATTAGGATTTTCCCATGTCCTGATCTGGGTGATTTTGTTTTAACTCCAGAATTTCTTGATTAGCGATCACCTTCATCCCCTCCATGCAAATGCAATTGATTTAAAGTCATGGCATAATTACAGAAAGGTCACATTGCTGTTAATACCTTGTATGTCACTCCAGCATGAAGCAGAGAGACTCTGACTCTGGCAAGCTCCCACATTGCCTGTGGGAGAATAATCCAAACACTGCTGGAGCTCCTGTGGGAGCACATTACCTACCTCCATACTGGTAGATGGTGTTGGGATGGGGCTGGGTGTGGAAACAGGAGCAGATGAGGGAGAGCAGAGAGAGCTCCTTCATTTTCTCCTTGTAGGCTGAAAAATATGAGATAGCAATAAGAGAGATTCTAATGGCATCAGCAGCTCTTTTTCATGGAGAAATTAAGCAAGTATCCCATTTGCAGCTATCAGACTCTATGGAGGTTTTCCATACTGCCAGAAAATCCCATTTGCAGCTACCAGACTCTGTGGAGACATTTCCATGCTCCCCAAGGGGCGTCTGATCTAGACCAGCTTAAATTAGCTGCCAGTGTGGCAAATGTTATGGGAACACACACAGTAGGGATTTAACACATCTAGGGGTATAAGTTTCTGTGCAGGGTTTTCCCTCCAAAGCAGCTGGGACGCTGCAGCCTGTTTAGTTAAACATGTTGGGACAATTGCCCCACCCTGTCTCCACTGGAAGTGGAATTTCCAGTCTCTGAGATAAATGATGCCCACAGACACCTGGAAATATTGCTCAAGCCCTGGCAAGATGGGAATATTTCACAATTCAGCATTTCTGATGTGAGGGTGAAGAAGCAAGAGGAGGTCAGCAATGTGGAGAACAAAGGGGTATTTGAGTGATGAAACCGTTCAGGGACTCTGCTGCCAGGGGGAGAGCTGGACCCCAATTTCACAAGGTACCTTCTACCCTGCAGCAGCAGCTCAGGGAGGATGTGAGTGGATTCTGCCACCACCTTGGCCCACACAGGCAGAGGTTGGCACAGTCTGTGACCACAGTAACTGTCCTTCTGTAAAGGACAGGAAACACACAATCCTTTTGAGCTCTGCTGCTGTGAGCCCTCCAGATTGCCCATTGTTCCTGTGACTGGAGGATGCACCACAGAATCCTTGTGATCACAAGTGCTGCCCCAACACAGATTCCAGCAATCTGCTCCTGGGGCAACCTTCACCTGTATTTTTGGAGTTCAGCACTTTTAAGACAGTGAACTGTTTGCATCCTCCTGACAAAGAACAGGAACAGGAGCTGAGGTCAGTGAGGTGCTCTGTCAGGCTGTCACGTTCTTTATCACATCAGTGAAACCTCACAGCATCACTCCTATGTGGCAGATCAGCAGCTGGGGCTCAGCAGTGGGTGCTGCTGCCTCATGGGTCCTGTGAGGCTCTGTCCTGGGCTGGCTCCTTAGGTGACACCCAGGCATGTGTGGACAGTGTCTTCATGGCTGCATGTCCTGACAAACCTGCCCTGAGCATCCTTGTGCTGCCCTTCCTCCTGCCTCTGCCACAGGCACAGGCATTCTGCTGTCCTGCCTTGGCTCTGCCTCTGGATTTTCCACATATCCTGGTGCTTCTGGCCTTGGTTTGTCCCCTCCGTACTGAGCTCATTTCGTGTTCCAGCCAGAGGCAACTCTGCAACTCAGCTTCCAATGCCACCTTCAGAGCAAGACCCTCCCCTGAGCCAGGACAAGGAAATCCCCAGAACTTTGTGATCTGAAGAGGCATTAGATACAGAACAATTCTGAAAAAAGTAACATTGTGTGCATCACGTGCCCTTAGGAACATCTTTCAGGTATTGTCCTCTGGCTTCCCACAGTTTTGAGTGGGAAAAGCTATGCCTGTTTCATGCTTGCACTTATTTTTCCTCCTAGGTACAGAATTTCACCCTAATTAACACCCTTGTTTTGCTAAACCACCATCCCTGAAGCTCAGATCTTGACTGAACGCTTTTTTAGCTTGCTCCCCATCCTGATATGAACCTCCTGGCCAGTCCTGCTGTTAAATGTAAACCAAATAGGAATAGTTTACACCAGCAGTGGCAGTTGGACATCTTTGATTTTGTTTTTAATGAAAAAAACCTCTGGAGAGCCTCTGAGAGGCCCAAAGCCGTGGCATGGAGCAGGAAGCTAATGCATCTCCTAATGCACTGCCAAGAGCCCTGAGGAGGATCCCTGGGAATAGATGAGAGACATTATCATTTGTTATCATTTAGACATTATCATTTTATACAAATGAACCAGTCAACAAGGTCGTTGCTCCACCATTACGTCTGGTCCTGGGTGAAACCAAGGCATGAGGCAGATGTGCCACACCCCTGACCCCCTCATTTAATTCAATTTAATTGTCTGACAGCACTTGTTACAGAGCACAGTGCTTTGTATCTCATGACTTGGGCTTCAGTACTGGCACTGTGTACAGATGATTCCAAGCTGCATTCCCTGCCTTTCAGGAGGTTTGCCGTGGTGATTTCACAGCTGCCTCCATTCCATCGGGATCTCCCCTGTCCTGCTTTCCTTCCTGTCGAGCAAACTGACCGTCCCTGTCTGTCAATTACAATGGAGAGGAGCGAGAGGACAAAAGGCCCTGAGCTGCGGCAGGGCTGTGGCGAGGGCTGGAAGAGCTCTGCGTCCTTCCCCCGCCCCGGAGCCTGCAGCTGCACCCCGGCGCCAGCCGTCAGATGCAATTAGCGGCACACGGGGCCGGGGAGCGGGGCTGGAGCTGCCGCGGCCCCGGGGACCGGCGGGGGCTGGTCCCGAGCTCTCCCCACTGCCGGGCACTCCCTTCTGCCGGGGGGGAGCGGGGGGAGCAGCGGACCGAGCTCCCCCGGACCTGGGAGCTGCCGGCGCTGCGCTCCCCGCCCAGAGCTGTCCCTTCAGGACCGGCACCGCCGCCGGACCCCGGCCGGGAGCTGTCCCTTCAGCACCTCCGCGGGGGCCGGGCAGGAAGAGGGGCAAGGACTGACTCCTGAAGAAACCATGGAATCATAGGAGCACAGAATCGTCACAGATTTGTTTGGATTGGAAAAGCTCTCCACGATCATTGGGTCCACGGCCGAGCCCACCACTAAACCATGTCCCCAGCTGTCCATCGACATGGCTTTTAAATCCATCC
>VYXD01013794.1:376767-396988 GCA_013397195.1 Hylia prasina | reverse complement strand
CCCCGCCCCCCGCGCCCGGCGAAGCCTCGCCCCCATCCCGGCCCGACATCCTGCGCACCTGTGCGCTCGGGGCGGGATGCGCGGCCCCGCACCTGCGGCCGGACGGGATTTATGGGGCTGTGGGGTGAGCCCCGCTGTGGGGTTTAGCCGGTTTCTGACGGTGACAGTCCTCTGTGCCCGCTCCAGGACTGAGCCCTGGACCCTCTGCCTGGATCCTTCCTCCGAGCACCGGCGCCTCAAAGGCTTTTGAGCTCCTCTCATCCGGTTCTGGCCCGTTATCCCCGCGGGGCCACGGTCCTTGTCCCGGGCCGGGGCTGTGGGAAGGGCGCAGCAGCCGTCCGGACTGTTCCCTGCCGCAAGGTTCCCAGAGCCACTTTGATCCGTGTGGGTGTCTGGGGGGTGGAGGGGAGGGGGGCTAAAAACATTATCAGTGAAAAAGCAGCTGTTTATTTTGATACGGAGCCGGTTCCTAGCCGCAGGCACCGTTTGCTCCGTTCTTGCTCTTCAGGCAGGGTGGGAAAGGGGAAAGGGGAGGCTCTCGGTTTATTCCGGTTGTTTACAGCGGCGGGTGATGGCGAGGGAGAGCCAGGTCCGTCGCCCCTCGGCGCCCGCCGNCGGGGGTCCCGGGAGAGCCCCGGGAGGGTCCCGCGAGGTCCCCGGGGGTCCCCAGAGGGTTCCCTGGTGGTGCAGCCGCTGTCGCGGGTCCCCAGAGGGTTCCGCGTACCCGCGGCGCCGTCAGGGATCCCATGGGTTTGGCTTCCTACAGACGGCAGCAGTGAGGGATCAGGTACCCCACGCTGTGCCCACCCTCCAGTCCATCTCTCCCCTGTGTCCTGCCACCTGCAGGGCCATGTTGCACCTTTCTGAGGGCGTTTCTGTGGGTGTCCGTTCATGTGTCCATGTGGGCAGCCGTCCCATGGATGGTGAAGCGCCTGGTGCCATTCCCCAGCTTTGTGGGTTCTGCCAAAACCCCACAGTAGCTGCTGCACCTCCAGAGCCCCTCAGAATGCAGGGAATGCTCTCTCTGAGGCACCTGAACCCCGACAAGCAGCCTGAAGCAGTGATGCTCTGTGTTCTGCACGGAAGGTCTTGCACTGCCTGCAGAATTAATGGATGAAATCATGCAGGAAAAGGCTGCTCCTCTCCCTTTGGCATGGCTGTAGCTGGCGACGTGAGCACAGGTACATCTGTCCTTTGCTTCCCACTGATTCCTGTAAATGGCCCTTGCCTCCAGCCCTGGGCCTGGCACGCTCGGTAATTCTTTGGAAATAAGATCTAATTAAAATGAGACAGCGCTGTCGAGGGACTATCTAATTGTCTTTGCAAAATGACCTTGTGGAGCTCCTGGCTCGGTTCCCAGCAGAAAGGTGTTGTCAGTGCAAAAATCCTGCGCGGCTCGGGGGAATCACTTAAAGACTTTTGGGAAACAATTCCCCAGGCTGGGAAATAATGAGCTGGTGGAGACATTGCAGTGCTGTTGTCCCTGGGCCAGCTCGAGATGTCCTCCCCTTCCAGGCCATGCCAGGCCTCGGGGACACTCTCAAAAAGGCTTTAAAAGAGGCCAGTTCCATGTGGGGTTCTGCCAAGGCCGATGCCAACAGGTATTCCTGGGGTTTCCCTGTGTACTCCACATCAGCGAGAAGGGGAAATAATTTGGCTGTTAAAGCCTCTAGGGCATCCAGGATCCTGGGGGATGGACTCAGAAGTGCCCGCAGCTCCGAGCTCACCCCATCCCATGCCTGCTGTGTCCTGCTCGCTCCAGGGATCCCACTGGGCACCGAGGGCCGGCCCCATGGGGGTGCTACGAGGGGAGCCCCCTTTGTTCCTTCCTACAGAGCCCCTCATCCTTGGGAACGTTTTGGGACGAGACCTCTGCTGCTCTCCCAGCCGGCAGGAGAGCAGCCGGCCTCCACGAGAGGGAGCGTTTGCAGGGATTTTTTATTCCGGCCGGGTTGTTTTTGGTTTTCCCCTGTTTGTTTCAAAGCACGGACCGTGCCTGCGGCTGGCTGAGCCCTCTGCCTGCACGAAATGCCCGTTTTTGCTGGTGTGGGGGAGAACTGGGCAGAAATCTCGGCTTTCCTGGAAGAGTTGTTGTGTTGTCATCGTGCCATGTGCTGTGCTTTGGTGACATGAGGGGAAGCTGCTCTCTCCCTGGCTGGCTGGCAGGGTCCTGTCCCATGTAAACAGGAGGATGTTTTCCTCCTTTTGGCTCTGTCTGGGCTGACTGGGAGTGTTGTGACTGGTCTTGGTCAAGTCTGGGGCAGGGCACGAGTGGCCAAGCCAGCCCCCAGCCATGGAGAGCACTGGACTGTGCCTGACCACATGCCCCAGGCAGGGATGGCTGGAGGGACCCTGACCCTGGGATACCCCAGTGTGGCTCCCTGTGGTAAAAAAATGGCTTTGGCAGCTCCCACTCTCAGCCTGTGGCCTGAAACTCCCATTTCAGGACTGGGAGGGGGATCCCACCCCTCCCCACCTCACTGCTCCCCTCCACCGATGCTTGTGATGCTTCTAGAACGGGAACGGGCTGTTTATAATTTCCCAAGTGACTGCTACAAATCCGAGGCCAAAACTCCCACTTGTGGGGGCACAGGATCACGTCCGGGTGCCTCGGTGGCCACGAGAGCTGTGGGTGGTTTGGAAGGAAGATGCAGCTCGAGGCCTGGGAGGGGACGTGCCCTCCCCGCGTGTCTGTGGAGCCTGGGAGAGCCCAGACTACCCTATCTGCAAATTGCAGAGCAGATTATCAGCGAGCACGTCCGAGATTAAAGCCCCCTCTTTATGTCTGGCTCCCCCAGAGCCAGGGAGGCCCGGGCTGAGCTCGGTGCAGACTCTTTGGCACCACGGGGCTGACTGCTGGGGTAACCTTTTGCTTGGCTGGGAGAAGC
The DNA here is from genome assembly GCA_013397195.1 of Hylia prasina. Lineage (NCBI taxonomy): Eukaryota > Metazoa > Chordata > Aves > Passeriformes > Sylviidae > Hylia > Hylia prasina. The sequence goes on along the minus strand of VYXD01013794.1, from coordinate 394,100 downwards.
GAGGAGGGCTCAGACAATTTTCAATCAAGGAAAGAAAAAAAAAAGAGAGAGAGAGAAGGGAACACACAACAACAGTTTATTCCAGCAGGGTGGTGGGAGGAAATTCAGGCACAGCTCTGAGATGCTTCCAGTTTGTGTGATCTGGGGCAGGGAGCGAGCGACTGGGAGGGTTTATCCCTGTGTTCTTCTTCAGCATCCCTTTGGTACTGGAAATTCTTGATGGAAAAGCCCAGAGGTGGTGGACTGGCAGCTGCAGGATGCAGGAAACCCTGGGGCTGCTCCTGCTTTGCTGTCCTGGCTGCACGTGCAGAGCTCACAAGGCTGCAGCACACGAATCACAGAGCCTGGCACTGTGCAGGGAGGGCATCCTCACCAAAACAGAGGGACACTTTTCCTGAGAGTGCTCTGGGGGCTCTGCTTAGGAGAAATGGCAAAGATTTCTCTGTATTCTCCCTGGTAAAATGTGCGCCCAGCTGCTGTGACCAAACCTGAGGCTTTGGAGGGTGTGCAGACCAGCCTGGAGCTGGGATAGTCCTGGCCAGCCAGAGTGGCTTAACAGGCTTAGAGCAGCGTAGTTCCTATAAACAATCACGTGAATTAGCACAAATCTCATTAGACCCGTGCTTCTCCTGGCCTCCTGTGCTCCTAATGCCCCTCACAGGGGCTCTGTGCAGGCGACGAGCAAAGACATTCTTTCCAAGAAGAAGGAGCCGTGGCATTCTGGGTTTGCTTTTCTCAGAACCATTTCCATTATGCTTAATGCACAGGAGAGCAGAAATCTAATAGGTAAAAAGCCATTCAAGGTCCTTGGGTATTTTAAACCCGATTTAAAGTTTTGGCTGCTCTGTCAGAGCAATGATTCAGCTGATGATGCCCAGGGGTGTCTCCCCTGTTGAGGAACAGGCACAGGGCGATTGCTCTGCTCTGATGTGCCCCAGACAGCTCTGCTTTCCCTTGGCTCTCGCTCTTGGCTGCCTGGTGGCCTGGCACTGTGGGGAATGGGGCTGTCTGGGCACGGTTTTACAGCGTGTTCCATTAGGGGTGCAGTGGAAGAGGCAGCCAGTGCTCAGAAAACACGGGAGTTGTAGATTTAGCCTGGAATGCTTTGGGGAAGGGAATTATTTTTCTCCTGTTGGTGCTGTGTGTGCCTGCTTGAATGCTGCCCACTCCTGGGCAGTGCCACCCTCCGGTCTCCCGTTTCTCCTCCCAAATCGCTCCAAGAAGCAGCACAGGCGTTTCCCTCGTTCAGAACCGCAGCTGCTCCTGGGGTGAAGCACCTCGGCCGCTGCTCCAGGACCGGGCTGGGGCTCCTGGGAGTGGCGGCAGGAAAAAACACAGGACTTTTAATTTTATTTTTTTTATTTTTATTTTTTTTAAAGGGTTTTACATCTCTCTGCTGAAAGTCTGTTGCTGTTTCACCTCTCGGCAGAGGAGAGATGTAAGCGGCAAAGGACCGGGGCAGGCAGCAGAGCTTGAGAAAGCAGCTCCCCCGGGACTCGGTCTCTGGCGGAGCAGCCCGGGATAAGCGAGCATGAGAAAAGCAGGCTTAGCCCTCCAGACACCCTTTAGATGCGTTTCCGGCTGCTTTTCATCTCGCTCCGAGTTTAAAAGCCATCTCATTGCAGCCCCGCCGCCGCCGCCAGCCTCGGCAGGGCTTCAAAGCGGGGCTGTCGGTGCGGCCCGGGGGGAGCGGCGCGGGCGGGGCCGGGTCCCCACGGCACCTGCCAGCCCCGGGGACACGGGCACGGGTGGGCTCTGCCCTCCAGCAACGCCCCCTGCGCTGGAGCCTGTTCCCTCCGGCTGTTCTGCAGCCCCCTGTGGAGGGACAGGGCTGTTTGTGGGGGGCTCTTTCCCCAGACCCTTTTGGTCCCGCTGGTGAGCTCAGCCTGGCAGTGGGATCACTGCTAAGCCGGGGGCCAGTGCCCTCTTGGGGTTTTGCATCCTCTTTTTACATTCCCACTTCCCTAAACTTCCTCCTCTCCCCTGCAGCTGTGCTGTGGCTGGGGACGAGCGGGAGCAGGGGTGGCACCACTGTCACCTCCCCGACGTTGGGGGGACACGAGGGGGTCGCACAGAGCATGTTGGCATTTGGACCGCCTGGAAAGGAGAGGGGAAACAACAGAGTCCAGCAGGGCTGTGACTGTGCTGGCCGTCAGGGTGGCGGCTGTGGCTGTCACAGCTCGGAGGGTGCTGGTGCATCACCCCTGTCACAAGGGCACTGGGCTTCTCCTGCAGCCAAGTGACGGCTGGGAATGGGATCTGCTCCTCCAAGTGATTGCATCCCACCGGCGCGCTGGGCAGAAGCTGCAGGCAGCACCTGAATTTGGCAGCAGAGGGGCCAAAGAGGTGTCAGGAGCCCAGGATGAGCTGCAAACCTCCCTGACGGAAATGTGCTGCCCAGCCTCTTCTGTCCCTGGCTTTTATTTGTTTGCCAAGCCCCCGGATGCGATTCCCCATTTTGTCCCAGAGTTTTTGCTTCAGCAGATCTGTCGGGAGAAGTGCACTTACTGCTCGGTGACAAAACGCGTTCTGGAGATGGAAAAAGCTCTTTTCAAGGAAAACATGACATTTCAGTGGAAAAGTAACTTTGCATGCTGTTTCTAATTTTAAAGCTCTGCCTTGGAATGCTCCCATGGACTTTGAAATCAGAGCTGGCTCTTATGCTTTCCAGGTTTTATCCACCTTTCCCATATAATTTCAAATTGCTCCCTCTGTTAACGAGACAATTCTGCCTCGGTGGATTTTGCATAGACGGCTTCCAAAGCACAGTTTCCCTTACCCCGTCCCTTTTTTTCTGTGTTTTCTTTCCCCCAGCTCTAGACTATAAATACCTTTAGGCCAGACTGTGGGAACTGCACAAAGCCCCGTACCTGGCTGATGCCTCCTGAGTGGATGAATGAATGAATGTGCTTCCCGGTATTGCTCCGGACTGAGATTAACTCTTTAAAGCCACATGCTACGAATTAATGCATCTGCTCATTCCTAAAGCATTTCATCCCCATTAAACCCGCTAGCATTAATTTCCCCCTGTTAATCTGACCTGTGCCATGAGGGAGGAACGCTGGTGGGCTTTTCCCCCTTCTATTTCATGCAGTTCTGGTTTGTCCTCACCGAGTTTAACCTGTAAAACAGAGCAAACCCAGCCGTGAGCCAAGCGCGGCTGGAGCCAGCAGAGGGGAGGCGAGAGCAGAGATTCTGCCTTTCCCCACCTCGCAGTAAATTTCGGCGGAAGGGGAAAAAAAATGGCTACTGGGTTATTCCTGTGAATTTCCCAAAATAAGAGCGGCGCGGTGTGGAGCTGATAAGGGCATCGGCGCTGATAATGGATGTCACTGCAAAACCAGCAGTGGCAGATGAAGCTGAGGGCCAGGCAGAGGCTGGAGGGGTTTTCCCATCACTTATCCCTGCTGAGAGCTGCATTTCTCCTGCGTTTCTTTCTCCTGCATTTTTCCTGCGTTTCTCCTGCGTTTCTCCTGAATTTCTCCTTCATTTCTTTCTCCTGCATTTCTCCTGCGTTTCTCCTGCGTTTCTCCTGCAGCATCCCCAGAATCCTGCCTCCACTGCCCGCCACCCCTGAGCAGGGTCATGCAGCATTAAACCACCTCAGTGGTTGCCAAATTTCCCCGTGAGGTCCGAGGCCACGTCCTTCCATGCCCCGTGGCACCTTCCTTCCCTGTCCTTGGCACAGCTCCTGCCAGCCCTGTCCCACACTCCGGGAGAGCAGGAATATTTACACTGGGTGATGCTGTCGTGGTGCAGCTCGAGCTGTGCCTCGAGGTGAAGCACAAACAGGTTCACTGCGGCGAGGTCACTCCCTTAACAGGTTTAAGTGGGTTTCACTGTAAAATGAATTCGTTTCAACAAAACCTTTTTTGATAAATTAAACCAGCACTGCTCTGTATATAATTTCTATAAACAATCTTCTCTAATGTTTACCTAACCTGGGCATGTAGAAACTCTTGCACGTTAAATATTAGATGAAAAGAGGCTATGAAACCTCCAAATAATTCCTTTTATTTTATTTTTTTTTTCCCCAAAGCAAGAAAGCCAGAATACCATGGGAAAATACTCTGCTGCTGCTGAGCTGAGGTTTTTCTGGCTTCTGCCAAGGGTGGAGACAAACCCCTCGTGCTGCCATGGATTTGTGTTGGTTTTTGTGTTTCCAGGGCTGTAGCCCGAGGTTCACTGGACTTACAGGGTGCCCATCCCCACTCTCCCTGCGGATCTGGTGGCTGGTGATGTGATGATTTATCTCCTGTGTGATATTTGCAGGGCCCTGAGAAGCTTGGCATTCACAATTTGTGAAATTACCACAGAGTATTTACTAATTTATTAATTAAAGGTCTAATTTGCACTGCAGGTGCTGGGTGGGGAGAGCTGAGGGCTGCTGGGGTTTGAAGAGCCACGGGGCTGTGGAGGTTCAGGCTGTGCTGGGTCATTTGCTGAGTGATTTGGATGTTTTCCCTCGACCTCCCCGACTGCAGAGCGCCCTGCAAAGATGGACTTGACTTCAGTGAGAACAAACTGTCCAGCTCATAAAAGAGAGCTGAGGTGAGTGAGAGATCTGCCTGCAACGAGGCTAAAATTGGCCTGGTGGGGATGTGTGGGTTTGGGGGAGTTTGGGTGAATTTGTGCTGTTCTCCTCCAGAAAGAAGGAAGGTGGCAGTGTGTTGGATTCGTTCCTGCACAAAACCCCAGCCTGGACAAAATATCACTTTTCCATCTTTGCTCTTTGAGGTCAGGTCCCTCCATTGACTCAACACCTTCTAGGCCTGGACTCTTGTAGGAAAAAATCTTAATCCTAAGTAAAGTCCTTGCTGCATCTGACTTCTCCCTAAGAATCACCAGCCCAGCTCCCACTGTTATATGAAAATAGGGGGAATGTGCTCTGCAATTAAATGCAGCTTAATTGGGTTGGAGGGAGGACAGCAGCAATGCTCCTGCTGAAATGTTCAGCATTTAGAGAAACCCTCACATGCATGTCCTGCCCAGCTCTTCAGGTCCTTGCCTGGGCCTTGGAGCAGCCTGGGGCAGTGGAAGGTGGAAGGAGATGATCTTTGGGGTCCCTCCCAACCCAAACCCTTCTGGGATTTTGTGAAAGGGATGGCACAAAACCACACAGCAGGCAGGGGTGATATCAAGCGTGTTCCAGCTGATGGATTCATGTGCTCTGAGAGTCTCCACCTGCCAGGGATGAGACCTGGGCAGGCTCAGAGTGTCTTTTGTCACTGTCTTGAGTGCAAGTGCCTGCAAACCCTTTCTGCTTTGGGCAGGGAGAGCTCATGTGTTACTTGAGGGCTTTGTGGACACTGGGATTGCAGGATCTGTCCAAAATATGTGTTAAAAATCAGCTTATCTTCCAAATAAACCCTCAAAAATTCCAGTATCTCCAAGATGTGCTTGGAAATTATTTATTCTTTTTGCTTTTGGTGTTTCCCTGATGCTTTTCAGCATTATTTTAATGACACTGTGTTACCAGAGATCGCTTTTGGTGGATAACACAATATTTATGGAGAAAACCAACAGCTAAATCTGGTTGTCATTGACATTGCTTATAAAATACACGTAGCAACCAAGATACTGACCGTGGCAGTAAATTGAAAATATATTGAAAGCATAAAGCATTCTTCCAATTTATTAGTAATATAAAATATATATATATATTTGGGCAAGTTTTTCCCCCCCATCCTTGATAAAAAGAAAGATATAGAAGCTGTTGTGAGGAAATCTGTGGTGGTGGTGGCCCTGAGGCTGGAGTGGTGAGGAGGGTGAGAGGTGTGCTGGGTTTTGTGGGACTCCAGATAGCAAACATCCCCCTCTGGACACGCTATGGGGCACAATTTCATTGCCAAAGGGCTTGTGGAGATGCTGCCTCAGGGTTTTTGCTGATCCCCCTGGTCCTGAGGGGTCCAGGGAGCAGGTTTGGGAGGGTTGGTGCCTTTGGAGTGGTGGCATTAAAAGTGATGATTTTGCCCTGCTGGCTGCAGGCCCTGGTTCTGGTTGAGGTCACCCCTCTGCCCCCACAGCACTGCACAACTTGGGCACGTTGTGGAAGGGTTAACCCTGGCAACTGCTTGGGGTAAGTGTAAAAATATTAATAAGGCTGCTGCAGGTCGCCCTAAAATGGGAATTTATGGTGGCAGTCAAAGCTAATGTTTGGGATCAATGAAACATCCCTTCTCAGAATGAAAAAATAAATTAAACAGACCGTCATACAGAGGGTATGTAACCAAATCAATCATGTTTATGGCATTTAATCAAAACTTGATTCAGTTAAATTTATTCCATATGATAGCCCTGTGCTTCACAGGATGCACACCTTGCTGGTGAGGCTCAGGCAGCCCTGTGCTGCTCACCAGAGCCAGGGCTCAGCCCTGTGTCATTGCACATTAATGAGATTAGGGGGATTCATTTGTAGGATGCTCTGGGTGGGTGTCTGTGCACCCACAGAAATGGTCACAGGGCTTTGCTGTGGATAAATAATAGGTGTTTAGTGGCAAATATCCCAGTGACAAATAGCCCAGGGCCCTGTCTGCTCACTGCTGGCTGTGTCTGGAGTTGTGGTGGGACAAAACCTGCCCCAAAACCCCAGGTGGGGCTGAGGGATGCAGCCCAGGCACGCTGCTTTATGCCTTGCTGAAATCATTGAATTGAAAACATCATTGAAGCATTCACTGAATCCACCCATCGTGGGCAGATCCACCTCTCCCTTCAGGAAGGCTCCTGCCACCACCCCACAGGAGCAGGGCCTGCACCACCAGGCACTGTGTTCCCATCCTGGGAGGAGGATTTGATCCCACAGACCTTCCTTCTCCTCCTGGAAGCTGAATATTAGAATTCTTCCTAGCTGCATATATAATTCACTACATTAATCTTCCCTTAAAACATGCTCCTTCCACAAAGCCCCTCTGTATTGATCCAACAAAGACAATTATATATTATGGGGGGAGAGGGAGAACGAGCTGAAATATTTGAGATTGGCCCTTCTGGGGGATTTATTACGTGTCTGAACCACAGTGTCTGCCTATTTTTTATTCTAAGCCTCCATGACAGGGGTCATGTCTTCCTCCATACACTGTACAGTGCTGTGCACGGCGATGGGGCTCTATTAAATGCTCAGGATGATTAATCACACCCTATAAACACGCTTCTGGCGTGTTTGGAGCCGTGCACACGCGTGTGCATCAGCAAACTCCAGCGACAGGCACTGCTTGTGCCTGTCCAAGGCCCCTGTAGGGTGGCCTGGCTGTGGGGTGCTCCTTGGTGGGTGCAGGACGTTCATCTGGAGATCTTCCTGAGCTGGATTTGTTCTGGTTCTCTGCTTTTCCCAGCCCCGTTGGTGTCAGTGATGTCCTGAGCGGGATGCAGTCCTGGGGCATGTCCCACAGGTGATGCAGAGCACGAGGCTGAGGGATTTTGTGGAGATTCCCTGCGTGGGCATCACCCTCTGCCTCTGGGCATGGAGATCCAGGCTGTGAGGATGCAGGACCTCCCTTCAGGAGAGGGAAAATATTCCCTCTCCATCCACACCCCAAAACCAGGAGGCAAAGCAGACAAGCTGAGAACCTCGTGAGTCAGGGAATGAGAAAATAATGAATGAGCAGGATGGATTGTTTGTAAATGTGTGTGAGATTAATGAGCAAAGGCTTCTCCATAACACAGAAGGCATGAAATCAATCCCGTGCTCCCAGAATAATGAGGGAATCAATAGGATTACGAGGTTAAGGCCGGAGTAAACCTGAATGACAGCTGCAAAATAAATTTTATTTGGGGGACGTGGCTGGGGTTAAATGAAATGTAATAAATAATGTAAAGCATTTAAGGGGTGGGGAAATGCTCCAGAGATGTAAGGAAGAACAGAAGGCCCTACAGTCGCTAAATCTGCCCTGTTTATACCCACAGAGTGTTTTTACAGGCCAGTGATGAGTGTGACACACACCCTGCAAGGTGTCCAGGACAGGGACAGGAGCAGAGGGGTGGCAGTGGTGCCACCAGGACCTGTGGCTGCAGCAGTGGCACTGAAGCAGGACAGGGATGTGAACGTGTGAGCTGCAGTGTGGGATGCATTCAGTGTTTATTTACCTTGTATGAGCTGCGGGTTTGTGTTTCCTTTTTCCCCCGCATTCCTCTCCTGGTGTCCAGCTAGAAAAAGCCAACACTGCCTCCATCCCATCTCCCACAGGACTCCTGGAGCTGCTGCATGGCACAGAGACTGCCCAAAGCAGGGCTCACACCTACCCCGGGCACAGGTCCTCTGCCGTGGTCACTGCGGGGACAAGGACCTTTCTGGGTGCAAAAACCTGAAGTTTTCCACTTTTTCCCTCATGGTGGGAATGTCTCCTCCTGCTCTGTGCTCCAGCAGGCACGTGATGTCCTGCTGGCCTTGGCTTTGGGGAGAAATCTGTGCAGGTGGGTGCAGTGCTGTGATTTCAGGGGCTCACCACCTTCTCCCGGTGGATGCTTTGGAGTGTGAAGCTTTTTTTGGAGATTGATACCGAGTCTGCTGCTCCATGAGAGCTCAGACACCTCCAGTGCCTCAGAGAAAACCCGGCTGCTCTAAAAACCGGCCACAGGGGTGGTGCCAAACCGGTGTGAAGCTGCCAATGGCTGCCCCGACTTTTCCAACATGATCAACTCCTGGCCCTGCTTCTCCCTGCTAGTTCTCAGGGAAGGAGATTGGGAGTTCCTGCGGTGTGGTCAGCGCTTGGAGGCAGAGCCCAGCCCAGGGCCGTGTCAGCTGCTTCTGCCCCCGAGGGGACACACATCCCTCTCAGGAGGAGCAGCTCCGAGTGGGGATGGGACAGCAGAGATTTTGCTCTAGAATCACCACGTAAAAAACCCCTCCTGTTCCGCTCTGTGCTTGATTCCCCCGGCTGCTTTTCCAGTTACCCCGAGCCCCAGGGCTGGTTCTCCCTGCCGGAGGGTGCGTGTGAGGCTCAGCCCTGCTGCCCACGGCTGTCCGGGTGTTTTTTTCCAGTGCTTGAGGGTGTGACTAATAGAGCTGTGCTGCCTGCAATAATGCACGCTGACAACAGCCAGCCTCAGGGGAGGCCGGCACAAAGAGAGCCACGCGAGGGAAATCGCTTCAGTTTGCCCCCCGCGCAGTGGCTGGGCTTTCCCTGTGGAACATCCCTGCTGGGAGGCTGGAGGGCCGCCCTGCCACCCTTGCCGGAGCTCGGAGTGTCCGTCTGTCCCCAGGGCAGTCGCTGCAGCACGGGGTGGCTCTGTGTGGGCTCTGCCCTGTGCAGGGGATGGCCCTGAGCATCCTGAGCCGGTTTGTGTTCGTGTCACTGCTGGTGCCACCAGCACAGGCTGCTGCTGGCAGCCCCGGCTGGGAGCTCACCCCACTGCTGTGAGTAACCCCTGCATGCCCACGCATCCCCGCGTGTCCCTGCAGCCCCACCTGCCTCCCACACGAGACCTTTCCTCAGCAGGATGCAGAAAAATGCCTTTAAGTTGCCTTCTAACAGCTCCTGTAAATCTTATTTTATGCGTTTGTTATTGTCAGAAAGGAGGAAGGGCTGGTGGATGAATCCCTGACTGCAGCCAAACTGGGTGACCTGGGAAGAGCAGAGGGAGCAGGTTGAGGGTCACGGTTCTCCCTCATCATCTGGGGACACAGCAATGACACCAGGTAAAAACCATGGGCTGGTGATGGGGTGCAGATCCCCATGCCTGGGATGGGCTCAAGGAATCCTGGCTGCTGCACCTGGAGCTGTGGATCAGGCTCAGGACACCAGGCTGGGGACATTCATATCCAAGAATCAGGTGCTTGTTTTCCTCCAGCACCTTCCATGCCATAAGAAACCATGCAGGGTGCTTTTTTTTTTTTTTAATGTTTTTATTTAATATTTTTAAACCATTGCACAGGCAACCTCAGTCCTAAATCCCAGCCCAGAGGTCAGTGGAGAATTGGCCTTGCACCTGCAACCTGAAACCAGCTCTGCCTGGCTGGAGAGCCTCACGCTGAGCCACTAATGAAGGGTTCAGGGGCTTGTTTTTCTTTTCTATTTTATTTTGTTTTTGAGACACTGTTTTGAAGCGCACGGCCAAGAGTGGGAATTTCACAGGGTAAACAGAAAAGCTGCTCTGAAGTTATTTATTGGTTCTGTTTTCCAGCACGTGGACTAGTATTGATTTATTTTGCGGTGTCTCCAGAGGCTTCTTCAAGGTTAAAATGTAGACATTGCATGTTAGGCTGGACTAAATACTGGCAGGAAAACACATTTGGCTCTTTTAATTGGAAAAACATATTCCTTTTGTCACCCTGAGGCCAAGGCTCTGCCACAGCAGCACAAGGAGGGCAGGGGAATGCACACAAGTGCAGGATGCTCTGGTTCACACTTGCTTGGGGAATTCGGTGGGAGCACAAAGGTCCCCACAAGCAGCTCTGAGGTCCCACCAGGCCCAGGAGGGAATTCCTGGAGGGAAGGTGGGGGCCAGCAGCCATTCCAGGTGGGGAAGCCGGGTGTGAGCCTCCTGCTGACCAAACTTAGGCTGTTTATAGGAGCCACCGTGGCCAAGCTCCGTCCCAGCTCCAGTTTTACCTCTGTGAGCTGCTCCCAAACAGCACCAGGGGCTGAGCAGGCTCCCACAGCCCAGTGGGGTAGTGCTGGTCCCCAGCTGCTGATGGCAGGGACTCATCCCAAGTGGAGATGCTCCACACCAAAAGTAGGAGAGACTCAGACCCCTGTTTCCCATCCATGTATTTACAGCCATCACTGAGCTGGAGAAGGGGATGGAGAAAGGGTTCTTCATCCCTAAGAAGAACTTACATCCTCAAAGTAATTTCCAGCCTCTCTGCTGCTTGTGCCGCTTTCTTTGGCGGGTTAAGGGCTTGCCCCAGGGCACGGGAGGAGGCAGTGTCAGGGTGGCTGCTGCTGCCACAGGATCCCTTTCCCCGTCCTCCCCGAGCCGGTAGCGACTTCGTGCAGCCGGGATGGAGGTGGGGAGCTCTGCCGGGAAGGTACAAGCTGAGGTTTAGAAATCATGATGTGTGAATTGAAATGGGAAGCAACGGATCTCGGGAATCACCGCAACTGCTACAAGGTGTTCCTGAAGCTGTCAGCAAGCCATCTGCCCGCTCGCCCTGGGTAAACACCGCGCTCCAGCCGGCCCTCCTCGCCAAACCGGGAGGCACGGGGGTCCCACGGGGTGAAGCCCTCCGGGGCAGCAGCGTGGGCAGGCTGGGAGCGGGAGGAAAGGGGCTCCGGGGTGTGCGGGAGGAGGGAGCTGCGCTGCCTCGCTCTCCTCGGGGCTCTGGAGCGGAGCCCTGGCTGCGCCGCTCGCTCCTCGTAACTCATCGCCGAGACACCGCCGTGGGGAGCCCGCGCCGGGCCCGGCCGGCGATTTATGGCTCCGGGGGAAACGCGGCAGCAGCCGGCCTGGGAGCGGAGAGCTCTCCTCAGAGCGCCCCGGCTTCTTTCACTCGCGCCCTGCCTCTGCTGCCTGTGCCACGGTCAGCCCAGGGCACGGCGAAGGCAGAGGGAGGGTGAGGAACACACGGGCTGCAGGGCAGGGCACCGGGTGGAAAGGGTGGGATGGGTGGATTCAGTGAATGTTTCAATGATGTTTTCAATCTGCAAACCCTCAGCTGCATCCCTCGGCCCCACCTGGGGTTCGGGGCAGGTTTTTGTCCCACCACAGCTGCCCACGCCTCACGGCGCAGCTCCTGGCACAGCTTGGGCAGTGGGGATGTCACCCCCTCCCCACGGGGACACGGTGCCATCGACGTGCACCGTGTGAGCTGGCACAGAGGCCACGTGGAAGTGGCCACGGGCCGGCCCCGTTCACAGCCCCGTTCACAGCGAGGCCCTGATTGAAAAAAGCTGGGTGACCTGGGATGACACGGGTGCCTGGTGCGTCAGTGCAGCCCCAGAAACGCCCCCGATGGGTCGGGACTGCAGCATCGCTGCCAGCCCCGAGGGAGGGAGGGAGCAGCAGGAAGGGTCCGAGGCTGAGAGAGGCCATGGCAGAGGGTCTGGGGGGCTTCTAGTGGTTCCTCACAGGGTTGGAGCGCAGCTCTGGTCAGCGCTCACAGCCCTGTGCTTGCGCTGTGCTCCAAAACTCTTGATCAAACCGTGCCTCAGTTTCCCCCCTGTGCAGGGGACAGCGGTGCCCTTGTCCCCAGCTGCCCAGAGAATGCACTGAGCTTTGGCAAATTCTGGCGCTGAGTGAGCTGGGAAAAGCAAAATTGGGAACTGATGTGTATTTTTGCAAAACCAGTGCCAAGGTCCATCAGAGCCCGGTGCAGCCGTGCAGGGAGGAGTGCAGAGGGTCCCGATTTTGGGGCTGAGCCCCCTTGTCAAGGATGCTTGTTCCATGTTAGCCTGAGTCTTCCCGCAGTGCCAGCCAGCACTGTCAGCCTTCCCCCTCACTCACAATTCAAAATAAATACAGCGAGTGAACATGACCTTGAGTGTATAGTCTAAAGCTTTTAAAACTCTCCTCTAATTCTTTTAACTTCCCGCACATCTATCCTCTGCAGCAGCCTCCTCATTTCTCTTTCTCTACAGTAAACTTATACCCTTTCTAAAGTGCCCGGAGAAGACGCTGCAGATGAAATGTTGCTTTAGCTTAATTTCCTACTCCTAACATATGCTTTAATTAATGTCACTTGCTTTGATTTGCTGCCAGCGTGCCAGTGCGGCACTTCCTTCGTTTCGCAACCTTAACCATAACCTTGTGGGAATGAGGATCAGGTGTTCCCGGCTGATTTCATCTGGTTCAGGGCATTTATCTCCAGCTCTGAGGCTTTTCTGCACTTTGTCGGTGGCACCAGCACAGAGGCAAACCCCACAGAGTTCTCCTTGGCTGGAGTGCTGGGAATGTGTTGTACATGAAGGATGCTGGGATGAAAAGCACTGACCAGCATTTCTTATCCATATTTTTTACTCTTTCTAGGTTCAGCTCGGAGCAGGAACATGGCAAAACAGGAAAGAGGGGATGGACCTCCCCTCAGCTCCTGATTTCAGGATCAGAGAGGACCATCCTGCTGCTGGCTCTGTGCCTTCTCCCCACAGCCTCCATGGCCAGTGCTGGACCCCACTGCCTCAGGTCCTTCCCAACCAAGCCAAGCATTTTCCAGTCATTTAGCATGGAAATGGATGAACATCATGTGGAAGAGGTGGGGAGTGATCTTGAGGATGTCCCAAAGCAGCCAGGCCAGCCCCTTGACCAGCTGGCAGACCTGCAGCAGCCTCATCACCTGGGGCAAGGTGAGAGATCCCAGCGTGGATCCCTCTTCTCTGGTGGTGGAGCAGTGGTTGGGGTTTGGGGCAGAGCCCATTTTGCCCTCTTCCCTGCCTGGCTCCCAGGTAAGAGCAGGGAATGGCAGGGGCAGAAACACCTGGACTCCCTCTGTAGCTGTGGCTGTGCTGAAGTTCAGTGGTACAAACTTCTCCATGGGAGCATGTCCTGCTGTCCCCACTGCTCCTGCTTCTTCCCACATTTCATCCCATTGGTTTATGACAGGTGCAGACTCACCCTGAGGATCACAAAATCCCTTTTCCATCCCTTTCTCTGTTCCCACTGCATGGTGAGTGTGCCCTTCCTCCAACAGGAGCTGCCTCATCCTCCCTGCAGCACCAGGTCAGTGCTCTGAACTGTTGTGTGAAAAAATTCCTAATTTGAGGCATCTTTTTCCTTCCCTTCTCCTGATGGAGCCGGCTTGGTCCTTCAGCCCAAGCAGAACAGCACCAGTAACTCCCCATGACTTTCTGTAACTGAGAGCAGCTCCTTGCACAGTGGAGCCTGGAGGAAATTTTAGCAATTGTCTGTTCTGGCCCCAAATCACTGGCACTTGTATGCAGCAGGCCTGAAATGGCCCCTTTCCCAGACAGCTCCTTAAGCAAGGTTTTCCTGTCTCTTTATTTAATGAATCTCAGCCATCCTTTCTCTCCTTGCTGGAGCCAGGGGCAGATGCTGCTCCAGCATTTCATCCCTCCCCTCTCTCCAGTTTCTCTCGTTGTACCTGCAGCAAATTTGGGGTCCCACAGCAAGTCATGTCCCAGGAGGAGGAGATTCCCAGCTTCTGGGCCCCATCCCTGTTGGCTATCATTCCCCTTCCTGTTTGCTTCTGTTGAGAACCTTCCCCAGGAATGGGAATGTGGGGCCTTTTTGCAGTTCTTGTCACTTTACTGGGGGGTGGAACAGCCTCCCTAAGGTTGAGCCCTGTTTTCAGAGCAAACCCACTCCCTGGGCAGGGAGGAAAATCCCCGAAATGGAGAAGAAAATTTGTCCCAGGCCTGGCCCTGCCCCTGCAGGCCAAGGAATGTGTTTCACATCCCGGGAGTGGGATGGAGGCACGGGAGGGATGTGACTGAGCAGGGAGCAAGCTGCCACATCCCAGAGGCTCATTGGTGATGTCTGCTGCCCTTGGAAGCAAAACCCTTCCCCAGGGTGGCCCCTTTCCCCCAGCCTCCTGCTCCCCAGACCCCCACAGCTCCCTTCCTCTCTGCTCTCATCTGCCTCTCACCTTGCCTTCCTCCATCCCGTTGTGCCGCCTCCTCTGCAGCAGCTCCACATCCAGATGGATGTTTGTGCCTCTGCTCCAGCCTCTACATCCCAGCCCACTGCTCCCACTGCTCCCTGCTCCCCTCTGCCCCTTGAAATCCTGGCTCTGAAAGCCTCACACCCCTAAACCTGCCCGGGGTGATTTAGGCAGGACTTGGGACAGGACTGATCCCTGGGAGGATGCAAGGCTCTCGTAGGCATCTGGCAAGGGTTTAATCCCCCAGGGGCCCTGTTTGCTCCTGGCTTAGTGTTTTCTGTTTCCTCCCCATAGCTCCAGTGCTGAGCCCTGTTTTGACCTCCTGCCACGCTGTGACTCCAGCTGTGGATGAGGGAAAGAGAGGAAGGATTCCCTGTGGGCAGCACTGTGAGGGGAAGGGACTGGCCAAAGAGAGTGGCAGGCCCTGGTGGGGTGTGAGGTCTTCCTGTGCTGCCTTGCTCAGGCTGTGGGTCAGGAGCTCTGGCCCCTGAGGGGCTTCTGATGTTTGAACAGGATTGTTTGGCCTCACTGGTCCTGGCTGCTCTGTCAGAGCATCACTGTGCCTCACTGGGGGCTTGGGCAGGCTCTGTGCCCAGCTCCAGGGCAGAGACAAAGCTGGCAGCTGGTGGCCTTCATTCCTCACACTGGGAATTTCTCACCCAGACCAGCATTTTCCTCTGTTTACCCTGGAGGACAGTGATTTCCCATAGCAATAACCTCCTCCTCATCCCCAGCACAAACTGAATAATCGCTTTGGGCAGGACTCTCCCAGTCCCCATCCCTGCATGGATGATGCCAAGGACACCGTGCAGAGCCACAACACGTTGCTCTGCCAATGTCCTGGGCTGGGTTTGCAGTACCTTAAGGCAGTTTCTTGTTCTGATGCAAGGCTTAAGAGAAGCCTCTCCTCTTTTCTGCCTGCCTGGTGACAAGTGACTTGCCATGCTGTCACTTGGTGGATTGATGTGCCTCTCATTTTTGCCCACAGCCCAGCTGCTCCGGAGCAGCTTTTCCCCACGGGAGGCACGTGTCCCTGCAGGACGCTGAGCTGCCCTGGGGTTGTTGTCCCCTCTCCATGCACACACCTGGCTGCCACCCTGACCCCTTCCCTCCCAGGCTGTCCTGCAGGCCCGGGGATGGTGTGACCAGAGCCACCACCCTGCTGGAAGTGACAGGCTGAGCTGCCCTGGGGTTGTTGTCCCCCATCCCGTGCCACTCCCTGCCCAGACCCCACAGCACAGTGTGGTGGGTGCAGGAAGCAGAGCTGGGGCTGCTGGGGCACTGGAAGCCAGGCTGTAGAGAAATCACCATGCTCTGAGCGCTGGGCTTTGTTCTCCTTTTATTTTTTAAACCATCATTCCCACTCCAGCTCCATCTGCCTGCTCCCATCCTCCAGCATGTTGTAGCCTCAGGGCTCTTTTCATTAAAATCAAAAAGGTTATTGCAAAATAGATGGGGTATTTTTGGGTTGTTTTGTTGAGTTGTTTTGGGCTTTTTTGGTTTGGGGGGGTTTTTTTTGTTTTTTTGGGTTTGGTTTTTTTTTTTGGTATGTATGTAAATCTTGACGTTAAATCAGAGCTTTGGCTGGGAAATACCACCGGGGACTGTCTCAGTCTGACGCTCACCAGGGCAGTGATCTCTGGACTATTCGTTCTTACAAAGACTTTGCCAAGCTCATGGTAAAAATCTCATCCTTCAAAAAAAGTGCAACTGATTTGAAATGTTAGGGTTTTTAGACGCTACTTCAAAAAATAGTAAGTGAGCATATTCAAAAATAAAAATCCAGAGCATTTGGACAATATTAGCATTAGTTTTAAAAATTAAACCAATTCCACAGTTGTTAGCTTTTATTTCTAAAATACTTAAGCTTTTTAAAAATGTCTCCGTGTATGAATATTCGTTCACAGTTAATTATTTCTGGATAGAGGTTTAACATTGCCGGGCTGCATCTTGCATAGCTTTGTTTGAAATTCCGAGGGGTGAGCACACTTGGCACGCTGGATAAAATTAACAAATACCCCCCCAAATATTTAAAAACAAATCGGAATATGGTTCTTCGTTTGATTTACCCGGTTCCAGCGGAGCTTGGTGCGAGACTGAGCAGCACATTCGTTTACAACCTTTTAAAACATTCGTTAAAATATTTACTTAACAGTTTAAAACAAAGCCTTAGAGCCCACAAACGTGCCCAGGTCAGGGAAATACATGTGGATAATTGGGCTGAACGATTTAGAAGCAGAGAATCACTTGCATTTCAAACCGTGCGCATTTCCAATACCCCCTTAGCGCATCTATTTTAGGCAGATGCTTAAGATTAAAGGGCTGCACGTCGGCCCGTATCTTACCCACGCTTCCTTGTCATCGTTTCTTTGCGATTAAATTTTGTGTTTTCCTTTCAGCCTAGAAGTGTTTGGTACCAGTCTCTTGGCAAAAGAGCCTGAGGAATGGAAGGGTAAAGAAATATGACCCAGCTGCTATGCACAATGAGGTTTGTAAGTCCTTGTATGGTATAAATAAGCATATTACACAGTTATTAGAAATTTGGCACTGTCGCTGTTTAGAAGCAAGACTCTGATGCTGTGTAATTCCTCCCGAGTCCATGCATATCTCAGTATTAGCCTTCCATTCTTCCAGCCTTGTTAGTGGCCAAATTCGGCAATTTTTTTCTCAGTACTCATCCATTCAAACCCTTCTCAGCAGTGTAAACCGGTGAGTTTCCTCTCAAGTCAGTAAATCTATGCCAACCCACGCGGTCGAGGCTCGGTCCTGACTTTTCCCCGCCGCCCTCCGCCTCGCCCGGGGCTCTGAGCCGCCGCCGTCGGGGCCGCGGCCGCGCGGTTCC
>VYXD01013794.1:353231-367643 GCA_013397195.1 Hylia prasina | reverse complement strand
AAAAAATTCCCCCCCCCCCCCCCCAAAAATACTTAACCAAAAAATACCCAAAAAACCTCCACCACGGGAAAGTTCCAGTCGGTGAGATCCTACTCAATCAAATTAATCAAATCAATCTAGATGCTAACTGTGTCTTGGAGGATGCAGATGCAGCTGCACATCTGGATTCCTCCCCTCTGGCTGCCCTGCTGCGGGAGCATCGCTCTGTTGTGGCAGGGTGCACACCTTTCCTGTGGGAGTTTAGGAATTCCACACTTGTGAAATTGTAAGAGGGGTGGGGAAAGCAGAAAGCAAATGAGGGACTTCATTATAAATCTGGCTTTCCGATTTCATCCTCTCTCTTTTATGTGCTATTATTTAACTGAACAATTGTAGATTTTTTTTATTTTTTTTTTAGCTCGTGGCAAACCATTCTTTGTGAAATCTCATCTTTCAGACTTTATTTCTGCTGGAAGTTAATCTTTGCTTCCACAGCCTTCCTGGCTCAGGATTTCTTCTTTCTGTTTGATTATTTATTTAGCTGTTCCCTGGGTTGTTTTTCCAAGGTGCCAGTCTTTGCAGCATTGCAATTTCTATCCAGGTATTGCCAAGGACAAACAATTTGATAAAGCTTTTGTTTCATCAGTATAAAATACCAGTTCACAGGATGAGTGGTCACATTTTTGTGAACAGTTCCTGAAGAGAAAACAATGTGTTATTTCTCTGTGGCAGCAGAGCTGTCCCTGAGAGGTAACAGGAGGCTCAAGATAGTGAATTTGAGTTTTGGCTGGAGTGGAGGCTGTGCACAGGTACAAAGCCAGCTTCGGTCTCTATGGTAGCAGGTTTTAAGAGGCATATGTAGGAAAATGCTGCAGAGGGAAAAAGCAGAATCAATAAAGCATCCTGCATGTGTGGAAAAGACGCAAATCCCCTTTAGATGTTCGAGTTCCATTTTAAAAGTGGCTTATTTCAGTTTTTTTTTAAAAAAATCTGTTCCAAATCAGCTTTAGTAAACCAAAATAAAACTAGTTTTTAGGACATCAAGGTCTGAAGAAGTATAAATGCTTTGGCTAAGCTGGTGCAGCTTTCCTGTGTGAATAAACCTTTAAAAGTTAAATTTTCCATGGCTCTGTAGGGCATATGGATGCCCAGTTCTCATTACAATTAAAGGGAAATATTTGTCCAGAATCTTTTGAGGCAGTTACAAGAATTTCTGCTGATGGCTTTTGATCCAAAAGCAAACCTTAATATCCGAGATCAACGAAGGAATGTGAGCCGTCAGTTTAAAACATAGAAATAAAATAGATATTTGAGGAATGTTTGATCTGCTTGCTCCTTAATTTGGGGTCCTGGAATTATCCTGTTCAGGCAAACTCCTGCTTTTATAGCAAAAGCAGGAGTGAACTCCAATGTCTTTTGGCTTTGCTGCTCAAGTTGTCGACAGCTTTGGCAAGGGAGACAGAGCTCGTGCACGCCGAGGAGGGCAGGGATGGGAGTTTGGGTCCCAATGCACTTCTCTCTTCAAGCAGCCATCCCTGCTTTTTAGAGACATGGGATGCTCACAGTTCAGGGTGTTCCCAAAGCTTTCCCTGCTCGTCCTTGTGCTGGTGGCAGAGTGAGGGGAGGCTTTGGTCAAGCCCAGATCAGCTGGGGAAGGTCCCAACCATTGCTGGGGCTCCTGGACAGCGGGGCTGTGGCTCCAGCAGTGCCAAGGCTGCCCCGGCTCCTCCCCGAGGGAGCTGGGCTGGAGAGGGAGCAGACCTGCCCTGAAATGCTGCTGGTGACCATGCTCTCTCTGAGGCACCTTTGTGCTGTGCTGCTGGCACCACCTCTCCCACCCTCCTGCACGCTGGGACCTTCTCTGCTCAACTTCAGCTGCAGCAAAATGAAATCCCAGAGAAGCAGCCCATGGCCAGGAGCCTGCCCGTGCCTCAAGTCACCATGGGGCAAAGAAAGGAAATGTTTCTAGACCATGAAAGCAGCCATCCAGCTAACCAAGTTCTCAAGTATGTGAGAAACAATGTTTTATTTAAAAGTTAGATGTGCTAGCCAGAAGGGAAAAATACAACCTCGCCATTCCAAAATATAAAAATCCCTTAACTGTCTGACCTTCTCATCACTAGGTCATGGTCCTGCCACCAGATAAATCTCTCCTATCTGCCCATAGACTGAGAGTTCAATGTTGCTTGTGTTAGTGACAGTGAATTTGGGGCTGAAAAATGAACTACTGATGAGAACTCCTGTTGAACCTGTATTGTTTGTTATTCTGAGGCAAGGATCTGGCATGGGCTAATCCAGCACTTCAAAGTTAACTGCTCTTACTTTGTATACAGAGCGTCATAACGGAGTGGCGTGGGTGATAAGAGAAATAAGGGACTGAGGGTTAGGATACACTGGGAAAATGGGACCCTGTTGAAAAACTCTTTGATCTCTTTAAAGTATTTTCTGAAAGCAAGAATCTATCAAAAAGGAAATGCCATTTAAAAGGCTAAAAGAAACAGCTGACATCCCCAAATTTGTTTTAATCTGCCCTGGAGAATATTATTTTTAAAGATGCGTTAAATCAGTGGAAGAAATACTTGTCAAAAGAAGATGAAGAAAGGTCATCAGAATGGAGCCATAGTTCTTGAAGCCTCTGCAGACCATTCTTTTCCCTTCTAACAGTGAAGACAAGGAGAAGCATCTTCGAGCAACCATGGCCAATTCTCAAGAAGAATTTGGGGCCACATTAGTTGTTATCAGGGATGCAGGTGTGTCTTCTGTCTTGGTGTTCTGAAACCATCACTGGAGGCATCTCAGCACGCCCAGCAGGTTCTGAGGAGGTGGTTGCATGGCTTGTTAGCCAAGATGTTGAGTGAGCAGTTGTTTTCTGATCCTTTCACAGCCTGATCTGCCACAGGCAGCACCTTCCCAGGCAGCACAGCACGGGAGCTTCTCAAAATCCAGTCACTGCTTTACTTGACCCTCCCAAAAGCAAGGATTGTAAAATCTCTGTATGACTTTGGAAATCTTTTTCTTATTGTGTTGAAAATTAGAATTTCAGCTGCTGAGCTGCTGAAGTGCTTGGGGATGTTTTTGGGGATGTTTTCACGCCCTTGAAAGGACAGAGGGAAGCACTCAGTAGTATCTGAAGGACCATCCACACCTCAGGGATGTGCAGTGAGCACCAATCCACATTAATCCATGAGCTTCAGAGAGCACTGACAGCTTTTGGTGAGGGCATGGCTTGAGTTGCTCAGGTGTCCTGGTTCCATGCAGTTTTCTCTATGGAGATACTGTTTGAATTCCCTGCTCACCCTGTGCTGCCCAGAGGCATGCCTTCCCAGCTAATGCATCCATAGGGATGTCAGGAATGGTGTTGGCATCTAAGTGGAGGTCAGATTAAATCCTGGTGAGCAGGAGGGTAGGGAGGGTTTGTTGCTGATGTGCAGCATGGCACAGCACAGTCACTGCTCAGATGAGTGTTTGAGCTCCTCAATCAGCTCTGATTCTTTCCATTTTTCTGGTTGGCTGTCCCCAGCCCCAAAATTAAGATTTTTCTAGATATGGGAGCTTTGCAGCCACCCATCCCTCCAGGATCAACCAGACCTGCTCATCTGAGGACTAAAACACATGTGAGATGCCCACAAAGAGGCCAAGCCTGGAGAGCCTGAAAGGCTGGGAACTGCTGCCCCAAAGGAAAGCAAAGCTTTCCTCTTATCGCTCACTTCCAAATCCAACCAGCCAATTACACATCAATTAAACTTTGTTTGAACATAATAGAAGCTTTGGCTCCGTGTCAGCAACTGCTCCACGGTTAAGGGGATTGGATAGTAATAGTATAAATAAATAAACAAGAGATGCTTATTCTAACAGTTCATTTTAAAACAATTTGTGAATATCACGTAGAGATAAAATGTGCCTAGCATAAACTTAGCTAAGCAGCGACTGCTTCATTATCAGAACAAATAATTCACTAGCACATCATCTTTGAAGCTTGGGAGGCCAGTGGAATTGTGCTGCTTGTTTATTTTCCTGGCTTTTACTGTTTTTGCTACATTTCATCTGCAGGAAAAGGTTTAGCTGGGGCTGTGGCAGTGTGGTGCCAAGCTCTGGTGATGCCAACCCTGCTCCCGCTGCCCACGGTCCCCAGAGCCAGGCTCAGCCTGTCAGAGCTTTGAGGGGCACACAAGACCCTCAGGATAGGGTTGAGGAGCCTGGGTGGCCCCTTCTGCCCTGGCTGGAGCTGGAAGGAGAGAGAAATGGGTTTGAACTAAAAGGGACTCCTGTCAATTTTGGTGTTTTGCAGAGGAGGCTGCTGGGGCTGGTGCTTGGCTGCTTGTGCTGAGTCCCTTGTGCATCACACGGGTGCTCCCAGGGCCCGTGGCTGGCCCCTGGCTGGGCAGGGGAGCTGTGGGGCTGCTGCTCCTGAGTGGCCCTGCTGCCTCCACCCAAGGTGTGCTGCTGGGCTGGACACACACCTGCTGTGGCTTTCAAAAAAAGGAGTGTAAATTGGAAGGAAATCTGTCCAGTGCTGGACGTCCCCACCTCAGGGGTGGTGTTGTCATTGGCACATTCAGGGCATTTGCTGCAGGCCGTGGACACCGTGTCCAAACAGGTTTTGGGTCTGAACAGAGGATGCTGAGGCCAGGAATTGCTGCAATTAATCTCCTGAGTCTCAAACTTCGCCTGGGTGTTTGTTGGGTGTTGCTGTGCTGCACTTGTGCCCATCACTGAACCTCACCGAGCTGCCCCGTTTGCCCAGGCAGGGCTGCAGCTGCCCTTGGCACAGGAGGTGCCCCGAGGATCAGATGTCACCTGCTTGCACACGCTCCCCAGGAAGCCCCAAATTCCCAGTTTGTGTCCCCAGTTTCAGCACAGCAATGCTCTCCCCCGGCTTGGAGCCGCGCGGGAAGGAGGGCGGATAAAACAAGGATCTGCCCGCGTCTTGCTTCAGACCTCCCACCAAAGCCAGGCTGAGCTTCCCCAGAGCTTGGCAAGACTTTGGCAAGTTTTATTGCAGCACTGGGTGATTCTTGTGCCCGTGCTGGTCCCCGAGCGATGGATGATGAAGCAACCTATTGTCCAGGAGCTGGCCGGAGCGGAGCGGAGCATCCCCGGCGGAGCCGCCCATCCGCCCGCAGCTCCTGCTGCGCAGGCTGCCAGAGGGGCTGCTTGTGCAAAGCTTCTGCTGAGCTGCAGCTCCTCGTGCCTGTGAGTAGCTCCATTGACCCGCAGTAAATCGGGGGAAACAGGCAGGTTTTTGGCCCCTTCCCAGGGCTGACAGGCAGCTCTATAGAGCCACTGTAGGCACGGCCTCGCTCCCGGGCAGGGCTGGTGCTGCTCCACCGTGGTTTTCTGCTCCTTTCTTTCAAATGGGGCATTTAATAAGGGCCAAGACATGATGTTAGGTGCTGTCTCTTGCTTCTTTTTTTTTTTTTTTTCCTTTTTAATTCATTCTCTATGACTGCATTTCCTTGGCCCCAGCTCTCGGGTCTGTCATGCCTTCCCACCAGAAATGCACAACCCATGTTTGTATCATATTGCAAAGAGATATTTACTAAATGAGCCTCTGCCAAGGGGTTGAGAAATATGTTTTCATTAAGAAAATTAAACTGACAAGTCCCTGGACAGCACATTAGTCGCATATTTTTTCTTTAAGGCCAAAATGCAGCAGCTAATAATAATGATGAAATGTCCAGGCACAGCCAAATTACTAAAATCTACCCTGTGTTTTCCTGGAAAAGAATGCAGAGAGTTGGCAAACTTGGTTGTAGCTGGGCCTGTGGACTGCTGAGTACAATGCTACCACTGCGAGATAGTGAGTGGTTTGCAAGTTAAGCAACACCTTCAATCAGATGTGAGTCCCCATTTGTTATCCTTAAAGAATTTCAGCTGTATATATTATAGTAGTACTTTGGCTCTTTGTATTTATTTTAGGGGGCTATACTAAAGAACATTATAAACTCAGGCATGTCCATGCTATATGAACTCCATATGCTGAAGCTTAATTTTAAATGCCATTAAAAAAGCACTTAACATTTACAATATATCAGTTCAGCTACTTTAGCAGCTTGGATGTTCTACAGTAAATGAAATGATTGAAGGAAAAAGAAATTCAGAAGCTCAATGTTATAAAAATCCCCAGTGCAGGTATGACAGACTGTCAATTTGTGTCCATCTCATTTCTGGTTTTCAATAATNATGCCATTTTAAGGCCTAATTTAAAAAAAAATCTTGGCATTCAGATTGGATTCTTTATACAATTTTTTTCAATGTGTGAATTGGGCTGTGTATTCACAAATTGAAATGTCCTACTGTATTTACCCAGGTGCTTACCTGTAGGAGGACAAGGTTAAGAGGAGTGCAGAGTTTATGAATGAAAATCAAAGAGGGACATTGGTAAACCACCCCTTTTTAGTCCAGGCTAATTACATGGTAAACATCTGGAATTTATGCAGGGCAGTTAAAAGAGTCAATTGAAACAGTTTTGAACAGGGCCCATTTTGTTGCCTTCTCCCCAAGCAGAGACAAAATGGTGCTGCAGACCTGGACCAGCTCAGGAAAAAAGGGATAAAGTGGGGGACAAAGTGGCCTTGGTGATGGAGAAATGACATCAGGGTTTGGGCCCATCTCAATTCATGTAATTAGAACGAGTCCAGGATGTGGCAATTCTCATCCTCCATCCCCTTGTGCTGACGGGAAGGAGAACTTTGTGTCCTGGCTGGAGGGCTGTGGTGAGCCAGTCTGCTCTATTGACTTGGGTGTTTTTACTGGATGAGGAGGAGGTGGGGAAGATGGAGCCAAGAAAATGGTTACTCTGAGGATGTGAAGTGCCTAATCCTGCAAATCCTGGCTGCTGACGCGGCCTCGAGGGATTGGGAAGCCCATGGCAGTGTCAGGATGCATTAGGGCCCTCTCCTTTGGATTGCAAGGCTGGACTGTGATGGAATCTGCTGTTTTCACAGCCACATTGCTTTATAAAAAGGCATTGATTAATATCACAAAGAGTCTTTGGGTCTGTAAGACGTGTAAATGTTCCCTAGTGATGCACTGCTTTGGTGTTGGTTGCTGAATCCAGGGGCACAGGCACAATTTGGTGGGATGCTCCAGGCTCCAGGAAGGGTTAATGGGTGTGCTGTGAATTTGGGAAATCTGGGAAGGCCAGAGGAGCCTGTCTTCACCACCACAGGGTTTAACCCTTTGTCTCCCCCAGGCTTTGCTGATCCTCAGTTCCCAGTTTGTTGGGGGGAACACAGGGTGGGACCTGGTGGGTATTGGGAACGTGTGAATGACAAAGCCTGTGCTTGGTTTCCTCTGAAATGTAGGCAGGTCTCCTGACTTTTCAAACACTCCCACACCAGCAAGAAATCTGCAATTTTGATGCTGCCATAAACCAGGTAGAGCCTCCTGTAGAAGTGAGGGCTCCTTGTCCAAGCCTCCCACAAACAGGGATGTGGTGACCCCCCTATATCTCTCTCTGCACCCTCCTTTTCCTGGCCCTGGCCCATTGCCCTCCTCCCTATACCCTTATCAAAATTTGTTCCCATTTTTGCACTGGCGCACACTCTGGAAAGAAAGAGTTTAATTCAGGTGTGAACAAGAACCAAAGTTGTCCTCGCATGAATCCCTCTGATGGTGGATCTCCTTTTTGGGCTGCTGCTCCAAGTTTCCATCAGTTCCAGTGCTTCCATCCCTCACTAACGTGGTAACCCTCTGCTTTCCCTAAGGAGGATGTTTCCCAGTTACAAGGTCAAGGTGACTGGAATGAACCCCAAGACCAAGTACATTTTGTTGATCGACATCGTCCCGGCCGACGACCACCGGTACAAATTCTGTGACAACAAATGGTAAGACAACACTTCTGTTTGCCTGGTTTTCCGTAAGAAAATTGCAATTGGACCAACCATTTGTTGTGCAAACTTAGAAACCAACAGAAACACCTTCCCACAGGAGGGATGCCAATGTCCAGGAGCTCTCTTTGGTGGAGTAATGATGGACACAAGAGCCAGGGCTGGAAGTTTAAACCAGATAAATATAAAATGAAATATTCTTAACAGGCTGGGTGGTTAACTGCTGAGAACAAAATGCTGCTGGGAGTGGTGATTTGTCCATCCCCAGAGTGTTCTGGGCTGGGGGGTTTTCTTGGAGAAGATGCTTTAGGCCAAGCACAAGTTATCTGGCCATGTGCAGTGTAGGAGGGTAAAGCCACAGCCTGCCTTGTACCAGAGGCTGGACAGGATGATCTAATGGTCCTTTTTGGCCCTCAAAACTAGGTCTCTGTGTGACTCCAGAAAAGTTTTAAATTCCTTTCTTCTATAGTAATATTTTGCTTTTAGGAGAGCAGCTATAAAGCAAAATGTGGGGTGGTTTATTCAGAGCCCTGATTCTATTCTTCCTTTCCCTGTGCCTTTCCCAGCAAAGTTACTTACCCGAGAGGCAGCTGGGATTTTTGCTCTCTGACAAAGGAAACGTGGTGTTTTCTCTTTTGATTTTCCCCCCACACAGTGCCCAGCAGCCTCCCTCACTGCCACTATTCGCTGTGGTTTCCCCAAACCCTTCCACACCGACTGCTGCCTGGTGAAAAGCCATGGAAAATTTCACAGGGAACGAGCCCAGTGACATCCCAGAACGCAGAAATTATTTACTTGCACATTAGGGCAGCTCCAGTTTAAAAAACAAAAAAATCCCTTTTCTGTGTGCTTTTGTCCCGGAATGCCGCTGGGTAAGAGGAGTGGACTGAGGGTCTCTGCACCACGGTGGCCACTTTGTTTCAGACATTAAACACGAGATGATGGATAGTTGTTAACTCTGTTTAATTTAGTTTTTGCCAGCCCTAGAGCTGTTTCCCCTTTTCCTTTTATTGCTGCTGGAAACTTTCTGTTGTTTTTGGTAATATTGCTTTTATTGGGGTTTTATAAGAACAATGTGGAGTAATGAGGGCGTTGCCATTGAATGATGTCTCATGGCTGGGCCTTGTGTCCATGAGAGCTGGTGGTGGTGTGGGGCAAGGGGAGCTGCAGAAGGGTGCTGGGAGCAGCTGCAGAGTGGGAAGCAGCCCCTTCCCACTGGGACAGGCCGTGGGAGCCCTGCCTGGCTGCGCAGGGTGCAGCCACACCAACCCTACTCCTGCCCACAGCTACTCTCTCCTGTGTGGTGCCATCTCCCTTTGCAGAAGGGTCTTTGAAGGCTTCCAAAAACCCAGACAAGTTTTCCTCCTTGAAAAGTATCTCCACAATGCCCGTGTGGAGACACTGGCCCAAGGCAATTCCACGTGGGAGCAGGGATGGGGTCACTGCGATGCCGAAACCCCCACGAGCAGCAGGAGCCTCCCTGAGTTCCCACGTCCCAGTGCACATCCCCAGGGCTGGCGGGAGGGCTGCTGGGATGAGTCCAAGGACAAAAAGCTCTTCCACGTGCAGGCTGTGCCAGGGTGATGCCATCTGTCCCCTCTGTTCCCAGGATGGTGGCCGGGAAGGCCGAGCCGGCCATGCCGGGCCGGCTGTACGTGCACCCCGACTCCCCCGCCACCGGCGCCCACTGGATGAGGCAGCTGGTTTCCTTCCAGAAGCTCAAACTCACCAACAACCACCTGGATCCCTTTGGACACGTAAGAGAGACTTTCTGCAAGGGCTTAGGGTGGGCCCGTAACGCTGGGTTTGTGCCTGGGATGCCGGGTGGGATGTCACAGTTAATAAATAGTTAATTTAATAATAAGGAAGGACATTATTTTGTGCTGGGGGGGGGCGTTTCATGCAGAAGGAGGGGTTCTGTGTGCTTCCCCTGCTCTTGGAAATGCAGCTCAGTCGTGTCCTGCTGGATGCCACCGAGTTTTTCTTTTGTGCCCAGGACCTTTCCAGGCAATGCTGTGGGATTTTCAGCCTGGCACGTGCTACATGCAGCTCACAGAAGCAGGTTGCATAAACTCCTGATTTTCCAAGCTGGCTTTGGCAGCCATAAAAAAAGATGAAGTATTTTATTTGGAAAATCTTGATTCACATGCATTGGCAATGCAGAGACGGGGAGCACACAGTTATCTTCCCCAGATATTAATATGCATTTAATAACTCAGAGCAAGGGCCCTTGCAGCCTGCCAGGAGAGTCAGATACTGCATAAAAAAACACAGACCTGTCTGGTTTGCACAATTTGAGCTGGGAGTCACAATAAAAATAAACCATCCTTGGTGGGAGGAAGAGAAGAGAGAGTTTAAAATCCTCCTAGGTTTAGTGCCATCAGCTCCTCCTTGTACCACAGGTAAGAGAATCTAATTTGTGTCATCAAATGTGGGTTTTAACCTGCTGATGTTTTAGGCAGCAGCAGTTTGGAGGGCAAGGGAGGCCGTGAGAAGGGTGCAGAGTGGGAAGGGTGTATCTGTCTTGCTCAAAATGATTGTGCATCGAGCCTCTAAAGAGCAGCTTTTCACTTGGAGTCAATGTCCCAATGCCTCCCAAAGCTGTCCAGAAAGTGCAATTCTGGCACAGCTAAACCAGCTGGAGCTTTAGGGGGTTAACTCCAGAGGCAGGAGAACCCCGCCAGCTTAAAACGCTCCTAAAAATCCAGAATTTTTGCCAGTGTTTGTAATTTTTTGCTGATTTTGAGCCTCCAAAAGCCGGGCCCTGGCAGGGACTGGGTGATAACCCAGCCCCGCGCCGGGCCCTGACCCCCTCCCCACCCTGCTGACCCCACTGAGACACGTGTGAGCTTCAAAGGCTCCCCGGCACCGTTCAGCGCTGCTGTTGTTAATCACAGCCCGTCTCTGCTGCCCTTGAACGGGGGGGAAACACCACGGAAATGAAACGAAACCACCGCGTCAGGGCTGCCTCAGTAAAAGTGCCACAAAGCCACCCCTGCCACCGTTTCACAGCCCTCCCGAGCCGCTGGCTTTGCACGTGGCGTTTCTTTCACTCCCTGTTTTTCTCTTGGTTAACTCTGCAGCTTAATATACGACTGTTTATGCTGTAAAATGTAAACCATAAAACATGCAGGATGTGCGATGTGGCTGTAAAACAAACAGGATGTGCCGTGTTGGTTTTGCAACTTTAAACGTTTGCTTCTCCTGACTTTGTCATTTTTTAACTGAGATTTTAGCGCTGCATTTTAACAGGGAAGATTTTTAACCCCCTCCTCCTTTCCAGTGAGCAGCTTGTGTGTCTTCCCACAAGGTTTTGGGGTGATATCCACCGTGCTGTGGCTCCAGCTGAGCCCTGCTCAGTGTCCTCTGGCCATGTACCACAGCCCAGCACCTTCCCTCTCACATTAATGGGAAAATGCCTGAAATAATCTATTTTAAAGTGCCTGGTTTGCTGCTCAGTTCAGGCACTGCCAACCTGCCTGGCTAAATGGGATTGAGCCCATCCTCAGCCAGTTCCTCGTTAGGATTCTAAATGAATCATCTGCTTTAGAGATGTGGTGCTTCACTTTTTGGGATGCACATGGAGGAGAGCTGAACTCTGCTCCAGGAGAGGGGAAGGCTGCCCTCAGCTCAGGCTGAGAGAACAGTTCTGCTCTTGCAGGGCCTGTCCCACGAAGGCATTACGTTAGGAATAATAACAGCTTCTCATTTCTAGGAATTTGTTCCCAGTGACTGCAAACACTTTCTTAAAGCTCCCTAAGAAAAACAAGGCAGAAAAGCCACAGGGTTTGTTTGCCTTCCCGTGCGCCAGCGGAGCCTGCCTGCGCTTCCTTTTGTCTTTGATTCCCTCCAAACCTCAAAACCACGTGGGGTGAGGATTTCTGCAGCCTTGGCTGGGGCATTTTTGGGTGTGTGGGCAGCTGCCCAGCCAGAGCTGTGCTGGGTCACCCACCCTGGCACCCCATCCCTACACGGGGTGCAGCTCCTCTGAGCCAGCATGGGGATCTCACCTGAAAGACAGGCAGCAGCAATTTCACATTATTCCACCAATAAATGAATCCATTTATCCATCCATGCCCTGACTCTGTGCACTGTAATAGCTGCTTAATATCAGGGATGAGCAGCCCCGTGGAGATTATAAGAAGTGGAGGCACATTTGAGGCTTAAAATAAGTAAGATAAACATCTTAATTAATAAACTGTGGGGTTGAAGCCTTTGCTGCAATCCACAGAATTAGACTGGAGATTATTTAGTGTGCTGGGGATGTGGGAAAGCCTCAGTCTCTGACACCCAGCCCCTTCTCTCCAGCCTCACAAACCTCACTCCTGCTGCTTGCCCTGGCCCGTTATCTGTTGTGGTAAATTATTAGTTACAGTCAGAGGCATGGGAGGCATTTGTCAATGCAGACACGTAAAACTGAGCAGGTTTTATATCAGAACAAATTCAGAGCTCTGTAATCTGCCTCAAACCCCTGTGGCTGAGCAGGTTTTGTGGCAGGTAAGCCTGTGCCCAGCTCACACAGCATGGCCTGAAAACGTGGGCTGTATATTTTGCTCCGGGGGGATTTTTCATCCATGAAAGGCTTCTTTCACACCAGGCTTAACAACTGAGGAACGTTCATGTTGAAAATGGATTAAGAAATCAGCAGCCACTGTGATGTTTAGCTACAGTGAGGTCTATCTGATCCCAAAGAAAGCATTGTAAGTCAGCTATGCTTAGAGTGAAATCTGAATTTATGTATTTTCAAAGCATTACATGCAGAGATAATCAACCTGATAGAGCCTCTGATTTACTGGGGCTGCTGAGTGATTATGAGCACGATTATGGCAGGGCTGGTGCTTTGTTCTCTGATGCCACTGGATTAACAGGGCATTTACAGAGGTGAAAATCATCTTGTAAGTGCCAGCAAGGGTGGCACATCCCTTACCCATTGCCAGTGTATGCTGCCTGGGAAATACCTAGCAGTGTTTTCCAGGTGAAAAACAGGAATGACTCCATCACTCCAAGTTCTTCGTGCCAATCTCAGCTGCAGAGGATGCACAAAAATCCCCTCTCTGTTGGAAAGGGGAACGTAACACCTGTATTTCTTTAGAAAGCTGATTCAGGGCAGGGGAAAAAAGCAACTGTGTGTCTGCACAGTGATAAATCCTCAGGAATGGAATTCCACTTTCTCCAGAGGTTTAAAGCACATAAACAGTGGGGTGGAAGGTGCCCATGAGATCGTCCTGATGGAGCTGTGGGTCAGCTCCTGGAGCTGAGGGATGCTCAGGGGGGTGTGAGGCTGCTGAAGGGCCATGGGGGGAGGCTCAGAGCTGCACTGGGGCTCCAGGGAGGATGGACATGGGGAGCCCTCTTAGGAATTGGGGCTGCAGGGAGGACATGGGGAGCCCTTTTAGGGGCTGCAGGGAGGACATGGGGAGCCCTTTGGGGGCTGCAGGGAGGACATGGGGAGCCCTTCTGGGCTCTGGCTGCAGCACTGACCACGAGTGGTGCCTCCAGCTGTGCTGGCAGCTCGGGAGCCCAGGCTCCTTCTCCTGAGGACTGAGGACTGGGCTTTGCAGTATCCACAGGGGCTAACCAGGAGCTGGATGGCAGCTGGCAGAAAGCACTGCAGCCTTAGCCAGGCCTCTGTCCTGGCTGCAGCAGGCTGTGAGCACCCAGAGCCACGTAAGGGCAGCACTCCTTGCCTGGAAAAGGGGACAGCAGCATCCCAGGAGGGGTTTGGGCTCTTGTTGTGCTGCTGTTGTCAGTGACTCCACTGAAATTAAACCTCTCTGCCAGAGGACCTGCAGCCAGGCCAGCTTGGAAAGGGCAAGAGCATCACATCAGTATTCTTGAGAGGTTCTGACTGGGATCTGATCGGTTGGAAATTAAAAAAAAATGGGAATATAAAGAAAATATAAATAGATTCTGGGATATATAAAGGTATTCCTGCCGGGAAACAAACAAATAAACAAAGGAGGCAAGTAATAAACTGAGAGCAGAAGTTGGATTTTGTGACAAATCAAAGTAGATATTTAATTTAATCCCCTCAACACAGCATTGCTGAGCTTGGTTGTGTAATAAACTCTGTTCCTACTTCACTCCTGGGCTGCTGGTGATGCCTTTTAATTGCCATAGTTGCTTCATCTGCTTTTAAAATAAAGCTTTTATTTTAGTTTCTGGGATGTAACCAAGTGAGATTTAAAGCCACAGGATATTATAGATGGCCTGTCACTCATGACAGCATTTGAAGTGATGTTCCTGTTCTTCATGACCCAAATCTGCTGTTTACTGGCTTTACTCATTAATGCTGATCAGTTTGTTATTTCTCTTCAGATTTAATATTTGCACACTTGGTTTTATTTGATTATCACTGAAAGCCTTAATTTTCCCCCTAGTCCTGGGGTTTCCTTTTCATTTTTCTATTAATTAAATCAGCTTTTTTCTCCCTGTGCTCGTCAGACGCACTCAGGCACTTCTAATTAGCTCCACGTCCTACTAATCTTGCAAAACCCGAATTTTGATTCATAATTTTTTTTTTATTTGTTTGCTTTATGACTTGTGGCCAAGCAGTTTCCTCTCGGGTGCTGGTGGGAGGTTTATGTGCTGCCTTGGAAGC
>VYXD01013794.1:312040-348800 GCA_013397195.1 Hylia prasina | reverse complement strand
CCTCCATCCCTTTCCCATCCCTCCACCCACCCATTCACCAGCAGTAGAAGACCCCACCCCTCACAGTGTCCCTTCCCTGGCCCGTCTCTGTCCCTGCCCTGGGCTTTGGGCACTCCAGGGGTGACAGCCTGGCTGGGATCCCTGTCCCCAGGAGCAGCCAGGCTCAAAGAGCCCATCTGGGAGTGGAAGGAGGACGTTGGAAAGGATTGTGCTGAGAAAACAAGGCAGCAGTAATTTCTTCTTTGCCCAGTAAAAGGAATGAAAGCTTTTCTTAAAACCATCCCACTTCTTAAAAGAAATTCCATTTTCTTCAGCAATGTCTGGGCACATCCCTCCTTTGTGGGATCTCAGTGCTGGGATGGGATGAGCCTGGGCAGCTCCTCTCAGCCCAAAAAGCTCCACCAAAAAAACCCTTCACTGCAGCCAGGCTGTGATCCCTGCCCTCAACCCTTCCCCAGCCCCCCTGGCACCCTCCATAAAAAATCCCTTGGCTGGTTCTGCTCCTGCTTTTCACTGGCCAAGACTCGAGAGGGGAGAGGTGCCCGGACCAGCCACCCACACTCAGCCACTCCACAAACAGCAGGAAAAACCAATCTGCTGCTTTGTAGTTTTATTTTTTTTTTTTTTTTAACCAGCAGATAAAAGAAAAATAGCTTTCTAGCTTTTTTCCCCCTGTGGTTTCTGTGTTGTTTTTTTTTCCTCTGCTAAACTGTGTATTTTTCAGCTCAGTAAAGTATTTATTAGGAATCTTTACAGACCAGGCTGCTGGTGAATTATATATTGTACAGCTTCGGCGTGAGCTGGGTGAAAAAAAAAAAAAATTATGACATTTTTTCCACCCAGACTGATTCTATCCAATAGCAATAGGAAAATGAGGGTTTACCAGGAAAGCTTTAAGTTCAGCTCTGCTTGCCAGAGCTGCAGATACCTTTTGTGCCTCGGTCCATGTGCATTTCTAGAATGTAAATTTTCCTTTCTAAAGCCGAGCTCTGCCGGGCTTTGGCTCCTGCTGCAAAGGGTCAAACAGCCACGGCTTGTCTCTTCTCTTTTTTGAACGGATTTCTCACTTGAGCATCAATTGTTTTGCAGATCATCCTGAATTCAATGCACAAATACCAGCCCCGGCTGCACATTGTGAAGGCGGACGAGAACAACGCGTTCGGCTCCAAGAACACGGCTTTCTGCACCCACGTCTTCCCAGAGACCTCCTTCATTTCTGTCACCTCCTACCAGAACCACAAGGTAGGCAGCTTTGGGGGCTACTGATGCTTTACTCTGTGAGAGGATCTTCCTGTTCTGCTGGTTTAAAAGACAAGTTTCCATCCTGGCTTGGGATGCAGCTCGGGAGGAGCAGGGATGTTGCTGGTAATAATGTTTTGGCAAAGCCTGGGCTCCCCTGACTCGCTGTGCTCACAGAGCTGAGATGTCATTCAAACAGCAAAGCACATCTAATAATGGCCAGTAAAGCTTGCCCATAAATCTGCAGTGAGCAGTAATTACAGAATGTGTGTTTAGTGAGACAGATGAGGAATGTAACCATAAAAACGGAGCTGGGCGCTGCCTCTGAGCTTTGCACGTGGGCGCAGGAGGGGGCTGGGGGACTTTGGGGGCTCAGTCCTGTGCTCTGGGGGGGTGTCAGGGGCACCTGTGTGCTGCAGGGTGGTGTTACCTGTGCCACGGGCAGAGCTCTGCCTGAGGGCTGGATCCCAGCAGCGGGACTGTCAATTGTCACCTCCCTGTGTCACCTCAGCAGGGCAGGGACAGGGGAGGAGGACAGCAGGGGCTGGAAAGGCTTCAGATTCTATCCTGCTGCTGCTCTGCCTTTGCACCAGCTCCTGCTCCTGGGCACTTTCCTAACGGTAAAGTCCAGCTGCTGTATGAGGAATAATTAATAACTGAATTGGAATTTCTAAAGTGCATAAGATTCATAGCTAAGACTCTGAGGTAGCACTGCCAGAGCCCTCCTGTCACCCTGAGTGTGAAATCTCCCATGTGTAACTGTACCAGTTCCTTCCCTACACATTCATAGGAAAATCCTGCAGGAACAGGAACAAGTGTGAAATTCTTCCTCCCCAATAACCTGACCAGAGCTTTTCCTCCCAAGCAGGATGCCTGTGTGCCCTTTGATGCTTGAAGCATAGAGTCCTTGCAGAAATGTTGCAATTAGTGAGCCAGTTAAGAGACTCGGAGCAGAAACATGGATGTGGTGTGGTCAGGCAGGGAGGGGGAAAAGTGCCCATTAGGACACTGAAGGCAGGAAAGTTGTAGCTGTTGATGTAAAATGACCAACTGCCTAAACATGGTTAACCAGAAAGACTCAAAAGGGCTTATATTTAATACATATTTAAAATGTCTGCTGTCAATGGTGCCTTTCATCCCTAAAGTTCCCAAAGTACTCCATAAACTCCACACTCGCCCTGTCCCTGCTGTGCTGGGGGGGCTCGTGGCTGGGGGGCAGCACAGGGTGGACCTGACAGATTTGGGGGAAATGTCCCAGACGAGCCCAAATTCTTTAGTGGAGATGCTGTGAGGAGCCTCTGTGGTGCTGTCCAGCTCCTGCCCTGGGCTCTGCAGGCTGGGGGAAGGACACAGGGACCTGCAGCAGGTGACAGCTGGCACAAGGTCTCACCATGACCTCCGTGCGGTCTCAAGAAAATCTCAGCCTCAGAGGAATACCTGAATTACTATTTATTTGTTTGTTTTATTTATTCTCTTAAGCATCAACAATTAAAAGCCTGGTCTGGGTTTCTTTTAGAAGAAACAAACTGAACTGATTTTAGCTCAGAAATCTCCTGCTAGCAAGAAGTGTGGTTGTAAATAATTGTGTTCCTAAGGAAAAGAAATGAGGAAGTTGAGGATAGAGGTCAGCCCTGAGCACAGGTCAGTGAGGAAGGTGTGTGTTCACCCCAAATCCCCTCCTGGGCTGGATGAGGCCAGGGGAAGGTGACAAGGAGGGACTGAAGCCCTGATCCTGCTCACATCCCAGGAAAACCACGATCACTAAATAACAAAATGAAATTAAGACGTACAAACCTGCTGTCAGGCTGTGGGTTTGGAAGGGTCCTATGCTTCTTGTGGTTCATCAGCTGCTTGAGCTTCCCTGGAAGAGCTGGAGCCCTGGAGGCTGCTTAAATTCACATGTCACCACCTTCCCCTCCAGCACTGATAGCAGCCAGCTGTGTTCTCAGGAGTTTTTTTGGTAAGGGATATTTTTCAACATTGCTAAAAGTGTAGCTGTTAGTAACAGCAACACTCATGCAAAACCATCCCAAAGCAGAACTGGCTGCTCTCCTCAGCATTCAAATGGGATGCAGGGGCTCAGAGCAGGGAGATAAAGCTCTGTTTGAGCTGGGATGCTTTTCACAGGGTTAAATGACTGAATGGTGGCCATAAAGGTGCATTAAATTGTTATGGGAGTTAGGGAGAGCCACATGACAAGCAGGGCTCTCTAACATGGAAGCACAGGAAACCTTTTAAATCAGACAAATTCTATCAGGAGTCCAGAAAAAGAACACAGGGCCTAGAACAAGACCCAGACTCTGCCTTTCACAGGGGTCATCAGGACTGGGCCTCTCAAATCCTACCAGCTCAGCCCTGCTGCTGCTGCACTTTTGATCTGATTTGCTTTCCAACACTTTCTTCTTGGTTTTGTTCTTTTAAAGATAACCCAGCTGAAAATTGAAAACAACCCCTTTGCCAAGGGCTTCCGGGGCAGCGACGACAGCGACCTGCGCGTGGCGCGGCTGCAAAGGTACCCCCTGAGCCCCTGCTCACCCTGCAGCTCTGCAGAGGCAGCTGGAAGGGGCCAGAGCCACAGGGCATCGTCTCTGCTGGTGCCTCAATGATGCCCCTCAAAAGCCCTTCCTGTGGCTCTGGCACGCTCTGTGCTGTCAGCTCTTGCCCACACCCAGAGCAGCGCGATGAGTTCATCTCCAGTCACCGGCTGGAGATGCTCTGGGGGAGCCAAACCAACATTTCCTCATTCTGTTGATGAAATTCTGATGATGCTGATCTCTGCCCAACCAGTCTTAATTGTTCTCACCTCTTTCAGCAAAGAATACCCAGTGATTTCCAAGAGCATCATGAGGCAGAGGTTGGTGTCCAGTCATGGCCAGCTGTCAGCAAAGCCAGATGTGAACCCACTCCATGGCAATCACCAGACCCTTCAGCATTATCAGTATGAGAATGGTGCTCACATGCAGTTTGCAGCCTCAGATACTCAAGATCTGCCACTCAACACCTTCACAGCACAGAGAGATTCAGGGCTCTTCTACCATTGCCTGAAAAGAAGAGGTAACTCGAGTTCACAGCTAGAAAAATGTTACAGAAAATAAACCTGAGAGCATGAGTTTGGTTTGGACTGGTCTCTTGGGCCTTGGTCTTCAAAAAATACTGCTGTGGTTGGAGTGTTTTGGAGGGTCAGGAGGCAAGAGCTGCTGTTTGAGGCAGTTTTTAGTGGGTTTGTCCCACAGAAGGTAAATTCAGACTCCGAGACAGAGCTGAAACAATTAATTAGAATTTATTTAAGCTGGGAGAATTCAAATGGCACAGAGCTTCAGAGGGAAATTGTCCATTGTTAGGATCAGCTGAATTAAAAACTGTTTGCAGGAGGCCATTAGCATTTCCAAAATTCTACACTTTCCAAGGCAAAGCCATGAGCAATTCCCTCAGTCTGCAGAGCAGGGGGACTGTGGGAGCTTGGTATGAGCAGCCCTTTCCTCTCGTCCACTAATTCTCAAATTCAAGTGAGCTGTGACTGCATTCTCTTCATTTTAGTCCAGCATCAGATGAGATCATGGCATGTTTTAAGTTAAATGGAAAAATTTTGCACAGAAGAAAAAAATCCTTCTATTTGCATGTCTCACTGCCTGCTAATTTATTTAAGCTGGGAGGATCCTCTGATCACGGCTAAATGAAGAATCTAACAGCACCAGTAATGAGGGCTGCGAGGCAAATGTGTAATTTTAGCAGATGTTTAATGTGCAGATGAATTCACTAATTCATCCAGAGAATATTCCTAATAAGTAACAGAAAAGCTGCTGGGGAACAGGGCCACGGTCCTCACAGGAGGAGAGGGCTGCTGACTGGGAAAGGGCTCCTTTATCTGGAAATATTTCTGCAGCTTCTGACGTGAATATCTGGGAAATGTAGAGTCATTTTTGCAATGACAGGAAGGCAGGCTGTGATAAGACCCTTTAAGAGACTTCTTGAATTTGTCAGGAGGAGCCGCGCAGGAGTGTCAGGGCCCTGCGTTATCGGGATGAACGTGGAGTAATCCCTGATGTGAGAAGAGTCCCCCACTTAAGCTGACAAATGTCACCGGAGCGCTTTGAGCCGGGGGGGATTAGCCTGACATTTGCAGCACAATGTCTTTTTGATGTTGTACACTGTTTTCCCAAACTAAGATGGTTTAACCGGATTAAGCTGAGAAAGGGCACCGGTTTAGGGAAATGCTCGCGGCCTCCAAGGGGACTCCCCGGTGCCCGCCCCGGCAGAGCCGCTCCTGAACGAGAATTTCTCTTGCAGAAAGCGCTCGGCACCTGGACCTGCCCTGCAAACGCTCCTACCTGGACGCCTCGTCCTCGGTGGGGGACGATCACTATTTCCGCTCGCCGCCGCCCTACGAGCAGCAGATGCTGAGCCCGTCCTACTGCGGCGAGGTGGCCCCGAGGGAGGCCTGCATGTACTCTGGCTCCGGCGCCGACATCGCCGCCGTCTCGGCCGTCGACGATTTGCCTCCCCCGCCGCCGCCGCTGAGCTGCAACATGTGGACTTCAGTCGCACCTTACACCGGCTACAGCGTGCAGACCGTGGAGACTGTCCCCTACCAGCCCTTCCCTCCTCACTTCCCCGCCGCGCCCATGATGCCGCGGCTCCCGGCCATGGCGGGCCAGGGCTCGCAGCCGCCGGGGAACGGCCCCTTCAGCGTCTACAACCAGCTGGGCCCGGCCCCGGGCCGAGAGCGCGGCCCGGCCTCGGCCTTCCCCAGGGAACGCGTGCACCCGGCCGTGTGCGAGAGGAAAGCGCCCTCTCCGCACCTGAACGCGGCCAACGAGTTCCTGTACTCGCAGGGCTTCTCGCTGTCCAGGGAGTCGTCGCTGCAGTATCATTCAGGGATGGGCGCCGTGGAGAACTGGACTGACGGGTGACCCCCGCGCCCAGCCGGGCCACGGCGACCTTACTGCTCCGGGACAGCTCGGTCGGTGTTGATACCTGTGGGTAACTTGCACTTCGGTGAGACACATGTGCGTTTCCAGAGGGATTTGTGTGGGTGAAGAGCATCTCCTGGCTCGGGGGGCTGGATTCATCAGGCTCTTAGTGACTCCCAAATAAATTCATACTCGTGTCTTCATCCAGCAGAAACCATCTTCGTGACTAGCGAGTGACGTAGCCGGTCATGTTCTTTTTGCTTGTAATGTTAAACATCCGTGAGCAAATTTCGGCTGTTTGGGGAAAACACGAGCTTCACTTTTACGTCCCAAAACTCCGAGGAAAAAGCCATTCGATGGGTTGCATAGCTGCAGGACTGCCGTGGCAGCGCTCCTTTAGCCCGCACAGGTTCCTGCCCTGCTCCTCCGGCAGCGAGGGCCCGAGCCGGGCACGGAGGAGAAGGCACCGGGGCACAAAGGTCTCTTCTTGCCCCCACACCGGCACCCGCCCTGGCTCTGGGAAGCGAAGAAGTGAAGAGTTAAGCCCGAGGCCGAACGGCAAATTAATTGCAGCGTTAGGAACAGACCCAGTGTCTTCAGACTCCCATCCCTTGATTGAATCACGTTTGCTTATTGCAATATATTTATGAAGTTTAAGCTTAAAAGTCGCTAATACTTTCCAGAACCAATTTCTGTATTTGCTGGTCCTTGATTTCTTCCGTATTCAGCTGAAACGTGCCTTTTTGCTGTGTTCTTTCCTTTTGCAGCTAACTCAGAATTGTTTTCAGCCTAAAGGAGGCCTAGAGGAATATTTTCCTAATGGTGGGGTGGGGAGGGAAGAGCTCCCACGACCCGTCAGGCTTTACAGTGTACAAATATTGGTAGAATCTGTAAAATCAGGTAAAATCTGTAACCAGTGTATTCATTGCTCCTGTTGTTTACTGTGGAAGTGCCCAGGGCCGATTCCTGCAGCGCTGGCTTTGCCCTCTGCGCTGTCCCTGTGAGCTGCCGTGGGGGGCGTCGGTCGCAGGGTGGGTTTGATGACCTGAGAGATCTTTTCCAACCTCGGCGGTTCTGTGAGGAGGCAGCCGCTGGTGGGGAAGCGCAGGAATTCCTTCTGGGACCAAAGTGCCCCTGCCCTCAGCCTCCGAGCTCCTGTCCCGGCGCGGTGTCCGTCCTGCCGAGCTCCCGGGCGGCGGCACCGAGGGGCGGCCACAGAGGTGACGCTGGGGCCGCTCCCACTGAGGAGCACAATATTCCAGTTTTAGTCACTGCACAGAGGGTTTTCATCTGCTCCCGCTGCTTCCCAGGCGGGCAGAGGCGAAAGGCTGAGATGCAGGTTTGGAAGTGGCGAGGTGCTTCTGTGTTCCGGTGAGTCCATCCCAAGGAGGAGCCCGTGGATCAGGGGCTGTGACAGCCCNTTGATGTAAAAACTAAGAATTGGTTAGACAAAAAAACCTATATACTACAGATAAATCTTTATTAGAAACCACATTAGATACAGGTGGTGTGGAATTTTTAACTGTTTGTTACATAGCATGGACATTTTATTTTACATATCAGAACATAAAGTCATTTTACTACTACAAGCTGTCTCTGGGTGCATTTCAATAATTAGTATAAAAACGTTCCATGGTCAATTAAGATGCCTTGTCTCTCTTCTGTCTCCTGCTGCCTGACTGCACCAACCTCACACGTCCCAAGGTGCACACCTGACTTTGTTCACCATCTCAAAGCTTTTAGGTGCCCGTGGGTTTATTTGGGATTTTTCTGTTGTCTCTTTGCTTTAGGGGGTCACAGGAGTTATCTGAGTTAAAAGCAGCCACTGCTCCCCAGGGCACCAAAGTTCCTGGTGCAGCTCAGTTCAGGGACAGAGGTAAAGAATTAAAGGTGGGAGGGAGGGGGGAGAGGTCTGGGGGTGTCACTGCCCAGAATTTGCAAGGCTCAGTTAATTTCTCACCCCGACACTGCATCAACACTGAACCAGACACATGGAACCCAAAAATGAGGGGGGCTCCCAAGGAAAACCTGCCTGGATCTTCTGCCTGTTCTACAAAGGTGACCAACACAGTAACAATGTCATTTTTCATGAATAATCACTGCTGCTATTTGAAACCATTTTTCACCTGCCTTCCGCTCATCCATGCAGGATTTAGTGATTTAAGGCAATTTAAAAAGTTTAAAATTCTTACAATCCTGTAAGAATTGTCCCAGAACCTTTCAGTCAATGCAGGGAGTGCAGAGAAATCCTGATCATGTAATAATTAATGCAAGTTTTACCTGGCAGCCTTTGCAAAGGGCAGGGCCCAGGCTCTGTCCCACAGCAGCCACTGGAGCTGAGTGAGTGCCCTGGGAATCCCTGTGCCAAATAATGAGCTTTGCCTTATAAAAATAGCCCAGGATATTTACGAGTACAGGACCTGATTGGGAAAGGCTGAGTTAGCATAAAAATGTGCAAAATTTGGATATATGCTAATCTGGTCATCTGGGTTCCTTTTATAGTCACTGGAGAGAGATCAGACATTGAGATTAAATGGGATGAATCATTCTCCAGTGACCATCTTTTTCCACTCAGAGGAATCCAGTTCAGCCACTTTTAGAGCAGATTTCTCATTTCCAAATGGCTAAAAAGTTACATTAGTGGGATCCCCTCCTGTGTGACTTTGACAAAAACACTGAGACATCACTGAATTATTTACATTATAAATCCCACTCAAGCTGAACACAGGCAAGGGGAAAAAAAAAAAGAGAGAGAAAAAAAAAGAACAAATGCTGGTTGTATTAATTTGGTTGTATTAATTTATAGGATGTAAACAGGTTATTCTTTTTTTAGTTTGCTTTATATTTTCATTGCAAGATTTCTAACCTGGGTATGTGTCCAGTCCCAATCTCAGGCTCCCAGGTAAGGCACCCACGTTCCATTTGATTTCTCCTGCTTTTCCCACCTGGAAAGGTTTGGCAGGTGCTGGTCCTGACTGAGATCCTGGTTGAGCAGGACCATTCCCAGGGACGAAGCAGAGCACAGCAATCCTGAGTGTCCTGGAGGATTTTACTCTGTTTGTTTTTCAAATCAGAAACACTAAACTGGGGACATCACAAAAAAATAATAATAATAAAAAACCCCAACAACCTGCACAGCTTTAAAAGAGATCAAGTGTGCTTACTGTGTCCCAGTTTGATTTACTACAGTTTAAACAGCTTTTAATTCTCAAGAATGTGGAGGTTGATGTGTGTGGAGGCTTTTCCACACAGCGGGAATGGCAATCCAAGCTCAGGGAAACCAGGCCCACTTCAAATCAGATTAAAGCAAAAATTAGCAAGTGAGAAAAACCTGAATACACACGAGGACCGTTTTCCATTGATGTGCTCTAATCTGTACTAAAAGGCCCAGGGATTTTTTTTTTTTAAATTCTGTTTTTCTTTAAGGTAGATGTCCAAATTTAATCTTGGCTCAGGCAGGCTCCGTTCCACTGAGCCCAGCAGCCCTCAGTGCCAGACTGAGCCTGGACTTCCCTCTAAATAGAACAAATATTTGTATCAGCTTGCTGAGAATGTGAGTAATAGGAATATTTGCCAGAATTTAAACAAGCTAAACCTCAGTCCTGCCAAAGGCCCCACCATTCAGTTTGGCATCACTGGCAGCTCACAGGCTCGAGAGGGGCCTAAGTCTGGAAGGGCTGGGGTGTTTTTGGCAAACATGAATTTATTTTTCTCTCTCTCCACATTTTGGAAAATTTGTGCCTCTCTGTATTAATTTATGATGTCATTAAATAATTCTTTTTGCAGCTTGTATAGAAAGAATGTCTCTTTTGAAGATGAGAACCCTCCTGAGGATGGTTATAGTGAAAAATTCCAGCCAGAGGGATAAAAAACTCTCCTCTCTCCTTGGCCACTCATGTTTCTGCAGTAGTGCTTAAACAGCAAAAAAAATCTACAATATTTTAATTTAAGGACCTGCTCCAAGGAGGTGCCATGCACTTGACTGTGACAAAAGGCAGCCTAAATTCAGTGTGATTGGAGGGGTTTTATTCCTGTCATAGAAGGCTGGAAGAGAAATCATGAGCCTGTGACTTGCTGGTAGAAAACATCACGTTTTGAACTGATTTGCTCTTCACAAAGAACAGGATCAAGATTAAAAATTAAAGAAAAGAAAATCTTGGGAGTGGTGCAAGTAAAGCACAAAGCCTTGTCCAACATGAACCTTATTTAATGTGCAAACACTGCCATGAGAGAAATGCCTGTAAAACTGGGGGTTAGGTGGTTTCATCCCAGGGTTCACAGCCCAGCCTGGGTGCCACTTCAACCAGAATTAAATTTAAACCTGGCATGGGCTGCTCAGCCTCCCTGGGGGAGGTGATGCCCTCAGGGGTTTTGTGCCACCTTGCTGGGTGTCTGTGCCCTCCAAACCCCATTCCTGCCAGGAAGGTTCTTTTCCTGCTTGTGGCCAGCAAAATGTTGCTGTTGAGCATTTTTGGGAACGCCAGTTCAGATGTCCCAGTGGATTTACACAGGGTTGCATCCTCCAGGATGGAAATTGGCCACCTTTGGGACCAGGTCCTGAGAGAAGGAAATAAAAAAAGCAGATGAATTAGGGCAAAGTGCTAATAACATTAATTCAATTAAAATCAGGATAATTGCAGTTTTGGCTAATTAGAAACTCATTCAATAAAAGGAAAGCAAACCCCACTGGAATGCAAAGAGGAGGAGTAGCTACAACAGGTCACAAAAATACTGATGGGGAAGAGGTTTGAAGGAGTATTTGGCAAATGTCAACATTTTCATCTGGTTTTTTTTGTCATTCTCCTTAGTTCTCAGCAAACACAAATTTTTGGCTTTGAACCATACATTGCTGCAGTTTCGAGGAACATTTTCAGCAGGGCTGTATTTACAAACTGGTGCAAAGTTGACTTTTTAATAAGAAAAATGAGGTGGGATGTCAGCACCGTCTACTTGGGTTGTAACAACCCTGAAAGACAAAAACTGACAAATGTACCTTCTAGCTGGGAGGTTCCCACTGATACCAGGACACTGGGCCAGGTTTGTGTACTAGCCCCAGCCCCTGCCAGCAGGGATGGACACATCCCTGAACATTTACTGCAGAACAACATGTTCAGAGAACAATTCCTGACGTCAGGCAGGCAGCAATGCCTGCTGCAGCTCAGCAGAGATGAAAAGCAGTATTTTTGGGTTTTCTTGCCAAAATCCTAAGGCTCAGTCCTATTTCTGTTGAAGTCAATAGGAAAACTTTTATAGACTTCAGTGCAGCAGGACCAGCCCTTTAATCTTCCCCTGACCAAGCCCAGGCTGCAGCCTTGGCTGTGCAGTGCAGCTGAGGGATGAGCCACGGAGAGTTTGGGTTTGATGGATGACACAGCCACACTGGAAACTGCACTTTACTCGTGCCCAGGGTATCTGAGCAGCTACTGAGAGAATAACAAAGGTCTGAATCTAATATTGTATTTAATATCAGCTGTGAATCTAATACACCAAAAGACAGCTGAAAACAGAACAACACCCAAAGCATTGGTTATCCCCTCTAAATCCAGGAGCTCCTTTTGGCCTGAAACTTTGGAGCAGATTGCCCTGGCCATGAGGAATCAATCGTGGGACATCCTGGAAAGGTGATGAACTTGCCTGGTGCCTCAGGGTGATCTGAAGCAGTGGCTGTGCAGGGGCTGCCCTGGCTGCAGGAGCAGGGACAGCTCCTGAGCAGCCACGTGCAGGGCAGGGATGGCACAGGGGACAGGGACTCCTTCCCATCTACAGCCCAAAATCCAAGTGGCCACAGTGCCTCACCTGATCAGACATCTTTGGGGGAGGGTTTGGTCTAAGCCCGAGTGATGAGAACACTGAAGGTGATGAAGAATAAAAGGATTTTATCCAAATAAAAATTCTGCTTGACGTGAGTCTGTTCTTCCTTCTCGTCTTTCTGATGACACAGACAGTTCAAAGCTTGGAGAGATCCCCCCAGTCCCCCTCACCCTTCCCTTCCCACCATTTGTCATTCTGAAGGAGACAGCTTAGGGGCAGGAAAAGCTTCCAGTGGGATTTCTGTCCAGGATCACAGTGCAGGAC
This sequence comes from Hylia prasina, assembly GCA_013397195.1. Classification (NCBI taxonomy): domain Eukaryota; kingdom Metazoa; phylum Chordata; class Aves; order Passeriformes; family Sylviidae; genus Hylia; species Hylia prasina. The sequence continues at coordinate 336,576 of VYXD01013794.1, read as the reverse complement.
TGGATTTACACCCAGCAGCAGAACTGAGCACGTGCCTGTAGCACCTCCATCCCTAACAGGTAAGGAGGAAGGGATTTTATCTCTGGGTGAACATTGCCCAAGCTCCCAGGCCTGGGAGGGCTCAGTGGGGGCTGGAGGGGTTTCTTGGAAAGCAAACATTGTCCTTTCATCCAGGACATTGAGCATGAGGCAGTGAGAGCCCTGTGCATCCACTGACAATCCTCCCTGGAGTGACACAGACACCTGGGAGCAGCAGAGACATTAAATGCAGAGTGTGGAAAGTGAAATATCCCAGAGCTCTGAGAATTAGGGGAGCAAGAACTGGGTGAGCAGCTCTGTGAGCTCAGTGCTCCCCTTCCTCCTGGGATCTCCTATTACTCCTTTGGTTAAGTTTCAATTTTTCAGGTACTCAGGCCAGTCCTGATCATCACATTGATGTTAATAAAACAATCCTATTAATTTCCCAAGGACAGGATATTCTCCTTCCACAGGTCCTGTATGACCCTTCCTGACAGTCTAATCCACGAATAATTCTGTATTTGGCTCCAGCACCACATTCAAACGTTTGCTTGGAAATCCTTTGCTCCTTTCTGTTGTTCCTTACTGTGGGTTGAGATCCTTTGTGGGGCAATGGTTCCTTGGCTTGGTTTTCCACAGCAGAGCTTCTCTTGTGTCCTTCCCAGTTTTCCTTTCCATAGACACTGCACTGCACCATGTCAATGAATCATGCTTTCTTCTAATAAAATATTATTTGAGTCCGATGCCAAAGGCCAGATTTCCATAAAAGAGATTCAGAATGAGTAATAAGCACAGCAAAAATTCTTTTTATTCTTCTGTGTTTCCCTCCCTGCTGTCATTTGTGGGGGTCAGAGACTCCTTAGAAGACCAGTGGCATTAGAACTGATACTTTATACCTTTAGTTTAGTTTGGTTTTGTTTAAGAGCTCCCTTTTCTGCTGGTCCATCAGCAATGTATTGAGGTGTTTCCACCTTCCTCACGCTCCTGAGGGCATCAAGAGCCAGCTGAGTTCTTGACCCAACAAAATATCTCTCATTCCTCTGACCTTTCTCACCCCAGTTCCTACAGCAGGAGCCAGAGGCAGCTGCCAAGGACAGAGAAGCCCCAGGGGAAAAGAGTTTTCCCCAAGGGAAATCTCCTGTTTATCCCTGTCAGCCTCCCAGCTCCCCTCTTGGCAAGGTGAAGACCCAACAGGAAAGCGTTTGAGCCAGAATTTGGGACATTTTTACAAGGCAGAGCAAAGCTGAGCCAGCCTCCCTGGCAGCAGGGATGGAGCCTGGGATGAGGGATTTGGCTCCTGGCTGTGGATAAGCACTGCCCCAACTGCAGCAGGAGGATGGAAGTCAGCAGAGAGCACAGCAAACTCCAGCTTGTAAATCCACCCAAACTTAACAACAGGGATACACAGAGGAGCTGCTGGGTAGGACCCAGGTGACCACAACTCCTCTGCACACTGAGGGCTCTTCTGCTTTGGGCATTTGTGGCTAAACTGGCAACATCTTCAGCTCTTCAAGGCATCAACGGTGCCTTTCATGTGTTGGTGCCATGCCCTGAGCAGGGGACAACTGGGAATTGCCAGTGTAAAGTGATAGTAAAGGCTGTCCTCACATTTCATTTAATAGGGTACATTCCTTTTTGTAATATTACTGAAAGTCCCTCAAATATAAGTGAAATAAAAACTGTTCTTTTACTTACTGCTAATAACAGCCAGTGGTGCTGTCCTTGAGAGCCACATATAAAAACAGTCAAGAAATATTTTCAAATGGTAAAATACTGCACTATAAACGAGACTTCTGGAGATGTTACCTAAATTAGCCTCGTTCAAATGCCTTTGTGATATTTAATCATAATCATAAAAGTCAGAGTGCTTTTGCCTTTCCATCAGAAACCAGCCTTATATGTTTTGCTAGTCCCAGCTCCACACTGGCTGGGTGTCGTGGTGTATAATTTCATAGACACAAAGACACTTCACTACCATAGCTCTCATTATTAAACAATATATTTTAATTGTCACCACCTTTCTCATATAGACATGGGCCAAATCTGCCCTTATTGGCTTCAACTGAGCTCCACAAGGGATGAATTTGGCTCAATATATATAAAAATACAGCAAGTCAAGTAATAAAAAGAAATGTTTGGGCATCTTTTTTTATAGCAGCCGGGTTTTTTGGGGTTTTTTTTCTGCCATAGGAACACACATGCCTGGCCAGTAAAATCCCCTGATAAAGGACTGAAGTGTTTAAGACTTCATATGCAGAGTAGCCCATGGTGTTTAATTACAATAGCAAAGATGCCATGTCATAAAAGATTTTCTTACCTGGAGAAGGGATCCATGCTCTCCAATGAAGCTTAATTGCCCAGGACACGCTGAGTTTTCCCCTCTGGCAATAACCTCTAACACCAATAACTCCGCTGGTTCTTTTGACATCTGAATAGTTGAATATTGTTAATTTTTGCTCTAATTTCCTTATTTGGGTTACAGCTTTTCAGTGGTTTGCTTCTGATGAAAGTGTGGAGCATTAGAAGAGCTTAATTCCTGGGACATTCCTCTTCTTTTCTTCCACTTTTCCCTTGGAATTTCTCTCTCTCAGCCTGCTCTGGCACTCCTGCTCCCCCATCTCCTTCCCAGCATACTTGGCTCCAGATGGAGATTTATGCATTTCCCCTCCTGTGATCCTTTCCTGCTCCACCAGCAAAGGTTTCAGCTTCATCCCAGGCCCAGAAGATGCAAATTTCTGCAGAATGAATTGGCTTTGGACTTTAAAGGGAAAGCTTTACCTGGCTGCCAAGCACTCCCCAGACATTGGTTTCACAGCTCTCACACACAAACACAGGGCACAGCACAGTGAAAATCCCCATCCAACTGATATTATCGTGGAGAAACTGAAGCTTTGTTATTTATTGAGTCATATCAGATTTATAGCACACCTTTCTGCCGAACTTTTATTGGTTCACAAAGAGAAGATTCCGTTTTTACCTGGAAAATGCTGCTTTTTGCAGGGAGGGGAGGGAAACCTCTGCCTCGGAAGGCGCTGGGATCTCGAGCCATGATTTAGAACCATCACCTGCATGATCCTCCTCATCCTCACTCCTGCATCCTCGCCTTTTGATGGAGCCAATTTCCTGAGTGCATGTGAAAGCCTGTGGCTGCAGCCTGGAACAATCCTACCTCAGTGCTTCCCTTCTGTTGTTGATCCTTTAATTTCCTCCAGCTGACTCCTGCAGGGGACTCGCAGTTTTATGCTGCTCTTTTGGACTAATCATTTACAACTGACTTGAAAAAAAACACCCAAATCCCTTCTCTGTTGCTACTGCTCAATGGAAGGGTCACTAATTGGGATGTACTTCCAGCCAAAAGGCAACACAGGCAATTCACAGCAATTCACAGCAACCTGAAAATTCTGCCCAAAGCTTTCTAACCAGGCCAGTTATTGAGAATTCGACTCCACAAATTAGATTGGTTGCAATCCATAAATTTCCTCTGCAGTGCAGATTTTCACACTTGGAAAAGCCAGGTGAGCAGCAAGTCAGATAAAACTGACTCATGGATGAAATCACAGTGTCAGGAGATGCTCTGATGTTACACACAGGGCTCTTATCATGGGCACAGCTCTGGGTATGGAGAATACAAAACTGAAAAGTATCTGCAATTACAGATCTGGAAGAAAGGCACAATCTGGATTGGAAGTTAAAAACATGTGCCTTAGGGGGAACTGTTACCTAATGACAAAACAGGAAATGAGATGAAATACAGAAGGGACGTACATTAATTTCTCTGAATTATTGATGTTTGTGGTCTGTAAAACGGAGATCAAAACAGTAATTTTATTATGTAAGAAACCCAATATTCATTTAAGGATATTTTAGTAACAAAATGCATGAAATTCCAACTTAAAGCTGAGAATCTGATGCCCAACTCTTAGGCAACAGCCTTATTAATTTATTTATCATGTTAATTATGTCATCACAGATGCACTTCCTTCCAAATATATTTTTAATAGTGTAGCTTTTCTGAGCTGTGCTAATAACAACCATCACAACAGCTGTGACTCAAACACACAGACATGAATGATCAGTTGTTATAATTCCTCTTGCATTTCCATACATTACAGGTGATAAAACTGTTCTTGAAGAATTATTTTATTGCATTAAAGGATTAATTGCTACAACAGTTTGATGCATTTTACACACCAGCAACCACTACAAACTATGGCTAAACCTTTCAATGAATACAGGCACGTCACCTGAAGTGAAAACAAGCTCACAGAAGATTTTCAAGACCAGAAATGGGGTTTGCAGCTATTGCTGGCTGTGTCAGCCAGTCAGACTCACCCTAAAAATCAGCAAATTCAACCTTTTCATGTGCTCATGATAAAAACCTGAGATTCAATTAAAAAAAAATAATCTGGCATCCTAAACCAAGTGGATTCCAAGCTACTTTAGGGGCAGAAAGGAGAATTTAGGAGACAGAAAGGAGACTTTAGGGGACAGAAAGGAGATTTTAGGGGACAGAAAGGAGATTTTAGAGGACAGAAAGGACACTTTGGGGACAGAAAGGAGACTTAGGGGACAGAAAGGAGATTTTAGGGGACAGAGAGGACACTTTGGGGACAGAAGGGAGATTTTAGGGGACAGAAAGGAGACTTTGGGGACAGAAAGGAGACTTTAGGGGACAGAAAGGAGACTTTAGGGGACAGAAAGGACACTTTGGGGGCAGAGAGGAGATTTTAAGGGACAGAGAGGACACTTTGGGGGCAGAAAGGAGACTTTAGGGGACAGAGAGGACACTTTGGGGGCAGAGAGGACACTTTGGGGGCAGAGAGGAGGAGCTGGAAGGGCTGTGTGCAGCAGGAGCAGCGCAAGCGCGGCCGATTCACGCTGCTGATTCCTCCCTCAGAGCAGCAGCCTCAGCCCGGTCTGATTCCAGCAGGAAAACCTCTGCACGGAGATCAACGCAGCTCTCAGGCATAAGATCCTAATTATTTGAAAGGCATTTGTTTTCATAGCTTTTTTTTTTTTTTTTTAAACGTGTCCAAGTCGATGGCATTTTAATGCCTTATTAAAAGGTTGTTTTACAGCAGCCCGTCTGTTGGCCCGTGGCTGTGCTTTGTGCTGCAGGATTTCACCTTCCATGCTGGCCACAGAAATATTTTCCAAATTCCCCCTGTAAAAGGGGTGGATATTTCCTAAGACAAATAGTGGGAGGTTTTTTACCTGCTCTGGTTTGCTGTTGATAGGGGAGATAGGACGTGGGTGTGTGTGTATGTCCCTGTGTTTATGGCCTGCTTGCAGAAAAGGGTTTGTGTTCATTAAAGGATATTCTTGCCCAATTTTATAGGGCTTTTTTAGTTGCATAAACAAATGGAAATGTTTTCATTTCTGGGTTCCTTTAATTCAGAGACAAAATATGCCAGTGCTCCCTTGCCATGTTTTCAGCCCAGACTTTGCCATGTGGGGTCTCTAAATGCACAAGAAATTTAAAAAAAAATGAGGCAATTCAAACTTGGAATAAAATGAAATGGATAAGAAGTTTTTATATCAAATTACTTTGAAGAGCATGTGAGGTAAACAAACATTCAAAAGCCAAAAGGAAGATAAAAACACATTTACCAGCATTCAGAAAATCCCAGTGAAATATTTCTTTTAAACACGTGGTGAAGCCTTTCCTTTGTTGAATCAAATGGCAGAACCCCCACAGAGTTCAATGGGGCCAGAATTTGTACCCAGGTACCTCCTTCCCATCCCTCACACACAAATTTTGTCAACCCCAGCTTGGTTTGGGGTTGGCAATAAATAATTAAAGTCCTTTACTTATCTGTCTTATTAGTCCTGATGAATATATGGCATGGATCAGCAAAACTCTTCTAAGATAAAACAGATTCTAAATTGCCTGGTTTCAGTTCTGGAGGGCTCTGTAGCAGCAAGCAATAATGAACAGATGAGGGAAGCAGCCAGACCTACAAAAGAAATAGTATTTTAAAAGGACTGTACTTAGGGAGGGAAAAAAAAGGGTTTGCCTTTGTACATAAAGAGCTCTATTCATTAAAAGAAGTTTTTACAAATGTGGTTATTTCAAATAGTCGAAAAGTGTGAAATACACTTAAAATGAGTAAAATTTGTGGGTTTTCCTATGGGTTAAATATGTGCCATACTAATAAAGCTCTCCTCACACCTCTTCCTACCTCAGAGTCTTTGGCCTCATTCTGCAAGATGTTTTGAATTGAGGGAGCTCAGCACTTCCCTGGAATGGACCATGCAAGCTCTGTAAAGATTTAAAGGGATGCTGAAGGAATCTGAGCTGGACACTGGTGAGGCACAGAGCAGTGAGCCCCTCCTGGGGAGGAGCTGCTCCCAGGGGTAAAGCAGAAATCAGAGCAGAGACCAAACTCAGAAACATCCAGCACCCTCAAACCTTCTTCCAGGCAGCCCCCAGCAGGTCAAATGTTAAACCAGAGATTGCCTGAATCCTGTGTAGGTGCTCAGAGCTCGTGTCACTGCAGAGCCCAGGCACCTCTCAAGCACAGATATAAACACACAGACACACACAAATGTGGGGTCAGTGACTCAGGGACCCCAGCACCAGGCACATCTCACTCCTGAGTCTGTTACTCAGTGACAATGTGCTGCTTTCTGCAGGAGGCTCTGAGCCACATCCAGTGCTCTCCTTCCCATTGCTGCTTTTAAAACGTACCTGGCACTTACAGGGTATTAAAACCCACATCGACAGCTCATCCATGAAAACACATCCCTGCCTCAGGTCTCAGGGAAGGTGTCCCTGTGATGCAGGTCAGGATAACCCAGAGGAACCCAGCAGGATTTACATGGGAGCTCGTTCAACAGAGGGATTATAAACTGATGAAAATCTTTACAGGACAGGTTTGCCAGTGTTTCACCCTTCCTTACTGCTGGAAGAAAGCTTCCAACAGCTTTAAAATGAAACAAAGGTGCTAAAAACTGATTATTTATAAGTACTCAATTTCCAAGCTTTTGTCCTTGCAGGTTTCAGCCACCACTGATGTGCAGAAGTTGAGACATCAGTGTTTAACATAAATGTGTTTAAACCCTTTGCCCTCAGTTCTGTAACTCTGGTATCTGTTGCTGCCCATGTCAGTGAGACACCTGAAATGTAACACGACATCTCCAGGGTGGTTTAGGCACAGAAAGATCAGACATTTTGGGAAGCACGGCTTAGATACAAAAATTTAAAAGCTGAATCTCTGCTGTAGCAAAATCTCCTCAAATTTTCAAAGCACTTGGTTTTAATGTAGCAAGAAAATTATCAGTCCATTTCTTAGTTCACATGCACTGACCCAAGGAATCATAATGATATTTTATATATGAATAGGGATAAAAACACATATGTTCCATGGTATTGTAACAGCCCTTCACTAAGGTACAGATTTCCTTTGCTTCATCCAGCACTAGAGATGGAGAATAGCAGAATAATCTTGCTGAACACTAACAAATTAATAAACTTTAATTTATTGCTGTATTTTTATGTCAGGAGAGACTAATGGAGGGTAGAGCCACGTGTTTCCTCGACACAATTGTGCTGTTTAACAAAGCCCACAGCAGGAATCCCACACCAGGGGCTGATGTCTGCACGCACCGCTGTCCCAAAGGACACAGAATTCCAGGAGAGCACCTTCTCCAAAGGAACCACGGTGAAACCTTCTCTGCATTTACCCACTGTCAGAAGTTCTTGGAGCAGAATATGGATTTCCCTGCCGAGAAGAGAACATTTTGTTGTAATCAGCCCCCAGTCCCTGCAGTGCTTTGGTTCCCTCCGTCAGCGCTGCCCCCGGGCTGGGAGCGGCATCTGCGGCCAGCCTGGAAGGTGTTTGGGACGTGGGGAGGTGAAAATGGGAGCAGTTACAAGAGGTTTTGTTAAAAATCACACTGTGCCAGCCACTGAAATGGTTTCCTTCTCACCGAACTCACGCAGTGGTTTTACAATATTAACAAAGCCACAAAAAAATCTGCCTGAAACAGTAGCAGTAATCCTTAAAAAAATCCTTAAAAAAACCCCTTCACCTGAGTGGCGCTGCCTGGGGAGCTGCCCAGGATGGTGCTGCCTCTCCTCTGTCCTTTTGTGGGTGAAACCATTCCCTGGCCGGCTGTGTACCCACAATTAATCATGTACCCACAATTAATCACTTCTGCCTCCAACCATTCCCTTGCCTTTGGGGCTGATGTGAGGCTGACAGCTCTCAGTGTGTTACAGACCATTTGTAAATACATCAGTTCACACCTCCGTGTTGTACTTGGTACCAAGATACCATCTAGAGCTAATCTGATCCAGGCAGGCTGGAGCTCAGCTCCTTCCCATCCTCAAAAGGCAGCAGGTGCTGGGCCAAAAGTCATCTTTTAAAGCTGCAGTAGGCCTTGTCCTGCTCTGGGAGCTGTTCCCTCCCCTTTTTCCTGTAACTTGGCTCTGCGGGATCCACTCCAGCCACCATTTGACTTTAATCAGAACTGTGAGTGAGGTCCAAAAATCGTTGAAAGCTCATTTATCCATCTCAGTTCACTCCCTTGATGCCCAGTAGCACTTTCTGACAGCGAGGTGCTGGGAATGGCTTGGTTTCCCTCAGAATCCATCTGTGGTACACCACCGTGTGCAGCCTGTGTGTTTGTTGGATCCACAGAACTGGTTTTTAACTGGAAAAAACTTCTGGGAATCTAAACAGTGCCCTGGAGCTGGGATTGTGGCACAGCTGTGGTGGCTTTAGCCCTGTTCACACAGGTACCAGCAGTGGTGGCACCTCTAAATTCAGCAGAGTCTTGGAGGCTCTGTGGATCCTGGAGGTATTTCCTGGACCTTTAGGACTTGCATTGACCTCCAAGCTGTTGTATTTTCAAAGTTTCAATTCGTTGTGAAAGCTGGAGCAAAGCCAGAGTAAGTACACCCCCTACAGCATCACACGCTGCAGGGAAATCACTTGAAATCTTGCTGCAGCTCTGCATTTAAAGGAATTCAGAATTTAAATTGCTTAGTGCAAGAGAAAAAAACATCTTTTCCTTCACATCCAGCAGCAAAAGTTTCAGCAAATGCTTGGCCCTTAAAATATGATTTCCACCACTTTAACCTTGACTTTGATATTGCCACAAGCAGCTGCTGTGGTAGTTGCTGCACTGGGAAAATCTCCTCGCTCCAAATCAGTTATCTGCAAATTCTGTGCTTCATCTGAGCCACATAATTAAAGCAAATTTCCAGGGATTTCATTGGTAAGACAATACTTCCAGCTTGTATTACTCTATTAGCAGCCACAACGATCTCCAAATCCTTCCATAGCCTATCCATCATTTCAGTTCCATTTCTTGCTCAGAGAGGATGACTTTTCTAAATCAATTTCCCTGCCTTTGCAAAGCCCTGTGTCTGCCAGCAGTCACTCTCCCTGCCTGAGCCCAATTTATTCTTTTTCAGCCCACCTTGTCCAATAACTCCAGTAAAGGGGACTTTATTCCATTCGTTTCCCAGATCCCAATATCCATTCAGAAAGTAAACTGACCAAATCTAGAGAAAAGCTTTGAGCTTTATCCTCATTCCTCTGGAGCTCAGCACTTTCAGCTTCATGTCCTCACATTCCCTGAACTGATTGAAGAACATTCCCCAGACATTGCTGAGGCTCTGTCCTGGCCAGCCTCAGAACAGCTTTTATGGCCAATTTTTTCATAAGTCTAATATTAAACTGAACTACTTCCTTTATTTTTTTCCACAGCTGCCAATTTTCCTTGTTTTACAAACGAAGATTATCACTTTTCCTAATTGTACAGCAAGGCCAGGGATCAGATTAGGATTGCCTCTTTTCATCATTCATTTTCCAAACAGGACTTGAGTTCCAGGATTTGGCTGCCAGGAGCTCTGGTTTCTGCCCACCTTTCCAGTCATTCATCAGGGCTGGGATTTGAAAGGACCAGAGCTCAGATGGAGAGGGTTTGTTCGTCTGTAAGTTGATCTGAAATATCCCATCAGAATTATTCTTAAATTTCAAATGACAAGTTTGTTTTTCGTCCTAATTTCTCATCTCACAGAGATCACTGGCTGACCATCATTTGTTGCACCGTGGGCTTCAAATGTGACCTAAGATTCTTTGATTTGGTTCCAAAATGAAGATTTTAGCTTATATCTTCATCTGCCCAAGACTTTCCTGCTCTGTGCCATTTTCTGGGAAGCTCTCTGGGTGATGGCAGTCAGACCTTGTCAGTTCAGCCTCAGGGGTCTGGAGCCAGCCTTCCCACCTGGCCTGGGAATTCTCCAAATGTCCCCAGAACTTTCTTTCTTATCACAGGTCTCAGTCCTTCCTCAAAGGGCTTCCAGATGTTGCAGATTCTTGTTGCAATTACATCTGGCCACCTTTGATTTCTGAGTGAGTACTGCAGAAAACAAGGGACTTGAGGAAGGAAAAAAAAGAAAAAAAGAAAAAAAGAGAAAAAAAGAAGCAACAACTTCTCAGATACTGGTGTTTAAAAACACTGTCTGGATGTTCTGAATTAATATTGTGTTAGAAGAAGCCAAATGGCTGCGTGCCAGGGCTCAACCCAAGGTGTATTTTTATGGCAAAGCTATAAACCCACAAAATAAGTGGTTTATAATGGAAATTCTGACACACTTTTAATATTAAGAACAGAAATGTACTGCTTGTGGCAAGTAAGTATTTGACAGCTGCAGTACTCACCTGTCAGCTGCAGTGCCTGAACAATCCATCCTGAAGGGAGGATTCCTCCTTTATCTCATCCTGCTCCAGCCACACTGTTTGGGGGCAGATGGAGCTTCCCAAACCCCTTTTCTGGCTGATTGCAGGGAAAAGCAACAACTGGGATTCCCAGAGCTCAGCCTTGGCTCCAGCAGAGCAGCTTTCAGCAGCTGGAAGTTGGGAGGTTTTCTGTACCACTGCTCCTCCTGAGTGGCACCTCCCACAGGGACACAGAGCCAGGGACTGAGCTGCCAATCAAAACCCAAAATCATCCCTGGAAACTTGTTGATACCAGAGCTATGGATCAGTCCTGGAGCAATATTTAGGACATTCTATCAGTTTATACAGGCAGAAGGTTCATTGATAGGCTGAGTGATAATAATGGAAAATATTGGGAATGGTGAGAAAGGAGTGAAATGAATTTCATAAGGCTGAAATATCACACAAATGAATACTAAACCTAAGGCAGTTTAATTTGGGAAAGACAAGGGGCAGTTTTATTCCCACAGGAATGTTCTAAGTGGTCACCTACATTAGCAATAAATAAATAATTTCCAACATATGAAGGGGAAGTAGGAGGGAGAATGAGATCTATTCAATTGGCAATATTCAATACAGTGGTGTGTGCTGGCTCTGGATCTGATCTGTCTCTATGCCATGTATAAAGCTGAGATTTCCAAATATAATTCAGGGAGTTCTGGATGTTTTTGCCATCCCAAACATCCTGATCTGCAGTCACGTTCTTGAGGAAAACCCAGAAAGGAAGGAGTCAAGGCTTGGTTGCCAGAATGGAAGCAGAGACCTGTGTACACACACTTATATACACAGCTTGAACTTATTTCATACTGCACTCAGCAGTTGCAGAGGAAAGCCTGTGAGGCAAAGTGAAACAAACCTAAACAGCTGACAAATAAACACACAGGCTGATGGATTCAACTCCCCAAGCAGCATGAATGTCTTCTATGCTATAAATTAAACTTCTGCCCCTCCTAATGCACAGATTCACCACAGCAGCAAAGAACAATGCAGAAGCCCTTTTAAATAAAACAAAGAGAAAATGAAAACCAAATCACATGTTACTTGTCTGGAGATGAACTGAAACATTTGTGACTCTGAAGCAGAATTCCTACCTTTATTTCCAGTTAAATTATTGTTCTGGAGGGTGCACTGGATCCAGGGAAGCAGAGCCTGGGGCACACCACTACCTACAGTCCTTAGGAGACTCCAAGAGCTTAAAGACATCAGCAATTTTTTCCTTGCATCTTGAGGATGTTACTCACTGGCTTAGCTTGGTCGATGCTAAGGGCATTCCTGGCATGCCTAGGAATGAAACCAAAGCTAACAAAAGCCACTGCTGTGTGTCAGATCATGAGCAGCCTGCTGGGCTCACATGGGAAACGCTCCGTGCTTCTCCACGGAACATCCTGGAAAAACCAAAGGCTGCAGTGATGATGGAAGGCAGGACTGAAACACTGCAGGACCAAAACAAACCATGGAACAGGGGGCAGGGATGGGATGGAGATGGAGAGAGGCAGCACACAAAGGAATCTGATCACAGATCCCATGAGACACCTCAATAATTTGGCAATTTGAGGCTTTCAAAGGGCTGCAGATCCCGAGGGAAGTCAATGCTTGGAGGAGTTTTTGCTTTGTTTAAAGCGTGGCACAAAGCATGCTGCTGCTCACCTGATGGATCTTGAATGTCTGTGTATCTACACACCTTTAAGGGAATTGTTTTAGCAGCTGTTTTATGATAAAAGGTGAATGAGGGTGTTTTTAGTATTTTGGTGATGGAGGTTACGTTAACACAAAATTCTGTCATCAAAAGAAACAGAGGATCCTGCCCTCATCCTGTGTCTTCTGAGCAAGTTGTGCCTTTTGTACTTTGGTTATTTCCTTCAGTAAAGTGGTTTGGGTGCTCCAAGTTAGAAATTAACACTTATTTTTAACCTCTAAAATCAGCCCTGATGCTCTGGTGAGCTGAGAACAGCATCCACGTATCTGGGACAAGAGTTACTCGGATTTTTCTGAGATCAGGCTTTGCTTTATGACTGGTTTCATATATTTCTTGGGGATTACTCGGGTTAATTTTTAAATGTAAATGAATATTAGTTGGTTTAATCTCAGTTTGGATGGCCCAGGGAAAGGAGCCCCAGTGTGGGTGCAAGCCCAGCTGTGCCTTGCAAACGAGGAGAAGGAAGGGGATTGACAGCAGCTCTTGTTGCTCCCCAGCCCAGCTCTGCAGCTCTCCAACAGCCACAGTGCTTTCCTTGGACCAGCTCCCCTCCTTTTATTAGCTCCTAGCTGCTTTTCTGGGGAAGAAAATCAATGGAAACTGGATTTCTCAAAATATTTGTTTTGGTGTAAAACAAAGATAGCCCAAGAAAAGTACTTCAGGCAGAAATCTCATGACTGAAAAATTAGACTGGTAAGACTTTAAGACCAAGTTAAAAGTTATGGGCTTTCTTGGGTTTACTTTCTTTGGAAGCAACAAAAAACCTACAAACTCTTCTTTGGTACAACAATGCTCAGGACCCTTGAGGGTCTCAGCATCCCTTCTGGCATGATTTCAATCAGGAGAGTTTTCATAAATGATTTTAACTGTGAGATTTCAATAATTTAGATTTCAAGACAGATACACAACATCCACCCCTGAGCTGTAAAAGGTTTAACAACTCAGACCCCTACAGTCCAAGCAGCAGAAGAGCTCCAATATTCCCTCTATGGCACGGGAGCAGGATATGGAAAGTTGGAAGGTCAATGGAAAAACTCTGTGCCATAGGAACTCCATTTTGTTCCATTGTGAAATCAGCAGGGGAAAATAAAGGGGTGGAAGGCATGAGGACAAACACAACCCCGAGCAGGGGGAGTGCAGCAGTCAGGGAGCTGCTGTGGGAATTTGGGAATTCTGCTTTGTCAGCCACTGGCAGCGCCGTGCAAAGCCCCTTCACCTGGGCACTGCACAGAGAGCACATCCAGAGCCTGTCTGATCCCACAGAGCCCTGAGGAACCCTAAAAACCCTAAAACCCCCTGGGAGCAGGCTGGATGTGCTCCTCAGCCCAGAACCTGTCTGATCCCACAGAGCCCTGAGGGAGCTGAGGAACCCTAAAAACCCTAAAACCCCCTGGGAGCAGGCTGGATGTGCTCCTCAGCCCAGAGCCTGTCTGATCCCACAGAGCCCTGAGGAACCCTAAAAACCCTAAAACCCCTGGGAGCAGGCTGGATGTGCTCCTCAGCCCTGCCCTGCCAGGGCTGGGCACGCTGGATGGAGCTGACGTGTCCCCAGGGCCCCAAACCCCAAACCTGGGGGATGGATCAAGGTCACCCTGCCAAAGGCAGAACATGAGGCTTTGGTGAGCCCCTCATTCCCTGTCTGCAGCTGAGGGAAGGAACCCCAACATTCCCATGGCAAGCACTTGGGAGTGAAACACGGGAGGTCCTTCCCTCGGAGCAGAGGACAAGCCCAGGAATAATTGTGAAAATAAATACTTCAAAACTTGGCTCTCTTTCTTCACCTCCACAAAAAGGAACAGTTAAATGCATAAACTGAAGTTTAAGACGTACTTTTATAAATTATTTCTCCTCTTCAAGAGTTAAGCAGAGTTTCTTTGATCTTTGTGTATGAAATACTTCAACTTTCAGGGTAATCATAGTCAATGTCCATTCTCATTTCAAAGTATAATTTGTGGCTTCAGTATTTACAATGTTATTTTGATGAACCACAAAAAATATAATTCATTCGATATTGTTTATGTCTGGTTTGAAGTCCCAGATGTTACAAATTGAAGTTCAGATATTCAGATTCTTCCCATCTTTTGGAATTTTAAATTGTGCCTATGTGGGACAAAATTTTTGCTTTCCCAAGGCTCCTTCCCTGACTGATCTCCTGTTGATTTCAGGGTGATTTGGTTTCGACCTGACAGTAGAAGACAGAAACTGGCTAAAAGTAAATTCTGTATCATATTAAGGATTATTTTGCTTTCCCACTAACATTATCCTGTAAGTCTACGCAGTATAAACCACATGGCAAAGGAATACTTATATATGAATTATTTCCATACAAAAAGGAACTGATTTTTCCTATCAGTGTAATATTATTGTAGCACATACATGGGGCTGTCTGAAAAGGTGAAACCTGGGGTACAAGTTGGGAGAAACCACTTGGAGCACAGATTAATGGAAAGTAAAGAGCTGGAGGATGTTCATGGACTCTAACACAAAGCACAGCATCAATTTAAACAAGGATCAATACAAATAAAAGTTTTATATTGACAGAAATATTCCCTAATATAACACATGCCATTTATATGTAGTAATAATTAAAAACAGAAAAAAGGATTGGCTCAAGCCTATAAAAAATGGGAGCACCTACAACATTTTGAAGTTTTCCTGTCATATTTGTGATTGGTTTTCTAAGATTGGATAAATGGTACTACCTCTACTTCCCTCAGGAAGAACATTTCAGTTTGAAAGGCCAAACTCTGCAATGCCTCTCATGCAAACAAGGACTGGCCAAGGAGGAGCAGTGTCTTTTTTGGGAATGACTTCGCTGCATCCCCTCCAAAATAAAACTGGTATGGGAAAATAGAGAATTCCTTCAGGCACAAAACAGTGGCTTATTTGTAGCAGCGTTCATCTCATCCATCTTGAACAGCCAGAAATGCAGAAGGAGATCTCCAGAGCCCAGAAAGGAGAACAGCTCTGAGGCCACATCAGCCTTTACCACCAGAGAATGAATTCTCCCAAGAGGCACCAACAAAATTAGAAATAGGTGGCAAAGATAAAGCCAATTAAATGCTTATAAAAAATAGCCCCTATCCACTATCTCTGCTCCTCCCCAGCAGAGTGCCCCATCTGGAATTTATTCTCAGGGTGCTCCTCACAGGTTCAAGGCTGCCCATTTCACACCATGGAAGGGCTGAAAGCTCCGGGAACGCGGGGCCGGAGCCCGGCGGATTTCCCAGGGATGCACTAATGTGTCAGACTTGTAAAATAGCTCTTAGTGCTGCAGCTCCATTTAGAGAAGGACGGAAACTCACTTTAAATACTTAAGGCTTTAATATCTAGTCCATTACTCTGCAGAAAGGTCTTGTAAAGAGTCAATTATGGGATACTTCTGATTCGATCCACATGCAAGGGAAATCCGCTCCTTTGCCTTTAAACCTCGGGACTAAGTGTCCTGTTTAAATAATTAGTGACACTTTTTCTTTGATCAAATTGATGCACATTGTTATTCTTTTATGTTAATTTAAAGCTTAATCCATGTAAAATCCAAGACAGATCTTAATCCATCATTCAGAGGGCTTTTACAAAAGGCACCGTTCATGAGATTGTCCAGAAAACACGACAGGTTAAAGACAGTAGTGAACCAAATTGAAGTAAAATGGTAAAATGTCTCTTTTTTTTTCTTTTTTTCTCTTTTTTTGGCCTTCTAAAAACCTGTGAATGACCAACCCAGTTAATAGCAGTAGCAGGGTAACAATTTGGAAATAATTGTGAGTGGAGACACAAAGCTGGCAGCTGCTCCAGCACAAACCCCATTCCCCAGCATGTTTAATAATGAAGCCAAAATCTGGGCGTCTCCTGCTATTAAAAATGTGTTAATAATGGAAAATATTTTAAAATAAACTGCACTTACTTTTACTTATATTCTTGTTTTCTCCTCAAAGCTTAGTTGCCCAGGTTACAGGGAAGTTACCAGCAACAAAGTTGGAATGGTTTTCAGACACAGCTTGTTAAGGTGCTCAGCCAGTAGAGTATGTAGGAGAAAAACCACTCAATATTTATAATTTCCATATTTTGGTAAGATTTCTATAAATCTACCAAGGAGAGGCTGATAATACAGTTACCTCTGTAAGTGCATAAATATTTAAGTCTTGCCCAAGTCCATAAATTCAAGAGGCCTTGCCAACTATTTACTTGCCGTACACATTGAAATAATCAAAATTAGTATCTCAAAGCTGAGGTAAAAATTCGTTACAATCTTACTGAAAAGTGACCTGATAATTTCTGGATATCAGTTATATTCTAACCATAACATTTCAGATGTTTGCGTGTTTTCTGATCATAATTAAAGAGTTGTGTTTCTAGACAGCAGCCCTGCTGCTAAATGACAGCTGAGGCACAAGAAATACTTTGCTAAAATACTATTGGACAAATATATGCAAAATACTCCACAGAGGATTTAAACCCTCCAAGTGGCTTTCTAAAATATTCCTGCACCACTGCAGAGGAAATACCAACAGCAAATATTCCACAACAACAATAACTTAAAAAGTCAAGGCAAACAAGATGACTGTTTTGTTTATCTTCATGACAAAAGCATTGAGAAAATTATTTTCTAGAGTGACTAATGGAAGGTAATTGCTGTAAAATTCCCACTTGGGGATGAACAGCTGGGTCTGGAGGACCTCTGCTGTCCAGGGACTGTACAGCCACACACTCCCAACAGCAGCCTTGCCTTGTCTTCAGCAATTCCTCTGCCTCTACTACCACTGTGAAATTGCCAAAATTAGTTCATTTAGCTTAATAAACTCAGTACTTCTGTAAGAGAGTGGCTCAGCTGTTTATCATTTATAAAGTTGGAGACTCCGTGAGAATTTCCATCGGAAAATTTTGATTCGCTTGCTTAAATTTGTCCAGTGGTGATGAAATTTGGGCATTTGTGGATATTTTCCTTTCCCAGTTTCAAATAGAGTGGAGTGAAAAGAAATTTACAGGTGACACTGGGGACACCAAAGCACTGAAGATCCAGCAGATCCAGTGTGGTCACAGCAGGCACAGCAGCTCCAGCCTGGTGAGCTGCACACTGGTAAATCCAACTGGAGAGAAAACCTTCACAGGGCTCCTTCTCCACAACAACAATCTCCATCTTCTGGGGAAAATCAAAATACACAGGAGCTGGAGACAATGGGATGAGCCCCAGGGCAACTCAAATGGCACAAAACCATTGGGATCCATCCCCCACTGACTGTCACAGACACAAGTCCCTCTTATGAACAAGAGAAATGTAAAACGTATGGCTACAAATGTCAATAAGAAAAAGAATGCCTTGCTATTAAAGCAACGAGGCATTTTAGGGAGCATGAGGAAGGTGAGGGTTTTGTTCTGCTCTTTAAGCTTTGGAGAGATTCCCCTGTCTGTAACATGTTGAGCCCTGGGCATGCAGAGTTCATACACAATCGACAGACTTATAAAAGCAGCTGGGGTATAGTCTAATCTTGGTTAAGCTACTAATTTTCCTTTATTAAGGAATAGATTTTATTTTTCAGGAAAAGCTGGCCAGCAGAATGCTGCCCCAGCACTGCTGAATGCCACGTGAAGGGAGGCTGCCCAAGGCACTGCTCTGTCCCCTCCCTCAGTGTCCTGCCCTTGACAAGTATTCTCCTTTTAGAGGTATTAAATCTTGGCAACATCCACCGCAGTTCCCACTTAAGCTGAAGTAAGTACATGTACAGAAGGGCTCTGTCAACATATCTGGAAAGATGTTTGGATTAACTAACAAAACCTATTTCAAATCTCAGATAATAAAATGTCCTCCTAAATCCTAATTGCAACTTTCATCTTGTGTCTTAGGCCCTGGCAGCAGCTGATGTGCCGATACAGATCAAGTGTTTAGTTTGATAAATGCGGCTTACGAGGGTCTTGGTATTGCTGACTGACAGAGTAGCTGAATAGGATCCAGCCTTCTAAAGGTGATTATCTGCCTAAAGAAGGAAGAAGATGAGCACAGGACAACCTTGTTTGTCATTTTGTGCACTTAATCAGACAAAGCTCATAATGCTAAGAGCTTCTCTATACTATCAAAAATAAAACACAAGCGGCTTTCAAATAAATTACACCACCATTTTACAGAGGGGGGAATCCATCAGCGTGCGTTGCAGAATTATCTTTTAGTTGCTGTTTTCCAGCAGAAGAACTTGTAACTGGAATATTAAATCATATTCCCAGAGACTTTTCCTTACACTGCTGAGGTTGCAGCCAAACCTTACTATGCAAGACACAAAAAGCAGCTTTTTTTTGTTTGTTTTAAACACGATATTCAGACAGTCACTAGTTAGATAACAAGATCTGTCCTTTAGGTTAAATTGCTGTCTAAAAGAAATAGAAATATAATGTTCTTTCCAGGAAAGTACCCACCCACCGGATAATAGCCCTTTTCTGTGCTGAGATAACACCAGGGGTATGTGGGCATTGCTTTGGCTTTGAGTCTGCACAAAAAATAACAATAATAAATGCAAGAATAAAGCAATTCCAGTGTAATGTGGCAGAGAGGGGTATTTCTCATTTATGGATTTAATTTACAGAGCATTATGTTTAAAGCAGGTCAGTGAGCAGTGTCCTGTTACACCTTCCTTTCAGTTTGTTTTATATGACAAAGAAAAGAACAATTCGTTTTCATGAAGGTCTCTTGACTTTCAAAAGGGAAAATGTGAGAAGCGAAAAAAAGAAAATTTACTCCTGGTTTTGCTTTAAGGTTAATAAAAAATCCACGGGTCTATCACCAATTTCCAGACGGTAAAATATCTGTGATATTTACTTCCCATTTCTTTAACAAAAAAATTAAATTTAGGTAAATACTACTATAAATACAAACGTGCTATTAAAAGCAGACTTATTCAAACTACATACAAATAAAGAGCATTTTCAGTGGGGAGTTCTCCACCATTTAAATGACGAAACGAAACCTCCAAACTGAAGAAGCAATAAAGGTACCTAAGGAGCACAACTTTAATACTAATGTTTGAAAAAATTATAGGAATCAAAATCTCAATTGAACTGAAATGACACATTTAGAATTGCCAATAACTTGTTACTGGCAGCTGATGGCAACTCGTGTTATTCTCATTGTTATCACAGTGTAACAGCAACTGAATTCCTATTTAATACTGAAATATGAAATCTTGTACACAGCAAATATCTACAATTCTAAATATACTTCATACAGCAAATATTTAAGCAGCCTAAATTCTGAGGTGAAGGGCATTTTGTATAAAGGATGTGAGCAGGCTCAGTGACAGGAGCACTCACACAGTGCTGACACAGAGAACTGCACTTTTTAATCATTGACTGATATCACAATAAACATATTTCAGCTCCCAGTCACAACATTTTCCAACTCCTTATTTCCAGTATCACTTATTCCTAAGGTTTTGATTCTCCTCTCTGTCACTCCAAACAATTTCCAAGTGTCCTGTGATCACACCTAATTCTCCATTTAAATCATTAGGAGGATAAAGTTGTTATACTTGTAATGGTATTTGTCCTACTTTGAACGTTACCAAACTGTTTTCTCTAATCCTTTAGGAAACACCATAATGAGGCTCATCTAATGCCTTCCACTAGTTAGGAAGGCAAACCCAAAGATTTAGCTCCTCAGTCTGTCTCTAAATCTTCTAAGTGAAAGATGATTTACAGTTAAGCTATGAAAAATGTGACCACTCTCAAGTCTGGAAAGTCTCAATCTGATTGCAGGGAACTTCAATCCCGAGGAGAGATTGAGTCTCCCTCGCTGGAGACTGCCTGACTTAGGGAATCAGCAGCTGGTGTGAAACATTCATTAACTTATAAAAGCTTTATAGACTTGTCTGAGCTTCTATTAGGGGAAAAATGGCCAGATTTTGCACTGAAAACACTGATCTGAAAGGTGAAGTTTAGAGCTTCTGTGCTGGAGATCAAAACAAAATGTTTCTCTGTCCCACCTTCAGAAATGTTATAAAATCAAATAAACCAGAAATTGTTATTGTGAGAAAAAACAGAGTCATCTCAATGCATTAGGACAAACATTTACAGAAATTCAAAGAGAAAGTGGGGTGGTTCTTGTTATGATGAAGGCAAACCCCCATCCTTTGGGAGCTGAATCCAAAGGGTCTGAAGAACAAAAGGACAGGACCGACCTTAGAGAAGCCATAAAACATTTATAAAGACAAGATTACATTTTGTTTAGGATTTAAAGCAAGGATTTAATAGCTGATTTCCCAGGGAGCAAATCAGGAGGTGAGAAGGGGAATGGGACCTATGCAATTCAATTAAAATACAAATTTATTTGCAGCAAGCTTTTGAAGGTTGGTGTTTGTCTTTTGCCTTGTCAGAGACCCTTATCACACCCACTCCAAGCTCCATCCCCTATTAACTCAGGCTTTACTCAGCATTCCCAAACAGGCAGGAATTTACAATACAGCTCTGCCCAGTTAAAACAGCACCAGCTGATCCAAATTAATAAAACTCAACTCTCCAATAAACCAGTAGAAGCTGTTTTGCTAAACTGAAATTTTCATTTCATAATTAACCCCTGTGCAGGGCAAAAAAGACAAAACTGAACCTGCAGCCAATTCAAAGGATCAGAACTGAAGAGCTGAATTTAATATATCAGTGTATTTAAAGAAATGGATTTCAAGAATCTGATAAATATATAAAAGCTTTGAAGTAAAACAGGCTAGGGAATATGCAAATGACATCTCTGAAAGCAAACCTGGGGTTGATCCTAAAAACCACTCCTAATTAGAGTCAAAGAGCACTATTTCCTTGCAAAAATATTCTTCTGTCTTAAAGTTCTGTACACTGAGCAGGAATTTTATTAGCAGTTTGATGGCCTAACAATAATCACCTCGGTGCATGAGCACCTCTGACACCACTGTGCAGAACTGAAACCTCTGCTCCCCTCCTCACCCAGAATAATCAAATGGCTGGAAAGAAAAAGCAGAGTCTCAGAAAGGAACTTTTAAAGTGGTTTAGAATAGAGGTGAATGCACATCCAGTGTGTTTATCTGCCAAACTATTTGGAATAAGCTCCTCAGATGGAAATGAAAATGAAAGCAAAGATGAAAGAGTGCAAGTTCAGTGCCCATTTCTCCTTCCTCCTAAGAACATATTCCTGCAGAAATCTGGGACAGGAGCTGTTTCCATGGGCTGTTCAAAGGGCCAAGCATTGTGCACACCTGCTGAAACATTATCTATTCTTCAGTTCATGTTTACTTGGGGAATAAGAGTTTGGGGTTGCAGTTTCTTGCTAGGACAACACTGCAGAGGAGATTTGAAAAGGTTTTTTTTCAGTAGCTCCTTTTCAATGAGCAGAATTTGACCGTGGAGCTGCTCTGGGCTTTTGTCTGTTCTGCTGTGCTGATCCAAAGGAGTTCTTTGCAACTCGCTATTCAGAGAAGCTGTGAGCAGCTTAATTTAACTAAAGATCAAATGAAAGCATCTCCTGGGTGTGCCTCACAACCGGCAGCACTTCACTGTTATGTATCAATGCTTCAGCACTTTGATGGAACAAATTCTGGAGGAAACCAGCCACGGAAAAGTCCCTGCAGAGCTCAGGGTGTTGCAAAGTCCTGTTTTTATCTCTCTGAATGCAGCACTGACAGTCCCAGCCCAGGCTGATGTGTGACTCAGGCAGGGCAAAATGAACACCTCAAACAGCCCAGGGAAGCTGTGAATTGCTTATTTGTTCTGCAGAATATATTCAGAGTGTGCTTTGAACTTCCCTGGGCTGTGAATGTGACCAGGAAGAACAAGAGAAAGGGCAGAGAGAGCAAACAAATCCCATTTTCTGACTTACAGCTGCTTTGTCCTCAGTGGTGCTTTCCCCACCTTTGCACTGGGAAAAACTCCAGATTGAAGAAGTTCCTCTGTGCCATGAAAAAAATTCACCCACGGTTTGATCAGTCTACCCACAGCACACATCAATAAGTAATGTGCATTTATTTTATACCTATTTTTGTCATATTTCAGATTTTTAGGGGGAAAAAGAACTCTGATAAAAGGCAGACACAGTATTATTGCTCTCAGTAACAACTCCAGTGAAAGATAAGGCACAACTACTGTCAAATAATAAATGCAGAAGCTGCCTATGTTTGTCAGACACTCATCTTTTTCATCACCTATCTCTGATAATATAAATTATTCCCACAATATTCAGAGAGAGGAAGGCAAATAATATAAAATATTCACTTACAAGCAGCTTGTATTTTGTATTATGGTGCCACTTAGAAATATTTGACTATTGTACAAAATTTTACAGGATTCTGTCCAAAAATATCTGGCAAAACACCTGCTTATATTTAAAGCTACAGTGCTAATCTTATTAATGCTTAATAGTCCTTGTTCTGGCTTTATACACTGAATATCAGTGATTTAGAGTTAAGTAAATAATTGTATTTCTGCATCAGAGTGAAAATCTCAGAACCCTGGCACACCAAGGCTCTGTAATACTGACGAGAAAGATCAGTCCTATTTGAAAAATAAATTTTAAAACAAATATTTCCTGGTTTCAAAGGGAAAAAAGAATCCATTTTTTTTTCAACAGCATGGTCAGCTTTTCTGTTATTAATTGGCCAGAAGCTCATTTAGGTGAGCTGGGGCTGGGTGGAAATAACACCAGGGTTCTGCTGCCACCTGCAGCTGAACCAAGAGGCCTCGTTTCCTCAGCAGCAAGACAAGTGTGCCTGAAGTTATATAATATTTTCAACAATTAATATTATATATGCAGGGTTATTATCCCCAAATCTGGCCAATTTTATTATCTTGTAAAGAGAAGAGAAAAGTGGTGAGAAATTCAAGAGGCTGATGCACCCACTGGAGCAATTCAGGAAAATAAATGTATGAATGCATTGAAGAGTATAAATATATGTCAGTTAAGTATGGAATATTCAATACTTGCAGAAGGAGTTTCCAACTGTTCTTTATTTTATATTTAAAGTATTTTCACATGCTGTAATGCCTCCTTTTGGTCTTCCCATATGGAAACAAGGACTAAATAAAAGAAAATATAAGAATGCATTGCTCCTCTGTGTGGGCTTGACAAAAAAGGTAACACAAAAATCAAATTCTGTTTCTTCAGGGCAAGCTATTAACAAAAAAAAAAAGGGTAAAGAACTAAACCCCAAGTAAACATGCTGTGTTTTAAACCTGTAAGTGTTCAAAAATCAATGCATTCACCACTTGTTACTCTTATCATTTCTACAACTTTGGATCTGGTTAACCTTTCATTAATAAAACACTCCAAATACTTCTGGAGCCATCACAAACATACTTGTCACAACTCCTTGTGCTTCCCTTGTCACCACAATCTATATAAATAGTTTCCTGAGATTACAGGTCATTCCTCCAGGAATGAGGCAGCAGCAAAGATCTATTACAGCCTCCAACCACATCCTGATCCCTTTCTCTGGGTGTGTTATTTCTAAATATTTATTAACATCCAGGAGTCACCCAGCCCTGGATCTGAAGTGACAAGTAAGACTTTGGTCACACAGCCACAAAAATTAAATGAACAACCTCCCACTGATCTTTCAGCATTGTGGAAAAGGCTCCTAATTTCTCAGTAATCTTTAAAATAAACAAAGCCATTGCCAAGAAAGACTCTTAAAGCTGGAGATTAAACCAGAAACTTTCTGTAACAGATCTCCAGCTTTGAATGGTCAGTTCTGAATGGCTTAAATTCTTATGGAATTTATATAGAATGGAAATCACTTATATACACATAGCCATGTCTTAATGCATGTGGGTATATCTACAAGTGTTTGTGTGCACCCATATTCATCTATTTGAAAATAAAAGATATAAAGGTATTGCCTAAAGCAATGCAGATCCAAGGTATGAACAGCCAAAAAGATTAAACAGGTCATACCCTGATAACTTGTCATATATTGCTTCTAGATCTAGAAGTCAAATAAACAGGCATCAATATTAAATCAGAGGAGTAGATAAGAAAATTCCCTCCCAGATCTCTGCTCTCATTCCCTCCCAGATCTCTGCTCTCATTCCCTCCCAGATCCCTGCTCTCATTCCCTCCCAGATCCCTGCTCTCATTCCCTCCCGGATCT
>VYXD01013794.1:240999-311983 GCA_013397195.1 Hylia prasina | reverse complement strand
AGATCTCTGCTCTCATTCCCTCCGAGATCTCTGCTCTCATTCCCTCCGAGATCTCTGCTCTCATTCCCTCCCAGATCTCTGCTCTCATTCTCTCCCAGATCTCTGCTCTCATTCCCTCCCAGATCCCTGCTCTCATTCCCTCCCAGATCTCTGCCCTCATTCCCACATCAGCCATGAGAGCACCCTGGCACATGTTCACAGTGATCAAAGTCAGCTGTATCAGTGGCTCAGCACAGCTCTGGCACCAGTGAAACCAGACCCACGTTCTGTATTCCTAAATGCAGGAATTACAGTGGCTCACGGGGAGCTGTGATGGGTTTGACAACACAATGCTCTAACAACAAAACCATCAGGCAAAGTTTGCTTATTGAATTCCAGGAGGATGCCATGGCTGGTCCTGGCACTCTCCCATGGCTGTTGCTATTGATTTTGCAGCTTTCCATTTTATGAAATAATACATCCCCTCTCAATGTGTGTGTGTGTGAAACTCATCACTTCTGGTAATGTCATCAGCCATGAATTATTGCTGTGCTACAGTGAGACTTCTTTCAGAGTTTCTTTTGGCACTCCATGTGCTCACTTCCACTTTCTGTCTGAAGCATTGCAAGATCATTAGCTAAATCTGGAATGCAACTGGAGAACATGCAGGCTGACAGAAGGATCTGAACCTTAGATTCCAGAGAGAAAAATAACTTATCAGGCAGCTATCCTTATTGCTTGAAATATCTGGCACAGTGTTCCCTGGGAAACCACTCTGGCTGAACACCACAGCAACTCACATGAACTCACGCTGGGTTTACTGCAAATTCCTGATAGCAAAAAAATGCACAGGTCTGGTAACAATCCTAGCTGGGCATTCTACCATCCTGTACTGCAATTCTGTGCACCCAAAGAGGATCAAACCATCCTGACCCTTCTTAGCTGTGGCTGAGGAGGAGTTTACCAGGTGCACTGCAAGAGCAATAAAGCTTTTCCCCCCATAAGTGAGTTCCATGTTCTGACTCGTGCCCACAGGCTGCCAGAGCGGGTCTGAGTGTCCTCAACCTGACACACACAAAAAATACCCCAGGGATGCAGAGTGGCTGTGCTACTCCTCCTTTCTCTTGGTCATTTCTTTGTGTTCCTCACATGGAACCTCTCTAAGCAGTGACCTGTTAAACAGGTCACAAAAGAGCTGCCAGTGCCTGTTTTTCCAGATCAGGTGAATACCTGGAGAGCTTGAGGTGACTCTCAGTCCCAGCTGAGAAGTGCAAAGCACACTCCCATCAGAGGCAGCACTACCTGGGCTCTTCATTAGGAGGTGCAGAGCTGTCAGATTGCCCAGGCCTCTCTGGGGATGGATCCAAATGAATTATTCAGCAGAACATGGCCAAGCCGGGCGGTTTTTTGATGGAAAAACAGGAAAAAGATGTTGGAACTCTAGGAAACATCAAAAAGAAATATGAAAAAGAGCAAGGAAAAAAGAGCCTGAGCTCCCTCTGCTCTAACTGTCGTGCTTGGAGCAGCTATTGGCACTTCCTGGATGGTCACTTCATGAACTAATTGGTTCATCATTTTTAAGTTGAAATGTTCTGTGCTCTGTGCCTGGACAAGTTTTGCTTTTGTACTTTTCTAATTCCTTCATCCTTTTAGTGGCTTTAATGCAATTCAGTGCTGACTCAGTTCATGCAGGAGAGATGCACAGTTTTAGTTTGGATAGGAATTAAGAGGCTCTCCAGTAGCAGCAAGATTTTTCCTTCCTGCACAAAAATGCTTTTTCCCTTTAGCACGCCACCCTTCCATTGTGTCCCTAATCAAATAAACTGATGAAAGTAAACATCTGTAATTCAGGAGGCATTTGATCACTGCATCTGAAGCCAGGGGTTCTTTTACAAGTGAGCTGCCCTCTCCCAGGGTGGGACACGTGATTACCCAAGTCCTGTTGTTACAACAGACATGCTTAAACCACCTATTGTGTGTTCTCTCCATAATTCTATTTGTGGTTTTGTTCTGTCCTGGCTCCTGCTCTGTGAGCTCCTGCCTCCCCTAATCCTCTTTAAATGAATGAGACACAGTTCTGAGGCCCAGAGATCTTGTTATCAACAATTACCAATTTCTGCCTTTTTGCAACACTTAAGGAATCAAAGGTACAAAGAGGATATTAAAGATCTTTCAAATACATGAATCAATAAGCCATATTGGATTAAAAGAATTTATCAGCAACCCTTTCATAAATCTGGAAGCATTAAAACTAAGAAATATTACAGTGACCCCAGGTTAAGTACAATAAGGAGCAGAGCTGATGAAACATGGCTAATGATTGTATTTGAAATACACACACACACAGGGGGCTGAAAGGCACTGGAGGTTGGCCCCCACCCTCTATAATCGTGCCCCACACCATTATTTTCATTGTGCTGGTACATCCTGAACGTTCCCAGCCCACAGAACAAAAAAAAGCAAAAAAAAAAAAGCCCATTTTTCATATCAGAAAGACTCAAGAAATGTGAGGGACCTGCAGCCCTGCAAAGGCTGGTTCTAAAGCATTTTGGCCACTGAAAAAAAAGAATATTTCCTTGCTAGCAGCCCATTTGTGTTATTTATGAGTTTTGAATCATCAGAGAACTCCACGTTTCCAAACACTGCTTAGACAAATACCTGGCAAGGAAAAGCAAAGTTCCCTCCCCACCACGGTTAGACCTGCAGGGAGAAGGAGGAAAGGAATTTTATTAAAACTAAAATAACCCTGTGGCACTGTCATAATTTTGTAAGTTTTCTTTTGGTAATTCTGTAGCAAAACACGAGTTAACTAACAGGAGTGTTTTATAATGCCCAGCGTGATCAAAATCAAAGTTGGGGGGAAAAAAAACCCCTCTCTTCAAAGGTCAAACGTTTTTAATGTTTGATGGAAATTTGAAAAAGATCAGAATAATAAAAATTACACTGAATTTGGGGCGCTACAAAAAGTATAAAAAATTCCCTTCCATTATAAAGAGAGTCTTGTTTTTGTGTCACTTATTTGATGTCTAGAAAGTCTCATACCTTACTAAAGCTACCACCTACACCTCTATTGATTTATTTTAACAAACCACTGCAGGATTACTGAAATCTATATTTGTTCCATTTCAATGAACATCTAAGCACCGTGTCCCTACAATAATCATATTCATTCCAGAGATAAATATTTTATAGCAAGACCTTACTATAAAGTTAGTATATTAACTATATTCTTTACTCAAACTCAAGAGACAAATTAATATCCACTCTGTGCTGATACCACACATAAAAGGTACTTAATTTAATTGGAATAGCTGCTAGAGTAAAAGGAAAAAAAAATATTAAAGGCTGCATTGGAATACTAACACCCTTTTACAGCCCATAGTGTATTTATTTCTTTACTGCCTCACTCTGATGGGTTTATTTTCTTTTCTCAATGGAGAACCTTTACCTCTAAGTTGGATTGGAGAGATTAGGAAGCAGATGGAAATTTTGCATTGAAAGGGCCAAATTCTGAAAGGCCTTTTAACTGAATATTAATAACAATAATTTAAAACCATGGGCAGACCTGCATGAGAATTGGACAGCCTCTGTACAGTGCTTTAGGGTGACAAGAATTTAAAGATTCAGTACCCAGAAAATCAGGTTGATGCCACGGCCTGTCTCTAAGAGGGTCCAGCATTACCTGATTCAGGCACACCTGAGGTGACAGGGGGTGTCAAAAGGGAGGTGCCCAGTTCTGGAGCCCAGTGCTGAACTGGGGGAACTGGAGCAGAGGGGCAGGGGAGGAGGGAGCCAGGAGGAGGAGCTGGGGATGGGATCCTTGAGCCTGGAAAGGGCAAGTTCAGAGGGGGCACAGCAGCACCTCCCTGGGACCCCCAGGGCTCCTCGTGGATGGGCTGGCTGGGACAAGGGACTGTGCCCAGCAATAAAACAGGAGGAATTCTCACAAAAAGTCCTCTCTAGGGAATAACTGAGCAGTGCAACAGGCCAAGAGAGGCAGGGAAATCTCAGCTCTTCCTCAGAAGTTTTGGGGACTGGACAAAGTCCCAAGCAAGATGGACTGAACTGAATCCTGCTTTCAGCAGGAGGCTGGACTGTGGATCTCCCAAGGTCTCTACCAACTTGAAAAAAGCTGTTTTAGGCCAGGCTTAACATCCACCTGAATCCACAAGACCAATCCTTTGAGAGTGACCAGAAGTGACCAGGAAGAGGAAAAAATCAGGACAAATTGTACTGACTCATAGCCCAGATTCCAGTTTATGGATTTCCAGAGCTAGTGGGGTGTTTCTTCTCCTGTTAACATCTTGCTTTCAATTCTTGGAATAATTAAATCAATTCTTGTTGCAGAGTTTTCTTCCATGAGTATTTCTAATTGCTTTTGGAATCCATTTACGCACAGGGCACATGTTACAACCTGCTCCAAGGAGTCTCACAATTCAATTCAACAATGCAGGAAAAGTACCAGAGTCTGTCATGTACATCAAACACTTGTCATTCATTGCTGAGCTCTTTTTTTTTTTTTCTCTCATTAGAAACTCTTTTTTGTTATTATTTTCAAACAAAGCAATCAAATGTAATCAAGCTTCTACTGATTCTTTCAGAACCAAGGCAGCAGTGATAAAAATGTCCTTTTCAGGTTTGTTTTTTTCTCTCCCAGGCCTCTCCACAGGTCTGGCTGTGACCAGAAGGCACCTCCAGCCATATGAGGCATTTTATTGCTGTGTGGAGGGCTGGACACAGAAGCTCATGGCTGCTCAGCATTTGATACCTATGCAATTCTTATTTTGAATATATTATCTCTCACTATGACAGCTCCAGAGAAGAGAGGGTAAGAACAATAAAGAGCTGCCCTCCCTTGTCTTTCAGCGGCTGTTTCTCCTCTTCTGAAGGTTTGCACTAAATTTAACTCTGCATTGTTAGCAGAGCTGTCTCCTCCCAAACCTTTCAACACGTGTTTGATGTTCCCTCACTGAAGAACTGCTCTGCTGCTGGCAGCACCAGGAGCAAGGGGCTGGAGCTGCACGTGGAAAACCCTTCCAGCTCCAAGAGCTCCAGCAGGGCTGCCCAGGGAGCCTCTGGAATCTCTTCCAGGGAAGGTTTTTAAGGTGACAAACATTTGACAAAGCTGGTTTTGTTACACTGGAGCTCCTCCCAAACCAGAATTTCTCTCTGGTCCCATCCTTGAGTGATTTCTGTGCATGATGGATTCTGTTCCAAATTTCCAAGCAAACCTTTGCTTCCAGACCACTCCAATCTCCTGCTCATGCACCAGACTGTAAAGTCTGTACACACCACAGTAATTCTGAACGTGTCTAAAGTTTTATGCAACTCCAGTAGATCCCTGGGTTATTCCTTTTTAAAGATAACACCAGCTTTTGTCTTATTCTCCTGTTAAAAGTACCTAAATACACTCCATACATTTACCATTCAGATAGAGACCAAGACACACTAGAAAGACAAGTTTTTAAAACCTAATTCCAGAAAAAATGGCATTTCCTGTGTTCCCTTATTCTACTCAGTAAAGCTGGTTTTAAATTATTATAACATTAAATACTATTGTTATAATATGACCCCCAGGTAACAACATATTATAACAACATATTAAAACATTTTTTATATCTATACATGGCATTTTCAAATGAGATAACTTGGGAGAGTCACTTCTCCTATTTTATCTTTTTTAAGGGTGCAATGAAAATATAATATTTACAAAGTTTGCCCCAAAACTGAAGGGTTTGATTTGGAAAATAAGGAGATTATTTCAATTACATCTGTAGAAACTGCTTTAAACTGCTAAAGAAACCTTCTTGAAGTTGTCCTAATCATACTGAGCACTTTTAGATGTATTTTTAGACAGCTAACAGTTACATCAAGGGGGCAAAATTGGGCACGTTAAGAACAAAATGATGAACTGAACCACGAAGCTCATTGATACTTTCAACAACGCATTCAATGTTACTATAACATATTTTTTAATAGAATTTAAACTAAGCAGAACCCCCTGAATAGCACATATAACCCTCCACTGGGAGAAATACTCAATTACTTTCTGCATGCATAATACCCCTCCATAATAACCTTAAACTTCTATAGGAAAGGAGTTGAAGTTTTTAACCAGGGATTTGGTCACACTTCATCAGTATCATATTTACATGAGCTCAGCCAAACACCAGTGAAAGTTTTACTGTCAACTTACTTTGCATGTTCTGTTATTAATCCACCCAAAGCCCATTGAGGTGCTCCCCGAGGTGCAATCAGTTCTCAAATGTTGGGAAGGGTGTTTAGAATCCAGGCTAAATGGATTTGCCAAGGCATGGAGTTTGTCCTGTGGCAAGTTTCAGATGTGTAATGCAATTAAAAAAAACGTTCTGGAGGACCAGCTCGAAAGATGACAGAGAAATGATGGAGGATCTGAAATATGGGGGAACTCTGTGCACCTGTATGGTTTGTACACGTTTATAAATACATCATAAAAAAGACAGAAATCCTATCTACAGGCAAGTGAATCCTCATGGATTTAGACACCCTGTAGATAAAACAACAGAAAATACAAGCATTTTAAGTCCCTGTGCCTTTACAAGTGTTTAATGCCAATTTCTATATAGCAACAGCAATTTTTACTTCTTTAACAATTACAGATGATTGTTGTGTATATGGCAATTTAAGGTCCAAAAAGTAAGTGAATATGAACTATTCCTGAAGTTAGTCACATAAAGCTGCACATTTTCAAGCCATAAACTTCCCAGTCTATTAGAAATAGAGCACATTTGTATTTTAAGAGGTTTTCCAAGAGCAAGTGTGATTTACATTGTTCAGACACTTCCAGTTATTATTCATTTCCATGAAGGAATGCCCAGGAGAATGGCTTGGAATGATTCATCTTAGCCTTGCACCAGTTCTCTACTTTCTGCTTACACCTGTGTCTGTGGCACAGCTTTGGGTCAGGTTTTTGTGGCTTTTTTTCCCCCAGAGCTATATTTTCCCTCTGAACCACCTCAACAAGCACCATAGGCCTTATTTTACAAATACTGCCATCCTTACAGAATATTTGAAATATTTTATGTGTTAGCTCTAAAAAAAAAATATATCCATATAGTAGTCAAGAACTATCAAGGTCATTTCCTTTAGATGAGTTATGTTTTGTCTGGATTTTTCAATTTTTTTTCCTCTGGCAACATATGGCCAATCAGAATAAGAAAATCCCATCTGTTTGCAATTGGTTTCAGCTACCATGCTTTAGTCTGCTGGTAATATTTTGAATTCTAAGCTAAGTAGGTCTTAAGCTGAGATTCTTTTTTTTTTTTTTTAAAACAGATTTCTACAAAGGAGAAGATTCCAAACCAGGTTTAAATCAGCAGCCATACTTGGAGAAATAATTTTGATTTTTCATTCTATATTATTATCAGAACAAAAGCATTTCTAGAGCTGTAGTTCTTAAAAGCACAGGGGGAGTGACAGCCCTACTTAGAGTGTTTTTAATATTTATATAGAGCCCAGTAAAGCATTCATTGTGCTGGGGTCAATAATTGTGTGGAGTTCTGATTTAAAGCACCAGCTGATAACAAAGCCTGGCTGCTGCTGGCACTGGAACCACGCTGGACTTGTCCAACCAGCTGGGAGTGAAGCTCCTCTCTCATCATCTCTTCCTGCTAAACAAACACCTGGGTGGGGAAAGGAGCTGCTGACCCAGGGCTGCAAGCCTGGGCTACATTTATTTTTGTGGATTATTTCCAATCCACACCATTCCTCCTTTCTAAAACTCTGCCACTGAGATATCCTTGGAAGAGCTCACATCGCCACTCTTAAAGCAGCAAAACTCCTTTTGAGAGACCCAGCCCAAGTGGCCACCAAATGATCACATGGGATATTGAATTTACCAAAAAACAGGGCAGTACTTGCTGTGTTTCAGGTTTTATTCACTACAGCGTGCTGCACCAGATGCTGTGAGAGGAGACTTAGGAGATTTTCATCAACTAAACCAAGTTGCACATTCACAAGACAAGGAAATCTTTCAGATTAGTGTCTGATAAGGGAGTAAATAAACCCTACCCCAAACAGGAGTAATAATCTCAGCATTTCAGTTATTAAACCTACTGTGCATCAAATCATCTCAGCAGTGCCTGTGAGGAAAACTTTGGAGAATAAACACCTGATAAATCATCCATGCAGAGACACAGTTAAACACAAACCCATACAATATCCACAAGCAAATGAAAATTTCAGGGCAGATTTATTAGCTTGTGGATGTTCCTAATTACTTGAAAAACTATAGGCTTACAACCAATGGTAACAGCAATCTGTAACAGGACCCTAAATCTTCCAAAAGAAAGAAGTCACTTATTGAAGAAATGGATTCATTTTCTCTCCCCTTTTATTCCTCAGTCTTGGAACACAAAGCAAATATCTGCTGGGCCAGGGCAGTGGGCCCTGCAGCAGCTCTGTTATCCTGTCACTCCCAACAAGGCTCCCTGTGACTGTGGACTCAGAGATGCAAAGCAGAGGGCAGAGCAGGGGCTGATTTATTGCATTCAATTATTTTTGTTTAAAAGTTTCCTCTGGGGCACAAGCACGTAATATATTGTACTTTCCATTACCTGGTGCAAATGTAAAACATACCTGAAAAACACATTTCATGCTTATAACATATTAAAACAACAAGTAAGATGTCATGGCATGAGTTTGATAGATTAACTGCCACTTACTGATGTTGTAGCATATTAGTTAACAGCAAATTAATATCATCAGGCAGATTTCCTCTTTTATACCTAAAAAATATTAGTATGGAACCAGCAATTCCCATAAATTCTTATCACTCAGCTCTAGGAGAGGCCTTTTAATCTAGTTTGGGACAAGATAAGCAGCAATTTCTCCATTTGTTTGCAAACCTGTTACTCATTCAAACCCTTTTCTACCTCAGTTGCCTTTTGCTAATGAGAAAACTTTTATCCTAAAACCCTGCACAGGCATCCCCATGGGTTTTTAACCATGATTCCACCTGATGCCCACACACACTCCTGCACTTTAGGGAGCAGCTCTTAAAGAGCATTCCAACAATTTGTCCAGAGGTTCCCACACCTGTCCCTGCCACGGGACGTGATCAGGACCTTTTGTCACACACTGATCTACACAGGGGACAAAGGTTGATTTAATCTTAAAAACCACCACAAGCTTTTAGAGTTCTCTAAGTATGGCATAGAGGATACGAAATAATTTTAAAAGAAATCAGGAGGTTCTACAAAAGCCATAGAACAGCCATAGACATAGAACTCGGGCTATGTTTTGTATTTTTAGGTCTAGTATGGTACTTATGGCTTAATATGGAGTGCACAGAGGAAGAAACTGTCTTTTAAATGCTCCATTTCGAGGTTGTTTTTTTTTCTTTAGCATGCCACAAAGCATCAAAACAATTGGTATGTGTGTCCCTGTGCAGTCAGAACATCCCTGCCTCCAGCTGCTTTCCAAACCACCTTCACAGGGCTCTGCTGCAGATTAAGTTGTGACAATTTAAACCCAGCTGAGGTTCGTGTCACTGAAACACAGAGCCATGAAGGGAGAGTCAGCCTCCAGTGCAGTGATGACAAGTGAGCTCCAAAGGCTGACATTCCCAGCTTCTGCCAAGAAGAAAAGCAAGAGCATCTTTAACGAGCAGCAATCAAATGCAATCAGACCAAAGCAGTGGTTGAGAACCCTCCCGTGAGAGGAGCAGGGCTGTGTTAAGGCAGTCAAATATCAGCTATAAAGTAGAGGAAGAGCTCTAAAGAAGGGTTTGGCTGAAGCCCAGAGCCAGCTGGCACAACTGGAACTGCAGAAAACAAAGCTTTGAGGGATCAGGATCCAGCTTGCTCTAAAAATATTAATAATAAGATGATAAATAGAGGAGAAGAGAAAAATTACTTACATTATTTGGGGTTATAAACCCAAACGCTGAAGTAAGTAAACATGGATCTCTATTAAATCCTTATCTTCATATTTTCCAGATCCAGCCCATAAGGAAGTAAAGAGTGGAGGAAGTGGGTTCAACTAATTAAAAAAGAGGCAATACAGGAGTGCAGCTGTTCCTGCTTAAGCACAGCTTCAGAGAACTTTGTGCAGTTCTGCAACCTTGAGCTCCAAGCCTTTCACCCCAGTTTCCTTCAGAAGAGGATGAAGACCTTGAATAATGCTGTAGAACACAGCTGACCTTTCATCCAGAGTATCTTTTGTGGGTTTGGTTTTGTTTAAAATAGGAAAATGCTTTTTTAAAAGAATTTTTTTGGGGGGGAAAAAATCCCTGGTATATAATAAAACACAGAATTAAGAAAGCAAAAGTGTTCTGGTAAATTTTTATTTTAATATTTTGGAGTGCTATGCTAAAACTGGAATATAGCTCATATTGCATTTAGATCATTTCAAACAATAAAAAAAGAATGACTGGGCCTGGTTTATTTAGAATCTAAGGAGTGTTCTCAATGCAAAGGGGGAAGGAAGAAGTTCTGTGCTGGAATCCTACAAGAGCAAGTATCAAAAACCTAGTGAAATGTGCAGCCCAGTGAAAGGTTCAGCATCTGATGATAAAAGCACAGCAGTGGTTCAAAAGCAAACAAATCCTGCTAGAATGAAAAATCAATGAGCTTTGAGAAATTCTGACAATGAAAAGGTCCCTCTCCCCGTGAGATCAAATGGAGAAGCCCCATTAGCAGAGCAGCCATCTGCCTTTTCCTGCTCCCCACGTCCTGTACCACCACCCAGGCCACTTTCTCCTTCATCAACACAAGCACGTTCACACTGCAGCAAACAGGCCCAAAATTTTTGGGGAAAAAAGAAAAAATAAATGAGCTGGGGGTGACACAGAAAGGTGCCAGAAATCAGCCCTTAAAACAAGCCCAAGCCAAGGCAGGCCAGTGTTTGGAAGGCAGGGAAAAGATTCCTTGGTGCACAAAATACCTCCAGTGCCAGGGGAAGGGATGAATCCATGAGCCTGAGGCACATCCCACGGAGAATACTGATTGTTCACACACACACACAGATTAAATATTGCTATAAATTCTTTTGCAAGGTTATCCCACACCAGCACCGGGCTAAAGGTTTATGGCAGCCAATGTCAAACAAATGTGATTTCCTTGAATGCAGCTGAATAAACGTGGAGGTGAAGGACGAATTTGGATTATTGATAAGTGTCTCTGATTCGTCCCCTTTGATAACTCTCCAGTGTCTTTCCAGCCAGGCTAAATATTTCTAAAATAATGGCTGAAACACAAACTGTGAGGGAAGAAATTTTACAAGAGACACCACATAACAAAGTGCAGTAGATAGCACAAGTTTAAAAGACAACAGGAGTAAAAATTCCACTCTCTTGAAGAGAGAATTGGCTCTGACTCATTCCCTGAAGGTGACATTTATAAAAAAAGCCCAAAGCAACAAGTGGTTTATATTTGGGGTCTGTTTTATCAGCTGATAGTTGAAATCTGACTGTGAGAAAGGCAACATTCTGCTTCTATTCGTGGCAGCTCCCTCGTTGCTTTGCATGACTTTCAAAGCAACAAAATAGTTGGGAAATAAATTTCCAAAAAGTTCAAGAACTACTCATTAACAGTCAGACATCTGCACTTCCCAAACCACCCAAAACAAAGCCTGGTTCTTAATCCCAGTGCATCATGTGGACAGCAGACTGTGGGGGAATGCAAGGAGTGTTTTGGCTACAGCACTAATTCTGTGCAGTGAATAAATATTATTTGCCTAAAAAGTAATGCAAAACACACACACTCCTTTCCAAATTCCCCAAGTGTCTCGTCTTCCTTTCCCCATCCTTGCTGAGGGGCTCTGCTCAATGGACAAACATTGCTCCAGCTCTGTGGCCTTCCAGCTAATTAAGAGGATGTGCCAGTTCTTTACCCCTGGAGTCCAGATCTGGTTCTCTTCAAGGAACTCTGCTCTTCAATAAAAGTTATACTCAAAGTATAGCATGAGCAGACCAGCTTCATGCAATGGCTCTCCCATTTATGACATGAGAAAAGCATTTTCTCTATTACTATAAACTCTAATGATTCATTTGAAACCAGTAAAACAGAGGGTTTAGCTGCCTTGATGAACTTACACATCCATCGTGGATCCATCTTTTAAAAAGCATAAATAGCACAGTGCATCACAAAAACCCAAACCAAATCATTCCCTAGCTTGTGGCTTTATGAGTTACAATAAAAACAACCTTTATTTATTTATTTTTCCACCCATAAATATCAGAGAATGTTAAAATTTGGCGTGGAATCCATCTGCAATCTCCGAGTTGTGCACTGATAAAAGAGATGGCAATAATTTAAGAGATAACACCACCTGCTTGTGCCCCAGGGGAATGAGGTGTAAGCTCGTGGTGGGGTGGTTCAAACAAAATAACATTTACCCAAAAAAACCCCCCACCCCAAACTACTCTGCAGACTACAGATTTCTTACTTGCAGAAGGAATGCATAGGACTATCGTGGCTTACTGTGATTTCTCAGATGATTTCCAAATGTTTCATTACTACAGAGTATGGGATACAATTTCTGATCCAGATGCTTAAAAGAACAAATCTAACAGAGAAACTTAATCTGAGCTAGACTTGGCAAATTTTCCAGGAAAAAAGAAACAAGTTAAAAAAAAAAAAAATAGTAGAATGATGTTTTGGAAGCTGCTCAAACAAAAGCCAAAATGGAAATATGCCTCTTTCAACCATACCCTGGGCTGCTGTTAAAAATAAGAGGGACACTTAGAGTTTCCACAAGTGTGAACTGCAGCTGAGGTTTATAAAATAGAAAACTTCGATGTCAAAACTGCCCAAGAACAGTTCTTTACTTTTATCTTAAGCTAAAGCCACTATTCTCCACACTGCATTAAGAAAAAAAAGAAAATCATGAGAGGTCTTGCATGTTCATGTAAGATTCTAGATAATTTAGAAGGAAAAGTTCCATTTTTTAAATGATTATGCTTTAAAAATAACCCACAGAAGCATGTAATGGCAGCAGAGTGACACAGCCCCCTACTCAGTAATAATGCAGACTATTTCAACTTTAACCTGACCACTTCAGAGCACCTAATGAACACAGCTAAACTTACAGAGAAGGGTTTTTTCACCTCCAAACTGAGCAACTGCAGCACAGAGAGCTCCAATCTGCTCGGAGTCACGTAGGATTTATGTGAATTCAAATGTGCTGAGGTATTGCTTTATCTGATAGCCTTGTTCCTCCCCTGAAGAAAGACAAGGCTCAATCTTTGTACAGCCACAGATCTCTCTATAAACACCAGGCAAGTTTCAAATCTTAGCCAATTCTTTTTTATTATTATTATTTCAAGCCATTCAGAGAGGAGAAAGAACCAAATTTATGTTTGGCTTCACTTACTTCTAGGAAAGAATTTGGCCAAATGTTTGTATTCCATCAAGAGGAAGAAACTATGAACTTCAACAATAAAAATAACCAATACCATATACAAATTACACATGGAAGAATGGTGGTAATTGTCTTTTCACCCCCCTACCTTATATTATTGCTGGATGGTTGCAATTTAAGAAGTAGAAAAGCTCCCAAAGTAGAATTCCTACAGTGAGCAAGGCAGACAGAACCACTACAGGGAGTATCCCTGCATAGCACAGGCTGTGTGGAGTTTAATTATGTAAATCTAGAATACCATATTCACGTTCTATAAATCAATTTTATTCTCATTTCCTAGCAAGGAGGAAAGGCTCACAGAACCCAGAGGTATCAGAGTTAGAAAACATCTGCAACAAATCTAATTCTTTTATTCTGCTGCAGCCACTTGGCTCCCAAAGTGTGAAAAATGGCTATCACTTAGTAAAGCTGGTGTCCAACTACTTGAAAGCACACTCACTTTGAGAATAAAAGTTAAATTCAAATATTCTTACCTTGATTGGAGATTTACATTTTATAATAGGACAGAAATTTATAGGAAGGGAGAGTTCAGTATATTAAATTTATGATGAGTTTAGATGCTTTAACTTCACCTCGATTTTAATTACGTAACAAGATACCAAAGTACAAATTTAAAAAAGACCTGAATACAATCATTAATATAGACATTTAGACTCCTGTCAGTGAATTGTGGAGCTTTTAATTTCCCTGTGCATGACTGCAATGCTGGTTTGAATTCAGCCCCACAATGGCCAAGACATTTCCCAGAGTGATAACAAAGAGGGGTTTTGTTACGGCTGCTGGAGGGGTCAGTGGCAGCTGCACCCTGGGCCTGCCATAATCACCATAAAATACTGGCCTGCAACAATGGCTGCTCACTGGAATATAAAACAATTGGAATGTTGAATCTGGAATTTCAGCAGCTGCTACTGGACATTTTCCATAGCTTTGAAGCATCAGTTATCAGTGCGCTCATTTTCTGTGTCTTCGCGGCCCAGATCTCATTTTTTAGTGATAAAAAACATTTGTGGGATTGTACCACGAGTCAGACGCCTGATATAAACCAGTATGAAAATAATCCCACAGAAATGGCCATATTCCTAATCCAAACCATTCCAGAGATGCCTTTTGCAAGGCAGTTTCTCCAGGAGCTGCCCTCGTGGAGCAGAGGAACAGCCTGAAGCACGGAGTGAGATGGGACAAGGGAAAGGGCAGAACCTTTCCAGCTCAGGCTTTCCTCCCAAGCCAGATTCATCTGCACAGATACCTGAGTTGGTTTAAGCCAAGCTTTATTTTTGCAAGTAAAATGATTGCATTTTGCCACTCACAGCCTCAGGGAGCACTGGCCTTGCCTGATGAAAGATCACTTGATCATCGGCACCAGGCAGACAATAAATCACAGTGCTGTGACTGTCTCAGCACTTTATTGTTAATATACACTGGATCAGCCTAATACCAGGTTTGTATTTTTAAATCTCTCTCTCTTTAAAGAATAGTTAAAGAAATTATTACATATTTTAAAGCAAATTTCAATATAGTGGAATTCAAATAATTCTGCTAAGTTAGATTTTTCTGGCAGGCATGAGCAGGGAGGAGCACTGGTAACTGCAGGACAGGATTCAGAGGTTGACATTTATTTCTCACTCAGTAGGATTTAGCTTCACTTAAATATAGCCCTCGAGGAATTAAAGAATAAAATATTCAGTCCCTGACACCTAAGAGCTCTCAGCCTTCCCAGAGAACAGTGTCAGCATGGATGTGATGATAAATACGGGGCAGATTTTGCCACACAGAGAGACATTCACTGAAACATTGATCAGCTTCTTCCCAGAGTTATAAACCTGGTTTTACCTCTCTAATCAGGCTTCAGCAAACAATATTCCCAGAGAGTTGAAAACAGCACTGATCCTACAAGATCACAGAGACAGGAGGAACAAACACATTTTGGCTGAGTGAAAAGAAGCATATTCAGTGTCAAGCACAAGGAAAGAATTCAGACAGATAATTCCTGGGAGACAAATGATTCTGGCACCAGCAGAAAGAAGCAACATGAAAAACCTTTTCCAAGGTCATCTCTGGATGCACACCATCAGAAGGGGAAAGCCAGACTCATGGAAAATATTTAATCCATTGACACAAACTCAGGTGAGTTCCAATACTCCCTG
This sequence comes from Hylia prasina, assembly GCA_013397195.1. Taxonomy (NCBI): domain Eukaryota; kingdom Metazoa; phylum Chordata; class Aves; order Passeriformes; family Sylviidae; genus Hylia; species Hylia prasina. The sequence goes on along the minus strand of VYXD01013794.1, from coordinate 296,459 downwards.
GCCACCAGAATATTATTTCTTGGAAATTCTCAACAAGCAAGTGCTCAAAAGTTGATGTGGGGGTCATAGCCCTTCATATGAAATACAATCGCACCCTGAAAAAAAAATAGTTCTGTTTAAATTAGTTAATTTAAATTGGATCAGTTAAACTCAAAGTAGCAGGGAAAGATAAAACACAGAGCAGAAAAAGAACGGGAAAATACAAATTGTGAAGGAAAAGGAAAATTGTCCAAAGGAAATGTGACAATTTCAGTGTCAAAGCACTGTGGACACGAGTCCTTTGCAGCCTGATTTGAGCATTGGCTGCAGTGCTTGTGAGAGGAGTTTATGTGCACTGGTGCTGCATTGCAGACAAACATCACTGAAAATTCAGAAAGGAAATGATGATCATGGCTGCAGAACATCAATAGTACAGCTGAGCCTGTTCACAGCAGTATATTAATTTCAAATAATGCAAATAAATACTTATTTCTGCAAGTATTTGCAATTTTTGTCTGTCAAGGGATTTATCAAGTCAATATCCATGTACCTAACAATGATCAGTGCAGTAAAGAGAATTTGGTTTCCACAGAACAAGTACATTTTGATTTTTTAGAAGTGTAATATAGGTCTGTGCTCCAGAAATACTCAGTAATGATCTATGTGAAATGTTCAAAGAATATTTTACAGCTCATATGCTCCATTTATTTTGGCTTCAATTGTATGAAGCCAGCACCACATTTAACTTAGGTGGTATCAGCTGACATAAGCAACTCTGTAACATCAACCAAATGCAGTCAGACACCAGAATTATTTAACGTAAGCAATGTCAGATGAATGTTATTCTCCTCCTAACTCTCCAAGATATCTGTTTCAGTGCTCATATGCAATAAATAACTGCCAGGCACAAACACTTTGCTTCAGAAATAGCCACTCTTTCATTTAGTTTAGACTGTCAACAAAAGCAAGGTTAGGAAAACCCAAGCTGATGTCATGGTTCGACAACAAAGCCTGGCTCCAAGATCCGACCACTCACCATTTCTAAACCAGATTATAAAGCTAAATCCATGCAAACCCTTAATGGATCAGGATTTTATTTCCAGCGCTGCAAAAACTTTGGTTGTGGCCAAGTCTTATCAGCTACGGTGGCAGCCAGATTACAGGAGCTGTGCCATGGATCAGGGGGAGGCACTCCCAGCTTAAACCAATTACACACTTAGCACAAAGTTGTCAAACTACAGACCCGTGCCAAATCCTGACATGTAATTTCTGTAATGCTCACAAATTTTAAGGAGAATGACATTGAATGGAGAGCCTGGGAAAATGTAGGGTGGAAGGAGAAATGGTTGGAAATCCAGGAGGTTTTTGGTGGTGTGTAAATGAGGGACCCACACCAACTCAAGCTTTACCACTGCAGGTTCTACTGGATTTTTACCAAAAGTCCACAGTTCAAACTCCCCTGCATCTATTCACGGGCAGACAGATCTATTAAATTATTTGCCAGCTGGGAGTCATTTCTTTTACAATAAGCAGCGGAGTGAGAGGTAACTACAAAGCAATCCAGAGCTCTCCTAATTACTCCTTCCAGGCAGGAAAACGTGTGATAAAATGCATGTTTTGTGATTCCCTTCCCCTTTACTGGCTTCAGCACCGTTAACCTGTAGCTTCTGCTGGCCCTTCCACAGCTCTCTTAAACCTGGTGAAAAACCCCCAGACAATCACGGTACAATTTAAGGCACGTAATTAGCAATTATTTCATGCACCCTTCACAACAATAATCTGTTACGTACTGAGGGGAGAGAAACATTAATGAGCTACTTCTGGTGCCGCTCTGTGTACTGTGTTTGCATAATAATGAGGCCCAATCTGCTGGAAAACACAGAAAGGACAAATTAATAAGGTCGTCATTTTTGCCTAATGATGCTTAATACAGTTTGAGCAATCTGCTCGAGACAAAAGACGGGCACTCAGACATAGCCGATTATGCATTCGCGTGGCAGCTGAAATCTTTATTAAACAGAATGATGAATCTGATTAACATGTGATAACAAATATACAGTCTGGGAGCAGGGCCCTGGCACCTCCCGCCAGCTCCGCTCCGGCCCCTCCGAGGCTTTACTCAGATTGAGGTCAGACTGGAATTCCCCATAGGCGCATTAAGATAAAAGTTTGCCAAATGTGGTAACGTGATGAACAAAACAATATCCTGTTATATAAAAGCTACTGTCTCAACAGCTGACTGTCTAATCAGTGAGAGCGACAACTCCTTAATAAGTTTAAATTTTTAATTGTGGGGTTCGTTCGCCTTTCGGCGTATGAGGGATGATTTAGTGCATTAGCTAAGCTGCATCTTAAAGCACCCCCGTGTTTGTGCTGCCAATAATGTTCCCTCTAATTCCAAAGTATTCCATTTCAAAGACACGGTTCTGTTCCCAAAGAGGAATATATCATTATTTAGGGTGTTTTCAGCAATACAAAATAATGATAATAATTTATAAGCCACTGATTTCGTGTTAATGGAGGTTTCTAGGTCAATGGGGAGCACAGGATGCCACTGAATTTGCAGAAATGTAGCAGTGAATTTATAAATCTAATTTTCAATAGAAATAATTGATTAAAAGGTTTAAAAAAAAAGTACAAGATGCATTTTGTTAATCCCACCTTAAATTTCAGTCATGAAAATACGGTGTTGCCTCTTTAAAGAGTGACCCAATCTAGGAGTAAATAACAGCTCTTAAATCCAGGGATTCTATTTTAAGCTTGCTTTGCTGGAGCAATGTGATTTCTATTAAATGCACAATTCCTTGCCTTCTAGAACCAACTGTACTTGATTTATAGCCAGCACATGACACGAAGCAATTGAAGATGACACACGATACCTCCTGACAATGAACATGATTTACCATGGGGTGGGCAGCAGAAGGAACTATAATGTTGATTTTATCTCCACAAATATATTGCTCAGCAACAGCAGGAGCTTGCATTCAAGAGTATAGAACTGGGAGCTAAGACTGACTGGATCACAGCTTCTTCACTTTAATGCATCTGCGTTTGCTCTGCTAAATGATAGCACATCATAAATCATCATTTTCAGCTCCTTGGACTCCTTCTGTGTGCCTTCATTTACATGAATATAGTCCCAATTACAAGGCAACAACAGCCAGAGGATTTAAAGCAAGGTGATAAAATTAAAGCTGTATTTACCTCTAGCATCATTCACCCCCAGTCCATCCTACCTTTGTAAATAAATATCATTATTTTCACACATAAAATAAAAAAAAAAAAACCCAACAAACACAAGACAGTGGTTTCCTTCCTCACCCCCTGGAATCCCACATTCAAACCACCTGGCACATCAACCTCCCCCTGAGACATGGTTAGATGCAAAGCACACATGGCCAGTGGTTTCCCAGCCCTGTGGAAGGTGATGGGGTGTTTTTGTTCCTCCTGAAACAAAGGCATGCACCAAGAGATGGGATGTGCCTCTCCCAAAGCCACCAGCTCTCACAAGGACTCCCCAAAGGCAGAGCTGGGGGGTTCTTGCAGGTCTACAAGGTCCTGAGGTTTCTTTCTAGTGGGTAGAGCAACAATCACAGGGAGGAATGGGAAAGGAAGAGACTCATTCAGAAAATCTGGAGTTAACAGAGTATTTTTAGCATTTTAGTATTTTCAAAAAACCCCAGAAGTTCAACCTGTAGGTGGGCTGAGAAGGAAACACTGGTTTGTTTTACATTTTTAAGCTAAACCCAGCTGATCCCATAGTTACACCTGATGGAAGAACCACAAAAAGTTCAGAAGATAAAACAAAACATCAACTCATTCCAATTCCAAGGATCCCCTTCTTTCATACTCTGCCAGTATAAATTCCCTGAGTGGAACATTGCATTATGTCTGACACAAAATGAACGCCACAAATGCCATGAAATCTTCGTGGTGGTGTTTGAAATCCCACAGTTCATGGCAAATAATGCTCCACAAACCTTGTCCCATCACCACACTGTCACACTCTGCATTTCAAACAGCTTGGGCAGCTGATAATGACACACACAGGCCAAAACATGAGGATCACATTCAGCTTTTGGCAAAGATTCAGTCTCAAAAAACCACTCATTAAACTCAACTGTATTTCTATCTATGGAATAAGTGAAGGAAAATGCAGGGAAGGTGCCCTGGGCTTACCAGCACAGATCACTCAGGATGGAGCCTCACCCTCCACTTTTAAGAGACAAATACAGAGTTTTCTCATTGAAATTTCAAAGGGTCCTATTGAGAATTCAGTTTGCTCACACTGAAATACAATACCTATAAATAAATTTCCTCTTGTTGACTCCACTCAACCGTGTCCATGTTCATCCTTCAGGGGCTGATTAACTTCTTCCTTTTGAATGCCAAAACTAACAGAAAACTACATGTCTGAAAATTCAAGTCTACAGCACTTGTGTAAATACGTTTTGTTCTGGTTTTCCTTTCATGAAAGACATGGATGGCTGATATTTTCTTATCCCTTTTCAGATGTAATACTACAGACATTGCAACAAATTAGGTAAAGACAAATATATTCAGTGACCTGAACTCAGTTCTTAACTATCACTTCAAATTTGTGGTAGAAAATAGATAAATTATCTAGATAAATATTCATTCTACCTTTTACAGAAACAGCATTTTAACATTTCCTGTACAAATGATCATTTTATTATACAAAATAAACTGATGTGACTTACCCATGACTGCACTTTATTACTGAAATGAGTGACCTCAGCTCCTATCAAAGGACTTGGAGAAATGGACTGAAGGACACAGCTCCTGCACTGCAAGTAACTCATCAGAGAAGATTCCTTCTCATTCCAAATAGCATTTAAAGATAAACTGCCATCCATGTCTTTCAAAAAGAAAGAAAAAGTGGTTTATATAGGAATCAAGAGGGATTTTTAAAAGAGATAGAAGTCATTTTACTGCATTTCACATTTCAGAATGTCAGAAAGATGGTAAAGAATGCTCAGTAATCCCTCCTAAAAAGGAGTCCTGGTGGCCTAAATCACATCTCATGAACTGTGCCATCCTAACACCACTGGATGGGCCACAGAAGCACCCACACATGAAATAAAATGCTTTCTTTTTGGTCTTTGTCATCTGAAGAAGCCAAGGGTTGCACATTCCATGGGCTGACACCTGGAAGGATTTCCTATCAAACACAGCACCTCTGCTTTAACCACAGGGCACATGTGGCCAATTCATGGATTTTAACTTGGGACAAATGGATTCTGTTCTCATTATCCTTTTCTTTAATTCTTCATCAGGATATTATGAAAGGACCTGACAAGTCTGGGTGTGCAGGGGACACTGGAGCTCATCCTCAGTGTTTGTTAAATGTGCAGAGCCCACAGAGCTTTGAGGAAGGAAAATCTCACCACGAGCTTCCCAAAAGGTCCAAGGGAGGGGTGTCAATGTTGTGAATGGTATTTAATTTCATTTAAAGCAAAAGGGCTTGACAAATGTTAGCTGGTATTTATCAGTGAGAATTTACCTTCCACTGGCATCTGATAAACCTTCAAAGTTTCTTTAAGGTGACCAAGACTTGCAGCATCTGAGATGACCAACATCACATTATCATCTTCTGAAACAGCCTCTAGTTTACACTTACAATTATTAATGGATTCTTTACTTCTTATATTGGCATTTCTGAAGAGTTTCCAGATTATTTGCAGCTCACTATTACTGTAGCAAGCTTTTCTCAAAATTCCTATAATTTAAAAAGTGGGGTGTAAGACTTATATACACACAGGGTTTTGAATACAGTACTGTTCAACCACGCTGCAAACTTTCCACATTTACAAGATGGGAATTTAGGCCCTGATCCAATACCCACTGCAGGCACTGAAAAGACTTCTATTGCTGTAAATGGCCCTTGGAAGAAGGCCTTATTTAAAATTTTTAATGTGTCCAAAATTTACTTTTCAACAGATAATTTTCCCCTTGTTATTACTCCCAAATCAACCAGCGAGCTTGAATCCACTTTGAATAAAGCCATTTATTTTTCATTTTCAGATTTTTTTAACTTTCCTCAATCAACTGGCATCTGAGATTCAGTTCAAACAACATAAAACTTCTTGCTGCCAACAGGCACCCTGGTAAGTGCAGACATTCCTGTAGCTCAGGATGCCTTCCCTGAGCACTGGGGGTCCATTTCACACGTTCTGCACCAGGGACATGATGAGACTGATAAATTCAGGGAGTGAATGAAAGGTTCCTGGTGAGATCACCCAAATTTTAAAGGTTCTTTCAGGAAAACAGGGAGGCAGGAAGTGCCTCCATGAGCTGGGCCTGCCCAGTGTGGACTTTTCTAACTGGCCTGGTTTTAATAGGTCCAGAATATGGAATAGTCCCAGGTTTGGTTTGTTGTAGAGATTTGTCCTTTCTTGGTTTCATCAGATCCAGACTGTTTGAGCATGAAGCATCTCTAACTGTTTCTGCATGTAACTGATGAGAATATCTTGTAATTAGGTCATTATCACACATGGCCCAGTGGCCTAAAGATGAAGCTTATTTTTTAAAAAAATAGAATTGCTATTACTTCTATCAGCCTTTAGATATTCCCAAATTAAAGTGTCTCACAAAAACACAAAGAATTTCCAAAAGCAGCTCATCCCCACTTTGTACAACGTGTCACAACAGACTAAAACCAAATTAATACAAGGTAGGTTAGCCACTGAAGAACAGCAGTGCAATTATCTGGATTTGCAGTCAGACTTTTGATATTTCCATGCAAACATGCACTGGATTCACTGAGTTACTGTGCCAAGATATTACCAAACTTCTCACAGCAACTGGTAGCAAATTAACACCTAATCCTGAGAAGGAACAAACCCCAGTGAATGGGCCACTATGCTCCAAATAACTCCTTCCAGCCTCCTTTAATGGCAGGAGAAGTTGCCTTCAGTTAACTCTCAAATATCAGATTTAAGCTCGAGACAGGTCAGCGTGGCAGGACCACTGACTCAAGAAAAATGCCAAAAAAATAAGTTATTTTAAATAATTGTTCTTGTTCTTTCTGATTATCCTGGTATCAAATCCAGTGGAGAACTGAACCAATAATTCTGAAATATCCCTCCAGCATCCAAAACTGGCAAAGCAGAAGGGTGGATGAGAAATCCCCTCCTTCCCAAGGAAACAACTGCTCTTACCCTGTGCTTTGGGCAGGATTTCAGCTCCACAGACAACACAATGAAGTCCTTTCCTGCAAGGCTGGCTGTGTGCTTCCTTCTAACAAGGCAAGGCACAAATGCAAGTAAATACTGATTTGCATATGGCAACTATGCAGATTGAAGCATTTAAATATAAATAAAATTAAATCAAAACTGCTTCAGAGGAATGAAGTACACGAAATGCTCAGAGGAGTCTGAGTGGATGTGCATCATTTATATTAGTTAATAATTGAACACACACCGTGCTAAAAATGTTTAACCTTACTTAAATAGAAACACTGTCATATAAAATATGAGGGATTTTTATAGCCTGTAACACTGCAGGCTATCAGTTTGTTGGGAATTTTGCAAAGGAGCCTGGCATGGTTGGTGCCTTTGTGCTTCCCAGACAAAGGTATCTATTGAGTGTGTAAACCAGAGCTCTGCAGATCAGGGAGAAATCATTTCATTGCATTATTGCATTGGAAAAATGATATAATAAATTATTCTTACTTCCCCTGCACCTCAGCACTCAGCAGCCCCTCAGAACAGGTATTTAATGCAAGGATTTGGTACCTTTCTCTCTCGGGAGGAGCCACTCTGCCTAAGGGCAGCTTTCCTTCTGCTGCATCTCCTCTGAACTTTCAATCCTTGAACAAATTCAAGATTTCGTTATTATTTCAGGCAACAGAGATTATACTGAGCTATTATATCAAAGTGGGAGAAGTATTTGCAGTATTTTAGCCTTGATAGATGTGATAAGTCCAAAGAAATAATTGTAAGAAATTTGGTGTATTGAGTTCCCTTCTACCTGCAGGCTGGGCAGCACTTAATTCTGAGAACTACCATAAATATATTACCTATGAAGAATATTCTTACCTCTAAAATATCAAATAGTACAGTTCTTAAAGACAAGTTAAGAATGAATTTACACCAAATTAACAGCCCACCCCTTACCTTCCAAACCCAGCAGAACACAAAGGGGTTTGATCCACCTGTTGATTTAAGTTTTTAGAGGACAGAGGTTTTTATTTCAAGAAATCACAGCATCACGTGCTGATGTTTCAATAAATATTTTAGAAATAACGGTTAATTTGATAGGAAGTTGAAATGAGTGTGGTTTGACACGGAGCAGGCCTTGCCTTAAAGGATTTCTGATCAAAGCAAGAGGCACCACAAGCTCAAGAAAGGAACAATCTGCTCCAGATAAGGAAAAGGAGATGGATTTTCTTCTTTTTTTTCTTTTTTTTTTTAATGTTATGGATTTAAAGACAGACAAATCTCCTGAAAAGACAAATAAGAGGCTGTGGGCCACTGGCTGAGCAGACAAGTCACACAGCTTAAGTGATTTCTGTGCTCTGTTCAGACACACAAAAATGCACAAAGTGGTTTGGGGCAGAAGATTTGCTTCAGGAAAACTGAGGATTGAGACTCCTGAGGATCAAGCCCATGGATTCTGGGGAATGTGGCTGCAAAGCACCTGCCAGGACAGCTCCAGAGGCCAGGGACCAGCAGTAACTTCAGCATTATTTACAGAGAAATTAAGGCTATTTCTCTTTAGGTGTGCCAGAGGTTTTCAATACTGGATTTTCTGCCCTATTAACGAAATCAAACCCATCAGAGAAATCCAGGACACCTAAACCAAGGAAACCTGATCATCAATATTGCAAAAACTGAACCAAATGCCTTTTGCCAAATAGTGCCAGTTAAAGAAATCCAAGTGTTCTTCCCATTCCTGCAAACAGTGTCCAATTTCAGAAAGATGAATTTGTTGTGTGAAGAAAGGGCACAATTTATATCCTGTTGACAGGAGCATGTTCATAGCTCTGTAGGGATGGATTGAAAATGTTATTTAGATGAACTTGTATGGAAAATGAGCAGTTAACAATTTAATTTCTACTCTCAAACAAAAAATATCAATACCTAGGAACCAATCTTTAGACTGCAAAAATCCTGCACCCTCATATGAATGTAGGATGGCCATGAACAATCTTTTCTTGAAAAGTCAGTGTGTTTTATTACAGAAAAATCCTGCCTGTTTTCATGCAGTAAACAAAAGAAACATCAAAATACTTTAAAAAAAAAGACTGGGCAAGATTCAAAGACCTTTGTGTACAATTTACATTTTATGTGTTACATGCAAAAAGTGCTTGTAGGACATACAAATGAGAACAGGTTTTGACATGAATAAACACAGAATCCAACCAAGGGAAATTAGATCCTCTCACAAAAGGAAAATTTAAAGAAACCTCAGTTTTTTCTCTGAAGAAGCTTCTCATCTTCATCAAATATCAAAATGTGCACTGCTCCTGCTGGACATTTTGATGTAAGAAATTGGAGGGAATCAAAGTATTGAGAATACACCTGTTTTGGTATTTAAGCTCAATCTATCTATGACTTGATCTGCAAAGATACTCCTCAATGTTTTCCTAAAAAAAACCCCAATCTAACAAATGCAGAAAACCATAATTTGGTTATATGGGTGTTTTGCTTTCTGAGGAAAAACCTAATTACTTGACTGTATTTAATGGTGGATTAATTAAATTGTAATGGAGAAACCAATAATTGCAAGTCAGATCCTACTTGGGTGTCTATTCAGAATTTCCAGCCATGATGTCCTTTAGCCATGTAGTCAGGATGAAGAATCTTCATTTTATCTCTAGAAAACTGCACATTGCAAAACTCTCCCAGTGAAAACCCCCAAAACACAATGAGAAATGGAGCCTGAGGGAAGCTTTTGCTCCACGAGGACAAGGAAGGTGCAGCCCTGTGGTGTTTTGAGGGCTGCTCACCACAATTCCCACAGAAACTGTCACCAGGTGCCACTATTGCCCAGCAGAAAGGATGACACACCTTTATTTCGGGACCTGGACAGGCTGAGCTTCCTTTTAGGGGTGTCCATCTCCTGAGATCCTCTCTGCCCTGCTCCTGCTGCCACCTCTACAGCATCCACTGCACTGGCCCTGCTGCTCACACTTTCCAGAATTCCAGGGGCACCTCTGCCAGCCTCAGCTTTTTCAGTCCCACTCTGCCTTTCTGAGGTGTTGGTGGCAAAAAGGTCAGCAGGGACTGTGGAGTTCCCACATTCCACCCAATTCCCAGTGGTGCAAGAGGCTGGAATTGGGGCTTCAGCTCTCTGCTCCTCTGGGTCTGCATCATCATAGAGCTCTGGGGTGAAGTAAATGCTTTCATCCTCATCCTCATTTAATGCTGCAGGCTCAGCTCTCCCTGCTGCTGCAGGGAACTCCCTGCAGGGCTCAGCTGGAAGCTGCAGCTTCCCAGGATGTCCCTCAGCAGCTGGAGCCTCAGCAGGTTTAACTGAAAAATGAGCTGATTCCAAACATGATTCTGGTCCACCTGGTTGATGTTCTGCAGTTAATGATGATTGGCATTGATTGAAATGATCAATAAGGTCATTCACAGGCTCCTGCCTGCTGCCTGCTGTGGCCCTGCAGTTCTTGGCCACAGGAGTTGAAGTCAGTGGTTCAGAGCAGCAATTCTCTTCCACAACATCAGCATTGGTCCAACCATTCCTTTTTTCTGTCTCTGTTTTAATTGCTGAAGTTTTGGGGGGGCAGTCCATCCATTTCCTTCTCTGTTTTACATGGTGAGAATGGCTCTCTGCATCAACTTTCTGGTCACCTGTGACAAATCACAAAACATAAATGAATTGTACCTGATTTACAGCATGTTTAGCACATCAGAATTACCACTGTTTTAGAAGGTTTACAGTGATTTTACAACATTCATTAAAAACAATAACACAAACAAAAGCCCAGATGTTATAACTATCTTAGCACATGAATTGTCTTAATTAAATGAACGAATGAACAGGCACATAAAGGTAGGGTAGAACTGGATTTGAAATTTATAATCTTTTATATTGTGCTCTTATCTTATTCAGCTCTTTCTTGACTGAAATGAAATCAGAACCTTTCCTAAAATTTAGGCATGGATTTTGCTTGTGGAGCTGGAACTGGAGGACATCACATGGAAGGTGATGTCTAAACAATAGATGTAGCTTGAACCAGGGCTCGGCTTGCAATAATGTTAATCTTGATGTGTTTCAAATATATTTTAAATGATCTTCACAGTGTTCAATGGAAAAAAGAAATTAAAATGAAAACATTTTTGACTGTACTATAAACTTATCAAAGATTATTCTTTTAAGACAACCAGATGGAAGGAGAATTAATTTCAGTCTGCTGAGCACAGCTCCTCCACATTTGCGAACAATTATCATTTTCCACTATAACACTTCTGTAATTAAAAAAAACCCATTTCTTTCTTCCAAAAGAGATGCAACTCCACATTTGAAGCTGCCAGTGGAAATGAACATACTTTGTTTCACTGCTGCCATGCTGTCACTTGGCCCATCCCGCGCCGCGGCGTGAGCCGAGCCCGTGGCTGCAGAACAAGGAACTTCCAGAGTTTGCTCCTGACTTTTAGCAGGAACATGAGGGGACAGAGGGGTGCTGGCCTCTTGCTGAGAGCCCTGGGAGAGGTCCCTGGAGGCTGCAGGGCCCTGGGTGCTGTGCTCTGGGGAGGGGTCCCCACCCCTGTGGCTGCGCAGGGCGAAGGCGCGCAGGGACTCCAGGGCGCTGCCGAAGCTGCCGTGGTGCTGGAGCTGCTGACGGATCCACTTGGATAATCCTGGGGGGAAAGAAAGGGCTCACTGCAAAACAACAGCACTGCAACTTCACATCAATGAACAGCACCCTCAGAGTGCAAATATCTCTGTGAGGTCTCAAAGATGTCAAGGATTTGCTCCTGACTGGGAGCTGGGAGTTTGATTTATTCAATGGCAGTATTCTGATAAGCAAACTAAAATTATCCTTCTTTTTCTATTAAGAGCCTTGCCCTTTTTCACCAATCTTCTTTTTAGGTTCAAACTGGTGCCCTGCACAAACATCATGACATTTCTTTGATGCCTGGGTGTTCATTCTGCTTGTTATCTTGAATATATAAAAGCAACTTACACAGAGTACAGCTATTTATTATCATACTAAAAGGGTCTGAGAAAAATTTGGATATAATGAAGCTTTCTACAACTTTGCGACAGGTTAATTAACAGTAACTCAAAGAATCACAACTGTTCTACAACCACAGGTTTTATTATAACCTGCCCCTATCAAAATGATACTTAAAATTCTTAAATATCAGATGTCTTAAGCACAACAGCTTTTTAGAAGACATTGGAGCACACAGAGGTCAAGTAAAAACTGACTGCCTCGATTTTAGAAAGTGGTTTTGAACCCATTTAAATATTCCTTGAATATCAAATTAAAAAAAAAGAAAACTCTCAAACCCACAACAACAACAGACAATTTCACTCTTCTGTGAAGTCTTACTTTTTAGAGAAAGAAATCATACCAAGTCTTGAACATACAGATTTTTTGTGCTCCTCTAACACAATTTCTTGTGTTTACTTTGATAATTTGGACGTATTTTAGTGCAAGCACATCAGAGAAGGAGCTGGACTCAACTGCAGCAGCTGAGCTCCACCTGCTGACTAAGCCCAGCATGGGCTGCTGAGCTCAGCTCTGCCCAGCAAAAAGGGCAGGAACAAAGGTAAAAAACACATTCCCAAGCAGTTCATTTTCTAATTTTTATTTTATTTAAATGTTGTGTGCAAGATCTGTTTTATTTCATCTGCATTTATTTCTAAATGCCAGTATGAAACTCCAAACAGAAACCCCTTGTTGTATATTGAATATTCAGCAGTTCCATTTCTGTTCCATGGTTGTGGCACATTCTGAGCCTTCCTACTCACCTGGATTTGTACAACCACGTTTCTGTAATTCAGAGTTTTCAGTATTTTTCAACATTAGGAAGTTTCCCCAAAAGATTTTCACCTCTTACCAGTTATGTATTTATTGGGGTTATTCCTGAAGCGGTCGTCAACTAAAATAAGGGCCCCCCAGTCATTCCTGTGCCTTATACACCTAAAAGTGAGGGGGAAAAAAGAGTTTTTATGTAATTAGGGGGCACACAGCAAAAATCTGTGAGAATTAGGAAACAGGGATTGCTCTGAATCAGTTGGAAAACGCAAAATTATACAGGAAGTGCTCTCCTAGTGTAAGCACCAAAATTGTTTCAGATGTCAGAGAAGCTTCACTTTCCTTCAGCTGTTGAATTTACATGAAAACAGCTAAAGTAAAAGTAAAACACCCAAATATTCAACAGCCAATCAAACCACACCATTTGCTTTCCACTCTTAACTGGGCAGTGTAAATATTCTAGAGGAATGTTCTGGTTTTATCAAAATCCTTCCCCACACCTCAGGTTAGCAGGGGCTTTGCCTCATGGTTTTATAAGGAATTTGTACCTTTATGTCAGAATGGGGGCCTGTTTTCTCCATTTAAGTTTAGACCATCCAAATGATAAATTAAACTATAAGTAATTGTCACTAAAACTTGATTTAAGTTCAAGCTGATTTCACAGTCATTTTTTCACTATTGGTATTCCACAACTGAGAGTTTTCTTAACCTATTTTAATTAACGCTCCTCTGTTCCAAAGAGGAATTTAAGAAATCAGGCCTGTAACAACAAGAATCCATCATGAGATTTCCTAATGTTACAATTTCTCTCAGTTTTCTCTCCAACCCTTCATTTATGGCATCCTATTTGCATTAGGACTAATTCAAATAAGAAGAGTTTTCCAGCTGATGTTTCTGTGGCTCTGTACCATGACAGATATGGATGACAGTTCTAATCTTTATTTATATGATAAATTTTGTTAAAGGAGGATGAATTAATTCTGCCTTGTTAATAACATTTGGGGGAATTTTTCCATCTAGAAAAGGGAAGCTATACCACTTCTTCTGAAGCTGGGAAGAGATCAGTGAGCACAATAATTGAATTGACCTTTTGCAAAGGTCTGAAAAACCCCACTGCTATTTCTCCCTTTCAAAAACACTTGTAGGCTAAATATCAAACAACTGTGCTGAGCCCACTGAGAGTGTGAACAATTAGTGCAGTGGAAAAGTCCTAAGGATCTTCTTTTGCTTTAAAGCTCAAGAAATATTTGTCTCTGCTTGTATTTTTTTTTCCTCCCCTCTCTATCTGGACTATGAGCAATAAAATTTCAACAAATTGAAGTTGGCTTTCAATGTAAAACAAAACCTCTGAATTATAACAATGCTCAAGTGCACAACAGGCTGAAAAGCAGAGAGTTGTCAGCACAGAGCAGCTCAGGAGACAAAATATGCAATATGAGAGGTTTGGCCTTACTTACTGTGCTATAAGTGGGGAATAAATCCTTAAAGATCTCCCTAAAAAACAGTTCTACAAATTTATATGGTTTTAGTTATGTTTATCTCACCTTCCCAGGGCTTGGTTGAGAGCTCTGTAAGCTTGAATTTCATACCACTGACTCCCTGATAAAAGGCCTCTTGTACTTTTGTGCTGGTCATTGTACTTCCTCTTTAATTCAACCTAAGAAAGAAACCATAAAATATTTGGTTTATTAATGCTGTTGAAAAGGAGATATTCTAAGAGGGGGAAACAAGCAAACATTGATTAAGTAAGAGAATATATAAATTGCTCTTCAGTGTTTCAACTCTATATTTTGTACACTAGCCAATTCTGGCTTCTAAAATTGCCCTTAGCTGTGACCTGTTCCAATAATTTAAATGTATTGACATGAGCACCACACACTCATCCAAATCTATGTGCCAGAGAGAGGAGGATAAACTGTTCAGACAGGTGAAAAAACCCCAAAGCAGGTACAGGGAGATGGACTCCAAACCCCAGATTTGTTGGCTCTTCCAAAAGGAAATGCCCCACTGGAGCTCTCCATCCTTCCCTTGATCACAAAACCCACTCCTCACCCAGAGCTGGCACCAGACCCTGCTTTTCCCAAGCCAGGCTTAAGCAAACCCAACTTTTCTTCCTCCACAGAAGCTGCAAAGGAGCTCCAGAGACAGAGGGGCCTCTCCCAAGGACCAGCAGCCAGCAACACCAAGCAGAATTCCCAGCTGGGCATCACCTCCTGAGGTCTGCAAACGTTCCACTGGAGAGCACAGGGAGATCAGGCAGGGAAAAACCCACTCCCCTTCTTAAAAACACATCCCTGATGCTTCCAAACCTGGAATGAACTGCCCAAGAAATGCCCTGCCTGCCCTTCCCAACCACATGGAGAGCCACACACACTGCCTGGTGTGAAATGGAACAACTGGCATTAGAACATTATTTATCTCAAAAGGATTGATTATTATTATTCAGCAAGGGGAACTGAATTTCTATTTTTTTTTTTTAAACAAGCACAAAACTACACCAAAAAAGGGTCTTTCTGTTGCTCTTTTGTAGAGTATTAACCTTTCTAAACTGACAAGTGAAAGGACACGCTTCAGGAGAGAAAACAGCAGACTTCTAACCTCTTCTGACAGGTAACTTTCAAGTTGCATTTGGATAAGAAATTTTATTTTATGTACTTATGCCCTTTAAATTGCCTGTCAAATTTACAAATTCAATCTTTACAGCCAGAAAGTAAATTCAGTTTGATTTCACAGATTTAATATTTGTTCCAGTCACTCAGAATTTACTGACTGGCATGTGAGGTTTCCTTTGTAATTTTCCAAACAGAAGATGATTTCTTCTGAATGGTTTATGAACATTAAACAATTCCTTCAAAAGGAACTTGGCTGTATCTCTGCATTTCTACAAACTGAAACCTGGAGAAAGAAAAGGGTACTGCTCACCTTTGGAAATAAGGAATGATGTTGGAAAAGTTCAATGAAGCCTTCAAAACATAACCATTGACAATAAACTCCTGTGTGTGTTTTGCATTTGTCTTCTAGTCCTGGTCAGTTTTATAACGATTTATCTTTTTGAGGAATTTTGTTATCAGTAAGATTGTGATCATTTGGAACAAATGGAGCTTTACCAGCCCCTCACTTTGCCAGCAGGCTGTGCAAAAAGTGCTGGGATAACTGTTCCTGTGTCTTATGCTGAAAAATGACATTGTTTTTAAACATGTGCATAAGCTCACTGATGTAGCAGTGAGATGCAAAGCAGTCAGATCACCTAAACAAAATACATTAGGTCCACATTCTTCTAATACATATCAGTGCTACCAAGTTTGTTGCTTGTATGCACGCCTCCAGTGACACTTCATTGCTCAATTTATATAAACCCCACTTTTTAATGTAAAACCCCATGAGCTTGGGGGGTTTTTAACCCCAATCCCTTGCTCTAAGTGTGTAACATATCTCTAAAACTTTCTTGTTTTAATTTTAAAGGAGTTACCAGAAAATATCCATGTTATTTTGTCTCAGCAGAGATGATGCCAACCTGCATTGCTGCGAGTTCAGTGTGCAGGTAAAAGGCCAGGGCCTGTCATTTTAATGCAATCAGAATCTATTTCATTGTGGAACTGCTGCATTCCCCCCCATCAATCCCGGGCCAGATTCAAGCTGACATGTTACATATGTGAAAAAGCCAGTGCCTCCTGCTAGCAAATATCCACAATGTGCAGGAAAGCACAGGCTAGAAGGGATTAGTTAAAATGTCAAAAGACAGCCTTTTACTTTTACCTGTTCATCCTTAAAAACATCCTCCCAGCTCTGGGGCAGGATTTGCAGACAAAGAGCTGCACAAGGCCCCTGGCAAGCTCTGCCATCCTGTAGCTGTCACCCAGATTAGGCTTTGATCTGTCTGGGAGGTCACGGGCACAGCCACGTTCACTCCAATCTCCCCACCTGCAAACCTCTCCTGCTGTTAATGCTTAATTAGCTCCACATCTTTCACTCTGCAATATTAACTGGGAAAAAAGATAAATGTCATGAACAATTTTTTTTTTTTTTAAAGGCTTGGAAAGATACTTGGAGGCAGTTTGTGCTACAGCTCAAGTGTATTTTTCAAACAGAATTAGCAATGGAGGTTCTTCTCCAATGACAACAACATTAAATGACATTTGTTACATTAGAATTTAAAATAAGTTACCTGTGGTGATGTTCCTTCATGTGAAGAAACTCAGATTTATTCAGGATATAAATTGATTTATACTGTGTTGGCCACAGATTACATGAGATAGTTCATGGCATAAAGCTGAGAAGAGGAACTCAAAAACTACAGCTTGGTTTTGACCCCTAAAATAACCTGCAAATACCCACACAGGATCTGCAGCCTTTTAGCAACACACCAGGCTGATCCAGGTTTATCACAATGAACAAACAATATTTAGCAGCAAGGCATACAAATATCAATCCCTTATGGACTAATCATTTCTAAAGAAAAATCAATCAGAACACTGTAAACTGATTTATCACTGCCAGTACCACGACATGAAGGTTGAATGAGCTGTGCCCATTTGTTTATTTTGTGCAATTTAAATCAGCAAAATGAGCTGTGTTTGGTTTTACTTCAGCTGGCAAAGTTTTGAGAGGCATTTTTAATGCATTACTTCGCTGAACCAAATGCAAACTCTGCTTTTTAAGAACAAATATAAGTAGCAGTTTGGTTTTTGTTTAGCAAGTCAGGCCTATTCTTTGCTAGGACATCACCTCACAAACATCTCCTATTTGCTCTGGTAGGTTAAGGGAAGAGAAAACAGCTGGGAAAGGCAGATAAAGCTGGGCCTGTGCCACTGCATGGAGAGGTGGCACATCCACACCTGGACCAGCTCGTGCCCTTCCCTCCCCAACACTCTCCTCCTCCATGGAAAGAAAAAGCAGAAAATGGACAGAAATGTTTTCTGCCATTCCACTGACTTGTTTCTCTGGTTTTATGAGAGGAAAAATAGTAATGAAAACAAAGACCATTGCTCACATCATCCAAAAAAAATTTTTAAAGACACATTCATGTTTAACATCTACTAATTCTCCACGTCTTAAACACAAACAAGCAGAAAAAAATACCAGGTGGTCACTCCCTGCTTCCATCCCCAGAAAGACATAAAAATGTTTTTTAAGCAAATCTCCCGTCCTAAAAATCTCCTGTGTCCCCTTAGAGTCTCTCTTCCACCTGAAATAGCAATAATTAGAATTTTTCAGGAACACACTTGCCATCTACTTTCCTCCTGACGAATGCCAAGGAACCATAAAAGTTTGTGAGTGCAGGAAAGTTAAGACATGAAAACCCATTTCTTTTCTTTTACATCTGAAATTTTTTAAATAGAAGCAGCACTGAACAGTGCAGCATTTCACTCACTTCAAAAGCAGTAACAAGGGCTGGGAGGTTTAAGGCAAATAATGCACATGTAAAGACCTGGGTGAGTCACAGAACAAGCTTCAAACATCCTCACCCCTCACAGACCCACTCAAAGTCGTGTCTAAACACAGTATTTCCATTTATTAACCCACAGGAAAAGGATATTATGGCAGGATTTTATCTTTAAATCTTGCAAGCATTCCAAGTGCAGTGTTAATACATAAATAATGTGGAATAAGAAAATGCTTATTAGCTGGATTTTACCAAACTAGATGCTGTCGATTACAGTAATTTATTAAGGTCATTCTAATGAGTTCATATAACTAAGGTCACTAGACACAAATATAACACTTTTGTTTTCACATATTAATACTGCATTTCCTTATAAAACAGCAACAACCCTCCCAAACTGGGAATGAGACGTGATCAATATTTGTACTGCTCAATTATCATCAGGATGCTGTTACACAGAGATTGCTCAGGTGACCTTTTCTGCCTGAAAATTCCTTATGAGCACTTATCAAAACTGCCTTCCTTGGATAGCACTGAATAAAAAAAGGGAAGCAATCCAGATCTCAGACTTGCTCTGTCCCACAGGAGACATGGAAAGATGTTGGGATTGAACAGTGCAGTGTGAATGGAGATATAATCAAAACTAGAGATAGAAAAAATGGCACAGAAGTGGCAAATAAGCCACACAGGGAAAAACACTGCTGGCTTGTTTCCCCATAACCCAAAAGGTGAGATATGCCCCAAGGTAAAGGCAAATGAGCCAAAGGCAAAGCCCTGCTCTTCCAGCAGAAGTGGCACCTCCAGGGCACCTCCTGCTTTGTGCAGAGCTCAGTTCTCTCATCCTGAACTCACCTGGCATCTCATGGCCAAATCCTTGCCAGTGTTCTGGCTCTGAACCCCAGCCTGAGAGAGATGGGGAGCTCATGGAACATTGCAAGCACTGAACAGCTGCAGTATTGTCACCCCCAGACCTGGGAGGTTTCCCTGTGACAAAGCTCGTGGCACGTTCACCCCAGGCCCATCGACTCACCTCGGCCTCACGGGCTTCCAGGGGCTGCAAAGTGACTTGATTAAAACCTAATGCAACCAAAACTCTGCTCTGAAGAGAAAGTCCAATCCACTTCCAGCGAAGCAGAAGTGAGAGGAACCCAGGAGGTTCCCCTGGGGTGCAGCAGTGGTGCTGAGGGCAGCGTGAGTGTCACCCCTGCCCAGGTGAGAGCCTCACTCCCAGAGCTCCTACACACTCTGACAGCACAGCAAAAACTGAAAGGTCACCTCTGCTTGCTCAGGACAGGAGAAACACAACATCACCTGGAAATATTTTTTGTCTGGGTTGGAACTGTTGAGTGCAAAAGGGAAGTTTGGATTTGTTGGGTTTGCATCCCTCGGGGATATATTCAGGGATGGGTTTGGGATCTGGGGCAATAACTTGGCATTAGCCTGGCACAGCAGGGCAGAAATGCCATCCTGCTGTCACACCTGTCACACACACATTCCCACACCATCTTGGAGCTGCTCCCACAAATTCTGCCTCTCAAAGAGTTTTGTTTCCTTAATTAACACCATTTCTGTCGGATGCAAGAAGGGTGTGGATGGCTTGGGCTGTTTGTAGTCATTGTTATTTGGGGACAGGTGGGAACAAAAAGGTTTCTGAGGTGTCTCACTGCTACCACAGCACTCATGAAAGCTCCAGAAATGGTTTTCTGCTCCCCACTTTCTATCTGGAGTTTTTTCTCACAGTACTGGAATAAAGAAGAAATTAAAAGTCTTCTATCCCTAAAAAACTCTTAACTTCGCAGGGAATTTTCTACTAAATATAACACAACAACCCCATAAAATGTCATTTTCTGTACTGGTTTTGCCCATATTTCTTTATTAATAAGTGTAAATAGTTTTTTAAGTGATGCAAAGGCAAGATGAAATGAATACAGTGTAAGGGATGTTTCCCAGCTCTGGTTAAGCATAATGATAATTTAAATGAAATGTTAAAATTAGAATAATTTTCTTAGAAATCTTGCTTTTCCTAGAATATGGTAAATAAGAAATGAATTTCTTCAGCAATCACTTAAGTAGCACAAGATTGTTTCTCCCTTTAAGGGACACAAAACATATAGGCTTAAAAACTTCCATAAGGGCAGAAATTTAATATTGAAACACATCATTATTCTGAAGTGATAGAAATTTGCTAAGACAGGAGAAGAAGAAACTTCAGGCAAAGAGCTGCAAAAATTTTGTGCCATTAAGTTACACAGAGCCCAGAAATTCCTAACTGAAGTGATGATTTCCTTTGTGTTACAAGTGAAGACACTGGAAAGAATAAAGGAAATAATTCCCATCAAAGGCAAACCTGAGCCATGCCACTGCTCAGAACTCGCAGCATTATCGAGTTGATTTGCCTTGCCCAGCTGCTGATGTGAGAGTTTGACTTGCTGCATTTTCTGCTGTATTCTAGTCAAGTTCTGCTGGCTGTTCCATGATTAATTCACTGTCCTGCAGCAGGATCAAAAGCATCTGGAGAGGTGGAAGTGCAGAAATGCTCTCTGGGCAGGGGAGCTGCCCATTATCAACATTTCGCAGCGAGCTCTTTATTTTCAGCTCCCCAAGGTAAGAACAGTAAATTATGACTTGAACTAAACAAGTCACACTTGGCTCCAAAATCAGATTTTCCTACCTCTACTTTCAGGTCCCAGAGGTAGGCAGAGGAAATCCTGGTCACAGCCAAAGAAGTCATTTTTGGCTCTGAAATAAATTTTCCTGCTTTACTCGAGCCAAACTCTACCATTGAGAGCACCAGAGCTTTGAGCAATCCTTGAACATTTTCTTTTATACTATTTTGTTTTAGCAACCTGATTCTTCAGCAATATGAAACCCTTTGCAATAACACAGAATTAAGGGCTTGGCCTCTTTCTTCAATCAGTTTTGTTTATAATCAGGTCCTACTTCTGAGCCTGAATCATTTCTTTCTCCCTAACCCTGACAAAGTGTTTTAGACTCCTCTCTTTGTGAAAAGCAGAGAACCTAAGATACAACATGCCTAAAAATGCTGAAGTGAAACTAAACTATTCTCTTTACAGCCTCCACAGAAAATACTGGAACTTATAAAAGCACACAGTTACTTAAGGAATTCAAATGTTTGCCCTTTAATACCAGATTCTGTGGCATATATTTAGCACAAACATATGGAAAAACTAAAATTGGGTATTATTCATCATGCTTGACAATGAGTTTCTTGCCCAAGATTGATGTGTGGATCCAAAATGCCACACTTCAAAATATCTAAGAGGAGTTAATTAGCAGTATGTTAGCATCAGATAACACATATGTGGGATTATCCATCCCTTGCTGTCACATTATTTATGTTCTCCAATATTACAGCTCAATCAAGTTACAAATCATAAAACATATTTAGAAAGCAGGTTGATCACAGACAAGTCATATTAGTGGAGATGAGCCAACATCAAACTGCCAACATAAAATACTGCTCTCCAAAGGTCCAATTCCACAAACCCTGCTGGTTGTGCTCAGTCCTGGGAGCATTAAAGGGATTACTCACACAAGTAAAAGCTCTGTGCAGGAGTAAGGGGTTATGGAATTGAGGCTTAAGAGGACTTTTATGAACCCAAAAAGCAGACATTCAAGTGTTTTTTCATGGAGAAGCCCAGCATTTTTAGTGATTTAAACCAATCCCAGAAGCATGTAACTCATGGCTATGCCAAGGGAATTGTTAATCACTTGCATTTCCTATTTTGAAAGGAATGTCATTATTAATCATCTTATCAGTTTCCTCCTCTGGTACCTCTGCTGAGCACCTATTGCTGTGGGAGAGCCACAGATGCACAATTTTCTGTGTCTCTCCAACCCGAGCTGTGGCACTGTGGTTTGAATTTTATGTCTGCTGAAAACCCAAGGTCCTCCCCAGGAGTTCCAGGCTTTACCCACTTTTCTGCTTCACCTACAAAATCCAGAGAAACACCACCCAAATGGTGTTTAGCTATTCTCTAAACTTTAACTGTTTCATTTGGGAATCCCAGTTCCTTTCCTGAGCTGAAGAAAGATCCTTAACCTTCCAAATTTCTTTTATACTTCTACAAAGGTACCAATAACCTCATTCAGAGTGACCCTCCTTCACTTTACCCTTCTTGCAACTCAGCTGGTAAAAAAAAACAAATGAGCATTAATCCAGAATTTTGGGGGATCTGATAACCCTAAAGCCTTGAGCAAAACCAAAAGCCTGTTCAATAGAAAGACATTCACAATAAAACCCCATTTCCTCCAGCATCCTGCAAGGAGCTCTGGCATGCAGCAGCTCTGCAGATCTCATGCTGAGAGACTGATGCCTGCCCTTCTCTCATCCAGAATTGATCACTGCAGAGCTTTGGGCATTCCCATCTCTGAACAGACACACTCAGACCTTGAGCTGCTTGCAATTTGGCAGCTTACTGTTTCTAGCCCTGCTGAAAAATTTAAGGGTTTTCTTTAGTCTAATTTAAAAAAAAAAATAGTTCAACAGCACACTGATTTTTTAAAAATAAAGTTATCAGAAATGGGCTGCAGTGCCTGTGATTCTGTTATTTGAAATGTTTGGTTGAACTCATGGTAAAATCAAACCATAATCCACTGTGAAGATAATTCACCCATTACACATTTTTTTTCAACCTCATTTTGTATCATTTAGAACCCAAACCCACTGATTTGCAGGCAATCACTTGGCACTAATTGTAAAGTTCCAGCCATACAACAGACAAAGGATTTCCAAAACACCTTCTCAGCACATGCCCCTAAACCCCACCATTTCTAACTCCAGAAAAAGAGGCTGAGTACTCTTTAAATGTGATTTTTTTACACTACACTAGAGCGCATTATATTTTAGCAGGACAAAAAATGCTGTGGCTGAGTAAGTGCTCCAAGGAATTGTGCAAACATTGGAAGAACTGCACTAACACAGCCTCCCTGGTCCTTGTAGGATGTGGGTTTTTCCCAGCAAGGCTGGAATTAGGCACATGCTGCAGACAACAAAGGAGCCTTTGCTTGTTCACTTAAGCTCAGAACACATCTCTCAAACCAAAGCTGAGTCTGTTTGGCCTTCCAAGTGCAAACCTATGATTTGCTTTTTGATTTTTCTTTTTTTTTTTTCTTTTTGATTTTCCTGTGTTTGATTTGGCATTAGTGAGAACCAGAACCCAGCTGCTCCTGGTATTTATTTTTCCTGTGATCCTTCACTTTGTTTCTTGGCCTCCCAGAGGAGTCCCTAAAGCTCTCAGAGGAAGACACAGGACAGGGCAGTGACAGAGACTGGGAGCAGTGGCAGCACCCCAGTGGCACAGACCACTAGAAAGAACTGTTATTACAAACTAACCAAAAATAAACCTTTTTTTTTTTTCAGTAAGCAGAAAGCCTAGAAAAATACTTTTCTATATTTATTGGCTTGCTTTTCCTTTCAGCTCTGAAATGTCTGCTCTAATGGAACATCATCTGTCAGACCAGCCCTGCTCAAGTCAAAAGGAAGGAAGTGTTGAGGTGGGCAATTACACAGCAGTGCAACAGGATGCTGCTTTCACCACCTCCTGCAAAACACAAATAGTTTCAGATTTATTTAACTGCAGCCATTTCAAAATGCTGTTTTTACAAGGCTCTTACAAGTGTTTGCCTACAGTTACATGAGGCTTGAATATTCCAAATGGTGCTGTCCTCAGTATCCAGGAAGAGTTTATGTTGTGTCATAAATTCATGCCTCAAAATTGCAAGCTAATAAAGCAGCACAAGCTTGGAAAAGGTTTCCAGCTCCACTCTGTGCTGAAGTAGGACACATAATTACACTAAAGAAGGCAATGGGATTAGAAAGGTGAGATGGTGCAAGCAGTGGGACATACACAGTTATATTGTAAAATAATAATGGAATTAAGCAATCTTTATCTTTCCACCTGTTTGCTGCAATAACCTGCCTTATTCAAAGCAGTATTTAAAGCTGCTCCACCTCTACCTGGGCAAGGTGACTCAAGGAATTCAAATGGGATGGAGAGAAGTTCAGAGGCAAACACAGAGAAAAGGTATTTTGAGCATATTTAGTGTTTTAAAGATGACCTAAAAATCAAATCCACCTCGGAAGTGCTGCCCTACCTGAAGGTCCTTCACGTTTGGAAAGGGGATTCCGATGGTCACAACTGCCCTGGCATTCTCATCACAGAAATCCAGCCCCTCACTGACCTTCCCTCTGCACACAGCTATCAGGAGAGCTCCATCTGCAACAGCACAGGAAATATTACACAGAGTATTCCAGGGAGAAGCTGAGGATCAGGAGAAACTACCACCAAAATCTTGCAAAGAGCTGGAATTAAAATGTAGTATTATACTGGCTGGAAAAGGTGAGTGGCTATAAAAACAGAGACTTGTTAGAGGGATGACATTAACTCCACCTGGATCAATAACATTCTGATTTAGACCATCCAATAGCAAAACAATTTTACACTATAAAATATAGGGGTAATTAATTATGCAAGAACAATGTGTATCTACAACAGAATGTTAAACCCTGCATTTTACTTGAAGGATTTGCATCAACTATTTTGAATGGCTGCAAAATGTACCTTTTTCTCCTTTACACTTGATTGCATCATAGTAGATGTTCAGCAGCTCATCAAAGTCACTCTTGGCCCCTCCCTGGGGCTCTGCAATGACAGTTTTAACATCCTCCAGCTTTCTCCACAAGCCAGTGTGCATCCAACGATCCTTTAACTTGTCCAGCATCTGAAAACCAACAGGAAAGTCCGTGTCAACCACCTGAACTGCTCAAATAAAACACACAAAGGCATTTCTTTTAGTGAAGTCCTGTTACTCAGTTTTTGTATTTGTAAATGCAAGTCTTCCTGCCAAGCACAGAACCTCAGCTGTGCAGCACTTGGGAAACAGGGGGGCACTTGTTTTGCTAATTAGAAATAATGCAGATTTTTGAGTTGTCAAAGCAAAACTCTCTCAATCTATGACAGTGGTCACTCAAGAACATCTTGTGGGATTCTTCAAAGTAGAGGAATGTCATCCAAAGAAAAATGGAAGTTACCTGTTTTTTGACTACTAAGTAAGAGCAGAAACAAATTTCAAATTAATTTGAAACAAGCCTTTATATCTTGTCTAAATTTCTAGAACATTTCAAAATGTACATAGAGAAGTTGGGGGAGGAAATATTGATGTAGGATTTATCAGTGACTGAGGTTCATAGATGACATTGAAACTCACAGATCCTGCTCTTAGTGTGTCTGCACTTCCCTCCACTCCCCTCCTGAAGACTTTTCCATATTTTGCTCCAGGCTACACAAACTGCTCCATCTGGAACCTGCACTTGCCCTGCTTCATTCCTCCAAAAGCCACAGCATCCCTTCCCTGCAGCCCACTTGTTTCCAGTGCACTCCAGCCAAGACCCAGGATCCTGAATGGGTGATTGTTACCAAAATAATCTGTCCCCTGTCCAAATCCACAGCTTCAGTGCTACTGTGAAGCAGAACTAATGACAACTAATTGTTGTCACGTTTGAAAATTTATAGGAAACTGGTTACAAGGCCCTTTGCTTTTTTCATGTCCTCAGCATTCAAGATCTGAAGTCATTGTCTGACATGAAGAATTTGGATGGGTTCCTTACAAGAGGGGATAAATGCTGTTACTTTGCATTTTCCCTGTCTTGCCCCAGCCTCTTGCTTTACTACTGATGTGATATCATTAGCAAGCAAGCACAGAGAGAGTCAGTGGTGAGTGGTAGGAAGTTTCCCCCACACAGAGCTGTAGCTGCAGAATAAATCAGCTCTGCTAGATGTGTCTGTCCTCCTGTCTGTCCCCTTCCCTCCCAGCTCTGTCATTTCCTGGCAGCATCCTGTCTGTAATCTCTTTTTCTGTAAAGGTTGTAATCCTGTGACTGAGCAATGAGTGTCCATCTTGCCATGCCAGGCTGCTGCTGTGGCCTCAGTTCTTGGATGTGATGTGCAGATAATTCTGGGAAAGCAAAGCAGCAAACCCATTACAGCTCTAATACATCCATTTGGGATCTGCCAGGGACTGCAACATCATTCACTTCCCAGATTTCATTCCTCCTCCTGTGGAGCTGGCCCCCAACTCAGCAATGCCTGCTGAGCTGGCCCTGGCACTGCCAGGCACAGAACACAGCAGATACCTGGGCAGAGCTGAATTTCACATTTACATTGACAAAACCATCCAGGCTTTCACTTCTAAGGGTCACTCACCCCTGACTGTCTCCTCTGCTCTCCTCTCATCCCATCCAGAGGTAATTCTCACCAACACACCCCTGGGAAGTGGTCCTGCCAGAAGGGCAAGATTCCTCACAGAAATTCCTCAATCCCTCAGTTCCACTGTATTTCTCCCCTATTTGAAAGAGGAAAATTTATATTCAGAACTGCAAAGATGGCAGGAGAAAACCTTGATCCAAATTCTTAAGAAAACATCTTTTCTCTTTGTGGGTTCCCCAGCCTCTCCAGGAAAGTCTCCCTTGGACCAAGCTTCAGGTTTCTTGTTTCATTGACAGCAACCATCACAACAGAAAATCTGTGATTTTGATGGAAATACGGGAATTATTTATGAACTCTTTGGCAAGAATGGAACAATTCATTTAATTCACACAACAGCTATTACCTCTTCCATTAATGGAGTTTGCTAGATATGGAAACTTGCCTTATATCCACAAAAACACAGGACCCATGGCATGGACAGACACTAAAACAACAAGAATTATGGAGCTGACTGAATACAAATAAATAAAATATAGAACACACACATGCCTCAGAAGAGCCAGGAACCAAGTGCGGGTTTCTCATAAAAAATAATTTCACTTTGGGTTGGAAAAGTGCAAATGGGAGCAAGATCTAATGCCAGGAATCACAGGAAGGAACCATTAATGCCCCCAGTCAGTCACTCCTCCTACCCAGGGGAATAATAGTTCCTGCACTGGAAGGCAGCCTGTGTATATTTTATTAAATCCCTTAAAAATGGATTCTCAAATGGTTTATTAACAAATGGTCTTCCTCCAAGAGAGCAGAAAATCTTGTTAGAAAGAATCTGTCATCTCCCCGCGCACCGAGGGATGTTTACTGGGATAGCTTTTCCCTTGCATTCCTTTCTGCAATTTAAAGACACCTGTAAGCTACAATCCATAAAAACTTGGAGCTCAGTGTTGAGCTCCACCATCCACCTATGCCAGCATTCCCTTTGGAAGGAGTTTTGGAAATACCCTGGAAGTTTGGGGACTGGGGGGGAGCTCTTTCCTCACCACCTCCTTCCATTCTGCTGCACCCCAAGGCCAAACCCTCCCGTGTGTGCCCACAAAGGAGAAGCTCTGCCCCTTTTCCATTTGCTGCTTTGTTTTATACACAGTGCCAAAAATCACATTAAGGGGCTCCCAGGTCATGAAGCAAACCCAGAGATTTGTTTAATGTATTTTACCCTGAGGCAAGTTGATTGTAATTTGCACCATTGGATCAAACTTGGGGAGTTAACTTCAGGCTGCTGGGGATGTGCTTTTCCTGCAGGATCCTGACAGGGAGTTGTGGAGTAGGAAATAGCTGAGAAGAGAGATGGTCTAACAGAAAAATTCTGGCTTATTTTAGTTCTTGTCCTGCTAATTTCTTTACATAAAATATTTCTTAAACATTTTAGCACTGATTCACGTCATGAACGGATCATTCCTTGTCAGCAGAGAAAGAAAAGGTGTCACAGAAATAATCAAAAGTGCTTGAGGAAACAACAAAACTCCTAAAAATGTCCAAGGATGCACCAGAGCAGTACAGGACAAAAAGGCTAATGATCTATAAAGCACCTGACAGCAGAGTAAAACAGCTCTGACTTTACTGGGTAGTTTAACAACTCTTAATTATTTAAAAATAATTACCATTGCAATTGCATTGTGTCCTTGTGCACCTGTAACACCACAAGCTGTCTTGTTTCCCCCACATTTATACAATAACTGGACAAAAGGTATTTCAAGGTGAACAGAACTTACACAAACATCCTGTAACCCTTCTTTAAAATCTGCCATTATACTCTACAATAACCCCACTTCTTCAAAGTTTGCTTTTTTTAATCTTGGTTCTATGTAAGGATATGAAGTTGCACTTTCCACTGTTATTCAAATATTCAGGTAGTTGGGAGAGGAGAAAGGGAAGAGCCATTAGGTTTTCTCTTAATAAAGAAATCACACTATTGGCACCACTGTTAGTGCAAAAAGTCTGAGCCCCCCAAGGGAGCAGCACTGATCTAAAAGCCTTTTCCCTGTGTTTGCTCCCAGGATTTTCTTTGTGAATAAGCACTGCTTCAAATCCAGGTGTGTCTCCAGTGGGCTGGAAACGTGTGTGAAGGGTGAAGCAGCAGTTCTGCAGGCAGGATGAACCTCAGAGTGCCAAGGGGAGCTCAGCTGCTCCAGGCTGGGCTCCCTCCAGGAGAACCTGGGGCTGCCACAACAGGGCTCTGCTCCAGCTGGGGATGAAGGGGCTGGAAGGACAAACCAGGGCTCTCATCCCCCCTCCAGCACGGACAGAGACTCCCAGTGCTGCTCTGACCATTGCTCTGCAGTGCTGCTGTCTGGCCAGAAAAATAACTGGTGGCACAACCAAACAAAGAGGCTTTTTTTTTTTACCTCTGAAAACCCTTAAATTCAGACACTGTCCAGAAGAAATGCACTTCCCTTGTTTTGCCACAAAATGTTTCCCACCATTTGGGCTGCCAGCAAATAAACCAAGTACAGGTTGTTTTGTAGCCTCCACCTGCATCAGCTGCCTCCTCTCTTCCTTTCAGTGAAAATAAATATAAAAATTAAAACAACCCCCATACACTCTGACAGGTCCTGCTGCACCTTTAAGCTCTTAGGCTGGAGGACATCATATTTTCCACTCAAGCAATCCTGTGCTGACCTCAAGGCCCAGATGTTTTTATCATGGCTCTAATTCCAGAGGTATTGCTTTGCCTTTGAAAAGCTTCCAGGAGGAGATTGCTGAGTCAGCTGCTTACCTGCAGCTGGAAGGTTTTGTTCCAATCCCTCTGCTCCCAGGAGGATCACCTGGATCAAAGTTCTACTTCCATTATGAGAGGATGGAACTGTCCCTATATTAGTGATAATCCTAAGACATATTCAGTCATTAAATCAAGGCACTGCTTAAACATAAGGGCCTCAAGTTCCTGTTATTTCAAAGGAACCCTGGAGAGTGGATCTGGCCAGACTTCACCCACTTTTTTTTTTGGTGTTACAGGTTCCTATTAAATGAATTTCTTCAAGGATTAAGATAGTTTGGAAAAGTAAAGCATTAGCAGAAGTTATCTGACAGTTCTTGAACTAAAAACTTTGCCCAAACTTGGTACCAAATGACCCAGAATCCTACAGGCAACTGAGCTCCAGGAATATTGCAACTCCTCACTTTGGGGAAAAAAGATGACTTTACAAAGAGCTCACCAGTGTGGGGTCAGAGGATCACTAACTCATTCCATTCCCACTTTTCATTAAAAAACAAACAAACCAACCCCTAAACAAAAGCCAACAACAGCAACAACAACAGGGCCTTTGAGGTTAAAAGTGAACAGAAAGGAAACAACAGAAGGGAGAAAGGAAACAGAGGAATGAAATGGGAATAAAAGACTGAAGGGACAAAAAACAAACTGCTGGAAGGACTGGTGTGAAAGGAAAATTGAGTTTCTTTCCAAAAATAGGAGGGAAAATATTTGGGCTAACTAACCAATAAACTCTAATGTGCATTACCCCAATCTTGGAAATCCTTTTGGAACAGCATTGCAGAACTATTAAAAATAGCACAATGCCCCTCAACAAGGACAAAAGGGATGAAAAGCAAGCAAAGAAACCCAACCACATTTATCAAAATCACCAAAAAATATTCCCCACTTTGAGAAGGACTAAAAGAATATTCACCTCTGGGCCACAAGTCATTTATCCAGTTGGCAGAAATAATTTACATTTCACCTTTTCTCCTTCTTAATCACCCCATACACTTTTTCCAAAGGTCATTTTAATCACATTTTTCACCCAAAAAAAAAGAAAAAAAGAGAGAAAAGCCTCAATTTTGCTCGACACCCAGACATTTGCACTGCTCTGGGCTGGGACTCCACCAGCCAAGAATAACTGAGGCCATTGAATTATTTAAAGCAGTTGTTTGCACTCAATTAGATTTTCATGAAAGGTTAAGCAAGAGACTGATTCACAGCCCCTCCTCATGTTTATGGGAGGGTTCTAACACAGGGCAAGGTATTTAAAATTCATTCATTTGAATGACTGAGCCAACGCAAAATATGTGGGGTTTTTTCACAAAAAAAATGAAATTTGAAGTTTAAAATCCCTTTTCTCAGCTTCCAATTCTAACATTTCATTTCAAGAGAACGTGAAAGTATCTGTGCCAAAATATTTCATTTCTGAAGGACAATTTAGTTTCAAAATAGAGCTTTAAATTTTCACTCCTAGTAGGAAACAGGAGAGAAATACTAAACATCCACATAAATACACATGCACAGGGTAATCTTGTCTTTATGGACCAAAAATAAATGGATGTAATGCAAAAATAAATGGATTTAATCAATTTAAAATTGATTTTAATGGAAACAGGCCACACAGGGATGTTTCTCTTCTCAAGGAGAGGTTGCACCTGCTTTCTCCTGCACATTTCCCAGCTATTTGTTATATCAGGGGGCATCACCCAGCAATGCAGAGAAGGAAATTCCAGGTGAATTCCTGCCTGATTTCCTCTCCCACAGACTCACAGAGCCTCTGGAATGAAATGGTCTGTAAGAGCAAAATAGAACATTCTAAAAAAAAATAAAT
Source organism: Hylia prasina (assembly GCA_013397195.1). Lineage (NCBI taxonomy): Eukaryota > Metazoa > Chordata > Aves > Passeriformes > Sylviidae > Hylia > Hylia prasina. The sequence goes on along the minus strand of VYXD01013794.1, from coordinate 265,325 downwards.
TATGGAATCCAAGGGGTTGTGCAGGGACCTGGAGCCACGCCCCACATTGATTCTGATGTTTTATATTTCCCCCAGAATTCTGAAGGAAGATCCCAGAGACTCTGACCTGTCCTACCAGGGGCTCCTGGAGCCTGTGCCCACCTCCCTGCTGGGGAAAAGCTGCCCTGGCCAGGGAATCCACAGCACTCTGCTACTCCAGGAGATGTGTCACTTCATCTCTCTGTTTCTTCACTGCAGAAAAGGAGTTTGAAGGATAAAACTTTAAAACCACGGCAGTGTGATTTTCAAGCATTGCCTTTCTAAAGTGAGAAGTACCCATAGGTATTTTGTCAAGGAGAATCTGAAAAGAGCATGAAATAAGCTCAAATATTTAGGGCCAAGAATGGTGTTGAGATCCTCAGATATGGTGGGGAATGTGGGGTAAAATCTGTGCACATCCACACAGACACTAAGGGGAAATTAAAAAAAAAAAAGAAAAAATCAAATAGATAAAGCTGCTGTGCAACACAACTCCATAATTCAACTAAACCCTGAGCACGGTGAAAAACTCTGTATTATGAACAAGATTCTGATCACCATGTGCACACTCCAGCACAATTGAAGGTGAATAATTCATCATCATTTTCAAAGGCAAAGTATGCATCACTCAGCTTGGGGGCAGCACGGGGGATTTCACTGGCAGCATTTTTCTTTGGGGACAGTGACAAAGTGCCGCTCACCAGCAGGAAACTGAAGCACTGAAGTGTGTTCCATGTGCCATAAATCAACACTGCAGCCACAGGATGTCTCTCTGGTCCCAACATACCATCAATTTTTCAATAAGCCCCTTAAATAATGGAAAACGTGAACGGCGACAACAGTAATGAAAAATGAAATGTTTTGCACGCCAAGGATTTTAGAATAACACGGTTAATATGTTGTTTCTGTGGCTAAAGGAGCTTTTTAATAGAAATCTTCTGCCAAAAAACCCAGCATGTTTGCCCCCCAAACAAGCTGGAGAGGCTTTGTTCAGTCTTTGAGCTCTGTGGCAAATGTTTAGGAACAACCTGGTTCGAAACAGGGTTTCTTTTGTGGTTTTAAAATTAACCAAGACAACAAGTTGTGTGTTGCAGGAGCTGCTTGTACATCCACCCCAGGCTATCATTACACCTTCCCATCCCAGGGAGGGAAAACCCTCCATGCAAAGAGAGCTCTCCAGGAAAAAAAAAAAAAAAAAGATTTTTAAAAGGATGGTTTAAATCCCGGTCTGGAATAAAAAGGAAAATGATGAACTGGTCACGGATGAAGTGAACATCTCCCCACTGCTGCTCTTCCCCAGCCAGAAGCCAAGCTCAGCCATCTCTGACCTCTTTGTATTTTCAGAATAAAGGGGAAAAAATAAGCCAAGGTTGTTGTAGTGGCACCTGAGCAGTGAAGCACAGAAGCCCTGGGAGGAGAGAAGCAAAGGGAGGAGCAGCTCTGAGCTGCCCCTGCTCTCTAACCCAAGGCCAATATCCCAACAGGAAATGTTTCATGTCTCTCCACCACACTCATTAGACAATTCTGAATAAATAAATAAGCTAAGTATTTCTTCCAAGCACCCAACTCGATCCCTTCTCCCTCCTTGCCTTCTGCCCCCCCTTAAAAAATAAAAATAGAAAGAAATAACAGACTTTTCTGATTCTTTGGTAAACCATTTCGCACCTCATGATCAAAAATAGTAAGCAAAAGCTGAAACAAAGTTTTTGCTGTAGCACATTGCAAGATATTTGTTCTGAAATATTTTTGCTAAAAATTAGTCCATTACTGAGCTGTAAAATGAATCCAAATGCAATGAACTCTTTAGAATCCATCACTCACCAATTAAATGTTCTCACAGAGGAGCTTGCTTATCCTATCAGGAGGTAAAACTGAGGCATGATTTTTCTAATTTTCTAAGACACAAGTTGATGGCTCCCAGACTCCCCCAGTGATGTAGAATTTCTCTGAATTTAAAGTAGCCCAAGTATTCCTTTCAATCCATTTAATATTCAGATTCTTGTATGAGCTGTTACACTGCTGATGCAGAACATGCTCCCTAAATAAATCCTTTCCAGTTATTTTCTCCCATATCTGGTGTTTTTCACACATGAAGAAGTCACATCTCTCCCACATCAGGCACTGAATCTTTCACAGACATGCCAAAGGGACCAAGAACTCTGCAGGTTGTAAAGGTTCGGAACATTATTGTTAAAATAACCTGGGCAGGACACACCTTCTTAAGAATAATGTTGCTTATGGATATTATTCCCTGTTCACAACTGCTTTCCTTCCCTTTTATTAAAAGCTCCTGAGGAAAAAGATGGGTTCACTCTGTTATTTACTATCAGGACCCCATCATTCACAGAGTGCAAACTCCTTGACTGTGAAAACTCATTTTCAATGCAGTTCCTACTTAAATGGGAGGAAAAATATGCAAGCAGCAAGTGTTAATTACAAGGAAATTGGAGCATGTGTTAACGAGCTACAACAATTCAGCTTGCAGCGCTTTGACAAGTCAGAGCTCAGAAGTGAGAAACAATAATAGATTTTTCGTTTATTTTCCTGATGCTGTCTGCTCAGGGTATTTAAATGAACAGTGCAATAAAATATTAAACTGCCCAACTCTCAGGGTGTGAAATTCACAGGCCAAACACTCATCTGCCAGCGTGGCAGATAATTTTTTTAGACATAATATCCAATAATCTGCCACGACTGTCGCTCCGGATCGGGCTTTATCTGACGAGCAGCACCAGCAGCAAGGAGCTGCTCTGTGTAAAAAGCAAGTGCCACAGGGCACCTGAATTATTGCACAGCCCTTGCTGGTCACCACAGCAGCTCAGCAAGGCTTGAGCAGGGTGTTTGTTCATTCTTTGCAGGCTGGAATTCAAGAGGAGAATGTGGGACGCAAAGCACACGTGGGAATTTCCCCCGGGCCCAGAGAACATTCCAGCACAAGGAGGGACAGAGTGGGAAAGGCTCTCAGGGCAGGGACAGCAAACAGCTCCAATCCCAGTGCTGCTGAGGCTCTGCACAGCTCCAGGAGTCACAGCAGGGCATTCCTTTCATGTCACCTCACCCACATTTCCAGTCACCCAGAATGTTCACCTGAGTGCCTCTCCAGGTCCTTGGTTAATTCACAGTCAGACTGAGCCAGTTAAGGATGCTGCAAACTCACACCCACAGCTTCAGAGCATCAGCCACAGGGAAAAAAATCAGGATTTCCAGAGGAGGATCTTTATAGATTCTCCAATTACAGCCAACCACTGGAAAACATATTAAAAAAAAAACCCCAGAAACATGAAAATGTTTCACCCCTGAGTCTGAAAACAAAAAGAATGATCTTGGAATGTGCAGTATCATCTTTTCCCTTGAGCTGTCTCTGACACTTCTCTGACCTCCTGATGAGCCACCACACAAAGCCACCTGGAAACTAAGGAGGAAAAAAACTAATAAAAAGAATAAAAACTCTTCCTTTGCTCAGGAGATCCACAGAGTAGCACAAGAACAGTCACAGGGAAGGGGGGAAGAACCTGCTCATTCAGCCACAGGCTGCCAGATCATCTCCTCTAAGGTCTCAAAGCATCTCTAACATTGGGATTGTCCCTAATTTCCCAGAAATCAGGAAAATCACTCCATAATTGGTGTGTACATCTGGGATCCTGTCACATCATTTAAGAAGGAAAACACATTTTGCAATTATCCAGATTATCAGTTATTGTCCCCAAAGACAAAACTTTATCCTGGCCTGCTGTTGGTAACCAAGCAGTGGGGAAAAAACAACCACCAAAAATAACAAAATTCAGGCAACCCAAGGTCAAAAAATTCTAAATTAAAACCCCCTAATAAATCATTAAAGTTTAGGAGAACTTCAGCTACCCAACACTTCAGTTATTCCTTTGCAGAATCCAGCACTGTTCTGGCTGTGAGTTTGCTGTAGTCTCTGTAATTCCACAAGAAATGATCCTGCCAGGGTGTGAACTGCCAGCTCCATCTGCAAATTTACTTTGGCAGAGTTGGATTGAACTGATGACATTAAAGATAAATATTAGATACCTGGTTATACAAAAACTCTCACTCCAATTATTTTTGTATGGAGTTTATCATTCCTTTTGCTATTCACAACAATTTCACAACAGTGCCCAAAGCAGAACAAAGTGTTGTGAGGGAATGGTTAAAATCTTCCCTCTCAGAGAATTTTACAGCTATTTCTATGCCCAAGTCAATGGGAAAAGCAAACTGTAGACTTCAGGAATCACATTAAGATTTACAGGAGCTCTTGGAGCTCTCAGAAGCACCTCAGATAATTGTATTTTTGGATGACTGTGAGAGCCTCAACAGCCAGACAGTTTATATGACTGATACTGAAATGATAGAAAATTGAGAATTAAACTGAAAGTAGATACTATATATGATTAATGGGGAAAAAAACCACCTAAATAAGCTGAGATAAAGTTCAAACTAGTGCAGGGGAAGAGCAAAAAACAAGCAAGGAAGAAATAGTAACAGACAAGTAGAATGAAATTCTATCTACATTTATTAGGTGCAAATGTTGAAATGAATAATTTGGGAGCCATTAGAATTCAGCTCTTTCAGAGCACATGCTCCCCAAATCATGGCCCATCAGACAGAAAGATTTCCATCAGGGGAAGGAGGAAGGAGCAGCTTTAAACCTGGCCAGGAGCCTTTCCTTCCAGAGAGAAACAAAACCCCAAAGGGTGCCTGTGGGGTCAGAGCCCTCTCAGGGGCAGCTCCTGGCACCTGCAGGGCACTGCTGAGTCCAGAGTGCCAGGACAAGCCCCAGGTGCCCCTCAGGGGCTGTGTCACTCCTGCTCCCTCACCCTGCTCTCCTCTGAGGCAGAAGGGTGCCAGGATTCTGTCCCCAAGCCCTCCCCAGCTTTGGGGTCCCTCACCTGCTCTCACAGCACCACTGCAGCTGTCTGGCTCAAAGAGATGAAAGAGGAAACCTCTCCCGTGGGAGCAGAAAGTGAGCATCATGATTAATTTACAATTATTTTGTAACTTACTCCTGAAATGCCAAACCTGCTGAAAGGCCTCTTCCTTTCCATCCCACGGATGCTGGGCATTAGCTGCAGTCAAAACATCTAAAATTGGATGACACATTGAAACGTTCTTGTTTCCTGCAGCATTTGAAGGCTGTAACTGTGTCAATTACATTCTCTAGCACTAAAATGATGCACAAAGTTAATGTTGATGTAACTTTAAAGAAGAAATTTCTGTCATAAATGACACAAACAGACCCCTACACCCTGCAAATATTTACACACAGGAGTAAATCTCTTCTTCAAAGCCCTCCTACAGCTGTCAAGAGCAACATCAAGGAGAATATTACTCTTGATGAAGCATTTATCCCTGCATATAACACAGAAATACACCCAACAGAAAAAGTTCAGCATTTTTATGGCACTTAGATAATTCCTCAGAGCCCCATCTGTGGTGCAAAGAACTATTTTCCTATTTCATTTCAAATTCACCTTTTAATTGCACGAACCTAATGGTTTCCAAGTTTTCCTCCACACATGATACAAGCAAAAAGACGCTGTGGAATGTTTCTCTCTTATCTGGATATTGTCATTTTACTGTCTCAAACTTCTAAAAACAAGCTTTTGGCTGGGGAGGAAATCAGACAGCATCAGACCTAGTGGGGAAACCCTGCACTTGCTCAATGTCTGTGGCTCTTACATAGTTCCAGATGTTCAGAACATTAATAATGCACTAACTCAAAACCTCTTTTTGAAACTTTAGAATGTGCAAATTGCATTAAAACCTCTTTGCCCTCATTAATGGTATTGTTACAATCCCAGTACTCTGGAAAATGTTTTTTGGCATTTGTTTAACTTTGTGATATTGCCATTTACTCATTTTAACAGCCAGTGCTCAAATCTTAATGCTTTTAATAGGCTGAGCTAAACAGACTACCATCCTTTGGAAATTTATTGAAGTAATTTATTAAATAAGTAAAAGTTGTCTGAAAGCAGCATTGCTTTGTTTTATTGATGGCAGAAAAAATGGGTTTCTTATCATTTATTTACAAACCCACGTTTCAGGAAAGTTTTAGAAACGAAAATATTGTCTTTTCAGAGTTCTATTCATTGTGTCCAACTGAAGCACTTCCCAAAACCAAGGATTTCTACCAATCTCATGTATCTCAATAAGAAAAGGCTCTGTCTGAAATGAAGAAGAGCCAGACATTGAGAATTAATCATGACATGATATCCCTCCCTCAGCCTGTCATATCTGAGGCTGCCACATTTACCTCAGGCCAGGGTTTAAATCCATGTGGACACAGCCAGAGGTTAAACTGAGGTCCCTCCTGTCGATCCCAAAGAATTCCCCTGAACCTGAAGGTTCTCAGTCTGTTGAAACCAGCTCCACACTGCTCAGAGTTAATTACTATTGTTAATTCCTGCCTGTCTGGAGCTGTGGGAGGGTGCCAAGAATGGTTTGTCAGCACAAGGGCAAACAACACCTGCCTGAGACTCCTCTGCAGCTTTGGTGGATACCTGACACAGGGAGAGGGAGCCAAGCAACAGAGAGAGGAGCTCCAGCCCAAAGGGATTTGCTGTCACCCAATCCTGGCTGTTCCCACTGCAGCAAACACCATCAGCCCAGAGAGCAGCAAAATGGGACGAGGCTGACAGAGCTGCACCTCTGAACTAGCAGCTCCTCAAGTGAGGAGACAAATAAAAACTCAGCTGTGAAATCTAGCATTTATTTTTGCAAGTGGCAAAAGCTGCTGGGGGTCATCACTATAACCTCACCCCAAAATTGTCAAGGAAAACAGCTAGTGCACTGCAGCGTTAATCATTTAGATGCTAATTTATGCTAATTGATCATGGAATAGTTTGGGTTGCAAGGAACCTTTAAACGGGATCCAGTCCAACCTCCCTGCAATGAGCTTGGGTTTTCAGGCACAGAATTCTTATCAGTTCCTAAGTTTTCCTGTTGACAACACTCATTCAAACCCTTTTCAACTACAGCTGTATAAATTTTGCTTCCAAGCAAGGACTCCTCAATTAGCACATTCAAATTAACCAACAATGCCTCAGAGAGCACAACAAACCAAACCACCATTAACATCATTGTTCAGAGCTTCTTTTGTTAAAAAATAATTTTAAAAAAAGCTACTAAGAAAGGTCAGTTAATTCATCATGATGGATTACCCCTAAAATTTATAAGCATTAGCATTTTTCTCCTTGCTGGAGAGGCTGACTTTGATATGACACATATTGAATGAATCATCCAAGATGCAGGCACCAGGCAAGATATATCTTAATGCAGACAGGTTGGCAACATGAGCCCTAATGGGCCTTATCTTAATCTTGTTTAAAAGCATCTTAGATTTCTGAGCAATCTTTTCACCTTCTGATATTCTCTTTTATAGAGTGTTTTTTGCTGGAGTTGCTACTGATTTTCACGTAAATGCATTTTTGTTGCATAGGATCACCGGTTTGAGGAGCCTTAAAAATGATGGAGGTTTGGAATTTAGTGAATGTTAAGATCAAGGTGATTTTTTAAAAAGTCAATGTGCCACAACTCCAACAATGACACTAAAAATTTCCATGTTGTTTGTGAATTACCCCACATGAACCTTCACAGCTGTTCATACCAGACACCCATCAAATGTGGGGATGTACAGCTGATGGGTTGTTAGCCCATCCATATATTTTCCTCCACTCCATTAACACCATATATTTACCATAAATATATTTTAAACAGTGATTCTTCAATTAAAAATATATTTACTCAAATATCTGATTAAGATAAAGGGAAATTTCTCTACTATTGCTTTTTTCCCCATTCACACTCCAAACTGAAATTCAATGTACATAGCAAACTAAATTCCAGCTCCATCAAATTACCTGGATAGAAAGTGCTTAAAATTCAGAGCATTGTCCTCAGCCTTCCAGACAGGAAAAGAAACCCTTTATTTGTCACTTATTCCAAAGTTGAAACTTCAATTCATAAAACAGATTGAGCCATCAAAAAATCTGCTTAACTCATAACAGTGAGGTCCATGACCACGTGTGTTAATCAGATCTTGACAGCCTTGAAAAATTCCTTTGAAGGCTGCAGCTTTTTAAAGAGGCAGCAATTTCCTGTGAAAATCACTTCTGAAATGCAAATATTCTATATGATGATGAAAGAACAATATCTTGTTTTCCCTGTACTAACATGCTTACATTATTCTGTATTTTCAACATATTAATCTCAGACTTAAAGGCAACGCAAGCCCGAATAAAAGTAGTAGGAAGAAAAAGGGCATCCACAGAAAAATATTGGCAATGTGATTTTAAAATATCATCCTTCAATTGTCTGCAATTTCTATTTATCAATACTTTGCTGGGCTCAGGGATTGCTCCTACAAAGAACAGAACACTCAGCGTGTGCAGGGTGACCTTTCAGTGAGGCAGAAGGGCAGGGAGGGGGAAGGTTCCAGAGCTGGCCAGCAATTGTTTTCCTCCTTTATTAAATGTCATTACAAAGTCTCTCTGTACTTGCAATTCACATTACTATTCTCATAAAACCTTTCATAAATATTTGTCAGGTCTGGATATGGAAGATCAACTCTCCAACGTGACACACTTGGAAAGGTAACGCTGGGAATTGAAAGATGCTCCAGTTCAATTCTTAAATAAATTGGAGATTTCTGGTCAGATCATTTCCTTTGCATGGAAGTGCAGAGTTTTGTGAGGTTAAATAAATTTATGGTCAGTAATCTGGTTTCTTCAGGGGCTTACATTACCTGGTCTGATGTGGTCACCTAATGGTTACTGTCAGGAATTGCACTGTGCTTCCAATTCCTGAAGACACCCAGGCAAGAAACAACCCTCCCTTTGCAGCCTGCCAGTTAAACAATAAAAGATGAAGGGTTTGTAAAAAAAGAATAGAAGGTTTTTATTTCATTTTGTAAAATGTTCTCTGTTTAGGAGCCTTAGGGATGAGGGGAAAGGTCTGAAATTCTATTCCCATCATGGTGGGCTTTTTAATCATTTGGTAGGATTTTTTTGAGATGTCTTTGTGTTTTGTCTGTTAAGATAATTTTTAAAAATCATAAGTAATCATTCAAAATGTAAAAAGTCACACCCTTGCAAGCACTACAGGAGAAATGAGTGCGAGTTACAGAATTATCTTGCAGGTTTATATTCCTGTTCCTGACCATAAACAACAGTAACAACAAATAGAGAAGAAAGCAGAACTACTGGGAGATCCAGATTAACCATAATTAGACACCTGTTGTCAGTGAAATTAGATATTACATAGTTTGAAATGGAGAAATTTGATTCTTTTCAGCCAGTGTCAGTGAGCAATTCCCCTGACTAAAGAAAAATACACTCCAGTCTCCCATGCAGTGAAATGGAAGAAGAAATGAGGGAAGGAGAAATTAACTGGACGAATTCTGCATTCTGATAGCACAGAGAGAACATGCAAAGGCATTCTTGCTGCTGAGTTATACAGAAAGTATCATTTCATTATGTGATTTTTAATTTTTTTCTTAACGAACAATTTCTAAACCCTCAGGGAAACAACACAAGGAAAAATTATGGATCTGCCTGGTTTTATGATTGAAATGATTGTCTGTGTTAATAGGTACATCTGCTGAGAAAAATCAAACCTGTTTGCTCCTGAATGCCAAGAAGTAACAACATAATCCCCCTGTGCTCTCACAATCCATGTATTTGACAAACATTTCTGTACGTCGATGTAGAAAGCAGCAGATCACACAGCGCCCTTGCACAGGCGCGTGCTTTGAGGGGAAGAGCAGCAAGTCAGATTTCCTTACCTTGTAGGATGGCAAAAAGCACAGAATGCCTTGGCCAAGAGTCTGACAGACAGAGAGCAGCAGGGCTCCCACCTCATCCTGGAACTCGAAGGTCTCGGCGTGCTGGAAGGTGGCGCACAGCTTCCGCCCGCTGGGGCCCGCGCCCACCGTGCCAACCCAAACCTGGACAGGGACAGGGACACAGTCAGCTCTGCACCAGGCTCACTCGTGAAATGTTAACTGGGAAACAACTACTGAGGTACAGCTGAAATTCACTGCAGTACAGGAAGTGCAGGAATTGGTAAGAGGTGGGTGTTGCCAATACAGCAACAGCAGCTTTTCCAGGGAAACGTGTCTAAAAATTGCCTCTTTATTCATTTGAAAATGTCCTTTTTCATTGCATTAAGCCAAGAAACAGGACCTCTCTTTTAACTGATAGAATGGGTTTGCCATCACTTTTATTTGGTTTTCAGGAGAGGGAACAGCCATGCCTGGTTTACCTGGGAATTCCTGATAATGTGATTCGCCTCCAGCTGAATGGAAAACTTCACACCAAGCTCTGAGGAAAAGGAATCCATGGGAGAGAGCGTGCCTGATGTCAGAACAATTGTTCTAACTTCATTTAAGTCAGAAAAAGCCTAGGGGGGAGAAAGAAGAGCAGGAATTTAGAAAATCAACACAATCCCCTTCAGATCTGATGTGTCTTTGTTATTGCTCAGATTATTTTAGGCTTTCTTCACACTCAGCTCACCACAGCAGGGTTCAAGCACCAAAAATTCAGCATGTGCACAAGGGTTTTCTGCCTTGAACTCTTTCTGTGCTTGGGCCTGGTGAACAAGGAACTTGTATCTGCATCATCACGTTGGTTTTCAGTCATCCAGGTGTAAGTTTGTTGCAGAGCAACCCTGTAATCATCTGCAAACCTACACAGAGAGAGAAACATCAGTAAAAACGAGAATTAAGCAATCAAACTGTGAGCATTCAGCTCATGAGTGCCAGACCTGACCTGCTGTTCTCTTTGAAGAGGCAGGAAAGGACCATGAACAGGCCTTTGAGCACGATCTGTGTTGCAGGGCTCACAACTGGCACCTCAATAAGCTCCTCTCTCCCATGCATAGATATGTTTTCTTCTTTTTCCAGGACAGCAGCAAGATGTTTCTGCAAGAGGCAAATGCCATATTAACACTCTAAGCATCTTCTCAAAACCAAAGTTAATAAAGATACAAGACTGTCAGCTGACTGCTTTAAAAGTTCATTTAAAATACCTATAAAGTCAGAGGGAAAGGGGCAAAGAAAGGCCAAGTGAAAGGGAGCAATACTTTCAATTTTTAACAATGCTTTAACATATCTGGCTTACACAGAAAGGAGGGGTCAACTTGAAAATAGGGGAAAAATATTTCAACACTCAATAAAAATGCAGCTGGATAGAACAGGCAAAAATATCACTTGGCTCAATGGTTCAATTTAAATAATTGTATGTGAGCAATTTTATCCTTCAAAACATTGATTCTCCACAAATTCCAGTAGCTTGAGTGGATTACTCCTGGTTTTCATCAGGGAACATTTTCAGACAGCTTTTCAGTATTGCAGTAAATGAAAAGATCTGTTTGCATTTAACTTACGTGCACTTTAAGATGTTTAACACCATCAATACTATGCATGGTGGTGCTCATTTATACAGCACACAACATTACCTGTAAAATGGGAAAAGTAATCCCAGTTATTCCCATTTTGTGCAAAAAGCTGAGCATTTCTTTGCCACTCCACACCTTACAGGCAGTTTCATAGGCTCTCTCCACCAGCTGCCCAGAGCTCTCCTGCAACCAGCTGAAAGAGAAAAAAAAAAGCAGAAATCACTTCAGCATTGATTTTAGAAGTTTAGAGACACTTGGCACGCACAAAGCAAACCTCAAAAATTGCACCAGACTTCTAAGATGATGATAAATGTTTTACTACATGTAAGGAGAGAGATTCTGCTTTTCCTTTATGCCTGTTTTTCACTGTTGAACTCCTGTGGAACTGCCTTGGATGCAGCTCATTGAAATGAGAAGAAAATGTCTCCCCACATGTTTATATTTCATATAATAGACAACAAAGAAAAGGAATTAAAATGTAATTTCCTCTTCTGATATGTCAGGCTCATTCAAGCAAGACTTCTGCTGCATCTCTAAAGCCACTCATCACTGCTCCAATTGCTGCAGGTTGGTTTATCATCCCTGTCAACTGCTGACTTGCCAATGAAGAACAAATCCTGAGGCATGCAATGAACACTTTTCATATTTACACATGGAAGGGGAAGTGGGGCAATAAAAAGTGCACATTTAAACCCACCCACAGGTATTGGCAACTGCTGCAACTTGAAGCAGAATTATAATTGTAATACAATGCAAAATGTGAGTGCTAGAAGCATGAGCTAAACGTGGAGATGATCTCATGTGTGGCAGAGCTGGGGCTTTCTCTGAGTGAGCACATCCTCCTTCATCCCTGCAGTGCCACAAGACCTTGCCTCTGCTGGAAAAGCAGGCAGCTCCCTCCCTCTCTCCCTCCCAGGAAAGGCTGGAGCTGTCTGCTCCATCAAAAGGCGGGAGGCATCAGAAAGACAGCTGTCAGTGCTGCAACAGCTCAAAATATTTACCTGCAAAACCAGTTCATCATTATCAACTCAAGAGCAAGGCTCTGGGACTGTTTCAGTTCTAGATTTCCTGCCCTGTCACCACAAATAATCTGAGCCATAGAACAATTAAAATATAACTTCCCTTCTGCCAGGTGAAATGCAAACAAAACCCCACCAATACTGCCACAACAATCACTTCTTTGGCTATAATTTGCTTTATCTCATTAAGGAATGGTGATCACTAACGCAGGCAGAATATGGCCACAATTCCTCAAATGTAACATCAAAAAGACCTGGAACTGAAATTAGGACAAGGTCCCTATGACAGGAATTAAACAGATTTACAGTGGGTAAAACACTTCAGGAAATGTAAAATGTTTCCCTGTTATGAACTTCAAACACCATCACATACTTTTGAAATAGTAAATGCAAATACAAACTTAAGACAGTGCCCAAATAACACCAAAAAACACCCTCAATTCTCAAATAAATTCCATCAAACATTAAAGCATTTACTTGCAAAGCCTGTTAAATTATTTTTAGAGCTAAGCAGGAAGCATAAATAAAATTAGCTTGATTCCCAGAAAGGTATCTCTGGTTTTGAAATGAAAATTGCTGTACGCAGTATTTCCAGGAAAAGAATGAATGGATGCTGCACACATGCCTTCAATTCCAGGAAGAGTATTTGCTGCTTCCCCCAGTACCAGAAAATTCCACTGTTGACACAGCATATTCCATTGATCAGTCCTGCTAAATGTGCCTCTCAGCAGCAGAGCCTGCCAGCACACCTCCACTGGTCTGCCTGCAAATTCCTCACAGAGGTCACTGCAGCACCTCCGTGGCACTAAGCCCATCCTTAAGTGCTTTCTGGAATGAGGGCCCAGGATCTTTACAAGTAAAATAAGATTTGGTTTTTTTTCCCCTAGCTCCCCATGCATTTGGCAAAGCCATGGCACTGTGCAGGAGCATTTTACCTGTTACTGGCTATTTACACCCAGTCTTCTGCTTTCCAGCAAGTGCTTTTCATGCTGCTGGCAGATTTGCCAGGACAATCAACCTTAGTTTTCCTGATAAGGTTAAAAAGCTTGAGGCAATCAAACCTTCAGCCACGCTGTTCTTATCTTTTACTAAAGTTTAACATTTGAAATATCCAAGGTAGAAGAATTGGCTCCTGCCAAGCAGAAAAAGTCCTTTGTCTGTGTGTGACACAAATATTAACTCTGAGAAGAGTGAGGATGGGAGAGTGAACTCCTCCTGTGCTGTGCAGCAAAATGAAGGTACTGCACACACTGAACTCAGTTAACTGCAAAGCCACTTGTAGCATTATTCACTTTTGCTCTGCTGCCTTGGCCAGTTCTACTTCACCCAAAAGACTTTGCCTTGGACCTCTTGTTTCTTCCTGAGCTTCTGTCCATTTGCTTTTGTTACATCCCCTCTCACGATTTTTAACTTACGTTCAGCTCTTCCCCTTCCAAGAAGCTGTTTCCCAGGGAAAACAAAGAGCATGACTGACAAATTTACTTTCAACTATGAAGAATTTGCTGGATTCCAATCTGATTCCAAGTACAGATTCCAACCCTTTCCAAATACTTCCTGTCCAAGGCTCTGGAAGCATGCTATAAACATGAAGTAATATTTGACAAAATAATGCTACTATTATTTGTCAAATAAGCAAACAGAAATGTGTGAAATACAAAAATTCACCTTAAGAAAATTTTCATACTGAGCTTTACAAAAAAAGCCTATAAAGAGCAGCACACCATCCAAGAGCACAAGACTTTTCAAAAGAGAACTTCAACATTTCCATGTGAGACCAGTAGGGTTTTTTTTAACAGATCAAACCCTGTGGATTCCTCAAATGAACACAACTCCAACAACTGCATAGTTTTAAGGGTACATTTGTTGCATTTTATCTGACGTGACAGAGTAACTTACACCATCAGAGGGAATCTGAAGGTGATTTTAACAAACATGAATGGACACAAAGCAATAAAAAGGTGCCTTACTTTATCAAGGAGCAGCACACAGCTCGGAGGGGCTCATGATGCTCCTGCCTGATGCTGTTGTTGACCATGACATCGAGCTCCTCCCGGGCAGCTTGGAGCTGGCTCTCGGTGACCCCGAAGCTCACGGACTCCCGAGCACAGTCCTCAATGTTGTGGGCTTCATCCAAAATGACCACTTGGTCTTTTAGCTTGATGTCCATCTAAAAAAGAGAATTCTTGTCTAGTAAAACAGAGTGAAAGACATGAGAAACAGCAACTAACAGGAGCCTGTTAAAAAATGCGTGTTCTGCATCACGGTGCAGATGAAGCTTTTCAGGGTTTGAGCCAATTTCCACAACCTAGAAAATATCCAAGGGGGAAAAAGCCCAGGAGTTATTTTATATAAATAAGTAGTATTTATAAGTATAAGTATTTATATAAATAAGAAGTATTTTGGACAGGAATGGGATGTCAGCTGACCACATAATATTCAGTAGGTAATTTCATTTTAACTTCAGCCCTTGCCACTTGTCACCCATACACTTACACTGTCACGGATCTGTGGGTCCAGGAGATAATTGTAAGGACAGAACACGATGTCTGCCCCCACCATGAGCTCCCTGGCTGCAAAGTAGGGACAGGCACGAAGCTTCCTGCCCAGGCTCACCAGGTCCTCAATGTCCCAAGCCTGGTACACAGGCTGCAGGGTGTGGTGCTCAGTGAGCTTGTGAACACCGTGGTAATAAGAGCAGGACTTGCCCTGAAAGCAAAGAAGTGCAGAGACTAAGCAGGTACAAGAAATAATGAAAACCAAACAGGCTAAAATCCTCCAGTGTTCCATGCATTTGGCTGTTTCTTGGAAACATTTCTAACAGCTGCTTTTTATGCCAGACAATAACACGTCATGTCAGGTGAATCCACATTTCTAAAATGAACATCCATAAAGGACACTTCTTTCCTTCATTTATAAACTCAGAGATAATTTAAGTCTTATTACAACGTTAACCTGGCATAAATCTTATTCCTGTCATCATAAATTTTTGTAGTATTGCTACTGTGTATCAGCATTTTCTAACAATTAATATTTAACTTTAATGTCACCAGGTGGCATTTAACCAACATGATATAAAGCAGTAAAAAATGTTACTCATTGCAGCTGTTAAATCTGACTTTGTTTAGTGGGTGCTCATCTCAAACAAAATTACTCACGTGTTTTCCTTCCAGCAACTCCACACACATTTCATTCCTGTTACTGCTGTTGGACACCACTGGATGAATACAGGTATAATCCCTGCTGGAAAGGATTGTCATGGGGACACAGGAATATGCTGTTCTCTTCAGCTCCCTGCTGATCTGGGTTATTTGCTTGTGTGTTCGCGTCCCAAAAAAAATTTTGGGAACACACAACTGATCTCCGTTTTCTTTCTTCTTGGTGTGGCTGGGATCTTTATCAGCTTCTTTCCCAGAAGAACAGGAGCACTCAGTGCAAGGGCCAGGAGGCTGCAAACCAAGACAGAAAAATGATTCACAAAATCCCACTGTGAGATGAATGGGTTAAATCTGCTTATGGTCTGGGAAGTGCCCTCTGGGATAGCTGGTTCAGTCACCAGGGCCGCCCTTCAAGCAGCAAAAAGCTCTAAAATGTTAAAAAGCACCACATCCTTGTGCCTGGCAATCCCTACAAAACACCTTCCAGCAATCACAAATTTATCACAACCCAATCAGAAAGAATTATTAATCCAGTGGAATACCTGCACATGTGACTAATGCAAATAAAGCTTCTCACATTGAAGCTCAGGACACTCCTGTTAAAAGGCAAGAGTCCAAGAAATCTTGGAACAGACACTCAAATTAAACCAATTTTTTTCCTTAAAGCAAGCAGAAGAACTGCAGACAGTTCAGGAACTCTGTGTGCAGATAAAACAGACTACACCACACACTCTCCATTAGAAACATGTTTGCTGTGCCATTCTGCCAAAGGCCACGGAGTAACCAGGAGAATAAAAGGAACACAGAGAATAATTCTAAACAGAACCTAATCCTGTAAAATATTTGTTAAAAGCCTTTTTTTTTTCCCCTTCCTGAGAAGCACCGTCACTCAGAACATGAAATACTGGAACAACTGACATGAAATTGTCACAATGAATTTGAAGAGACACATAGGAAACAGGGAACTCAAGTGTAACCACGTCCAAACACACCTCTCCTGAAAAATAAAGAGTTCTCCCAGTGCAAAGAGTCTGTATTTGGGCTCCAGGTGGTAGTGCAGGTACCAACCTGTAGCTGCCCACTGCAGCACTCCTCCCTCCCCTGACTTGTATCAGGGAGATTATCCATTATAAACAAATGCTAAGTCACCGTGTGTGTTACACCACAATTCTGGGGATCGAGCTGTCCTCAGCTTCCCCTCCAAGGAAAAGCAAGTTTGTGTTTCCCTCAGCCCCACTCAGCCTTGTCTGCCATTAAATATTACAATACATGATAGAAAGCATGTAAATGTAACCCTCTGGAGCTGCCACTCACTGGGATAAAAGGTTCACTGATGTGCCAAATAAACAGGCCTCAAAGCAGATAAAGTTACACCCATGCTGGAATTGTTACATTCCCCTCTCAGGTTGCCAGGAACAGCAGATTTCATTACCCTGTGCTGCCACATTAAATAGCCAGTTCCAAATATCCTGCCTTCTATATTGAATAATTACTTATTCACTGAAAGGATAAAAAGAAGAGTTATGAATGGGGCTCTTGTCACCAGGCAAGCAGGAAACAGCTGACATATGGTATATGTTACATACGTGCCATGCCCAGCTCTGTGCTCACACAGAAAGCTCCAGTGCAAATCCTACCTTGACATTTCTATCAGTTAGATCCCTGCTTTGCTCCTGGAAATAATGAAAACCACATTACAAAGGTAAAAATTAATTTAACTGAAGCACTGACTGCGTAGGGCCTTTAGGAACATGTCTGTTTGTTAATTTTGATCTGAGTCAGATCGTGTTTTCAGAGGGAAAAACAACACACGGGACATCAAGATGAGATTTCACCACTAATATTTCACTGCTGTGCTAAGCCAAACAAAAATAAAAGAAAAATATTAGGACTCATCAGGCAGCTGTTGTGCAAGAGTTCTTAGAACAACAGGAAAATGCAGCTCAAATTAATATATAAAAACATCAACAGAAGGTTCTCCTATGATGGGGTTAAAATACCAGGTATTCTTTTCATAAAAAAGAAATAAAGTGTTCTTATGCGTGAGGCTGATAAATTACAGTATTTTACAGGTGGGCTTAAAAGTTTGGTTTAAGAGGTTTGGAATTGGTATAATACTGGCATTAAGAAGCACTTTAGCCATTATTCCAGTACTAAAATGTTACCTTTAACTTTGAAAAAAGTTTTATGTTCAAAAAACACTCAAACCCACAATATTGAGAAAGTTGTAAACTCAGGCTGATTTTATAGGAAGTAGTTAAGAAATAAAACTGCCTGCAGTAGTCACAGCATTTCTGAAAGCCACAGACACCATTAACCCCAAATACATTAATAAATAAAACCTTTTTAGAAGGCCCTTTGTAATGAAGAAAAACTGTAGAAAATTGGTGAAAGCTTTGTTTAAAAGCTGAGTTCTTCACTTTCCACATTACTCAAGTGAGGCAGTTTGCACTTGAATCCTTAAAATACATCTTTACATTTTATTAAGGGCAAATTATTTTAATGCTGTATTTGTCTAAGAAGAGCCAACTGTGGATATCCCACATCAACACCTAATGTGGGGCTCCTCTCCCATTCCTACAGCAGACAGAAAGAAAACTCTCCATGAACAAGGGGCTTCCTTGTCAGTGATGCCCCAAAGCACAAAGTTTTACACTCACACCACAGAGATACTGGTTAAGATGTAACAAAATTAGAAAATGTTTCAATTTATCTATGAAGGAATTAGGGGAGGAGGCTAATTAGAAATAATTCATATTAATACAAAAGAACTGTATTTCCTAATACCCTCTGGCTTCAGAACTAAAGCTGTTTTCAGCTGTTGGAATCTGAGAGAGGGACTTTCATTCGGAAGAGGGCAAAAAAAGATCCTCCTGTACTTTCTGCAGTATTTAATCAGAAACACCCAGGAACAGATGCCATTAGAGATCAGATATCAGCCTATATGGACCTTAGGCTAATGCAGCTTGTTGGTACTTCTGTCAGGGCTAGATAAAACAGCCTATCACATCAATATTTATATGGCAAAAACGTGGAAGTCCGATTAAAAAAGGAATAATCAAGTCCACCACCCTGTACTGTGTGTAAAATAGGGCTAAACAAACACTGGGGCTGTGATCTTTGAAACACAAAGAGGTAAGAGGAGTTCTTCATATCTCCATCTACATTTCCCAGTTACAAAGCCACCTGAATGCTGCAGCAGTGAATGTCTCTTGTGTGAAATATCACACAAGCACAATCTAGGGAGATATCAGCAGTGACATTAGCAGAGCTTTTCAGCTGCTCCTTTGGAAGCTCTCAGAGAGAGAGCCCAGCATTCTGCTGCTGCTGCAGCCTCTTGATTAAAGCACACAAAGCAGCTGTTTATCCTCCCCCAGTCACCAGCAGGTGAACCCGGTTCAATATTTATCACAGGCTTTCACAGATCACTGCTAACCAAGCAAACGTTTTAATTAAGCTGGAACTTGCTTCAAAGAGCTCATTCAAAACGTCAATCAGCAGGAGAAGGATCAGATACGGTGTCAGGTGAGAGCATGTAATACAAATCCACAACTTTCTTCATCCCATCGTGGTAAATTAGCCCATTCTGGAGTCCAGACCCTGATTGTAACAGGCTGCCAGTCCCCTGGAATGTGTAACAGAAGTCACTCAAACCCCATTGTGCAGGTTGTAAGCAATATGTTAAACTGCAATGGGCTAGCACATTAAGACAGATTCTTTTCACAGTTGTTTTTTGATACCCCAAGTGTTTGTTACACTACTCTCCATTTACTGTTTACTTTCTTCCCCTGGTAGAAATGGGGATTCCTTAACCCAGCTGCCCCAGTTTCTCAGGCCATATGCTTTGACAGAAGTAATCAGGAGAGTACCCTGAGGGTATAATTTCCATGGAAGTGCCCTCCCTTGCAGGAGTTAACAGCAGAGGCCAGAGATGGATTCCCAGGCTCTGCAGTGAGAACAGCTTTGGCTCCTCAGCCACACGTGTGCAGGTGCTGTGGTGCAGCAGGGCTGGGCAGCTCCTCTCATGCTCTACAACACCAACCCATCCTCCCTCTTGGAGTACACACAGGGCTGGATAAGAAACTAAAGCTGCTTTAAGCAGAGGACTGTAAAACACAGGTTGTGGTTGCCTCAGTGAACGAGACAATGCTGTTATCACATTATTGTGCCACCCTCAATGCACAGCCCAGCAGGGGAAGGGTTGAACAGAAGCTCTGGTGGCTTCATTCCCTAAGCCATGCCAGAAAAGCATTTTTACACCTCACAGCCTGTGCTGTGATGCTCTTCCTGCTGTAAACTTAATGCAGATAAGGCTCAGAAGTACTAATGAGAAATAAGCCTTTACTTTCTGCAATTTTCTTGATACCAGACAAGTTCTCAGCCTACTAAGAGACAAGTTGATCACAGTAAAATAATGCCTTATTCTTTCATCCTTAAAAAAGAAACTTAAACAGAAATAACCCCCTTTTTTTTTTTAACTTAAACAGAAATAAGCCCCTTTCTTTCTTCTTAGGTTACTTCTTTCTAAAGATGCAGCAAACAGTATGCTGTTTAGTTTTTGATTTTCTTCTAGACAAGAAATTTCTAGAAGTTTGCAATCAAATTTGTCATGCACCCACACCGAAGTACCAAAGGAAATTTTCTGATCAGGAAGGATGAAAGGTCTTTTTATTTGAAAATCAACAGCACACTCTGGTGGCGTTTGGATTTCACGTTATCAATCGGAGCTCGGTGGCACAAAGCATTTCAAATCTTACTCAAAACATCTACAGAGCTCTCCAAAACTAATAAAAACTACCTCCCAAACAGCCTACAACACAGATTCACTTTTGTTAAGAAAATATTTAGCTCCCAGTGTCTTACAGTAATCCTAGAGCCTTGGGTTTCCTTTGTGGTTGCTACATCACTGACATAACTTGGCCTCTCACACTCAGCTCTCTACTGCCTCACATTTCTTCTTCTACTGCTTTTGCTCCAACAAATATTTACATAAAAATCCATTTTCAAACAGTAAGAAATGCAGCAAATGCCTAACAAAGCTGCAGAAACAGGTGCAGATCTGTATCCTCTGATGTGATACTTCTGCTAGAGAAAGTGGAAATAAAAACCAGCACACTGAGGAACCTTTGCATTAGCTGCAGTTTTTACTCAAACATCATTACGTTGCATTTCATGCATAACCCCTTCACATAAAACATTGTTTAAAACTGTTCTTGAACTAACACTCCTGATGTAAAAGATATTACTGAATTACTCACTGTTTGGGGAGAAAAAGTAGCATTTTTCATGCTTTTTTCAAAGTGAACAGTCAGCTCTCCATTTTTTCTCTGATTATAAACTTCTAAAGCATCAACCAGCTGCACTCCTTTTGCAAAGCAGGGACGTTTTCTAACCTGCTGGGGGAAGAAACAGTGTCAAAAGGCACTGGGCAGAGGGATGTGCTCACACTGGTTTTGTTTCAGCTCAGTCTCCTTTAGTAACTGGGCATCAATAGTTTAAGCAAATCTGAGCCACACAAAAGTCATTAGGGAAAGCCATAAAGTTTTAATTATAATAGTTATTGCTGAGCTTTTCTACTTTGCTTTCCAACTGTTACAAAACTTACAGAAATTATAATACCATCAACTGGGAATAAATATATTTTGGGGCTATTACTTGTTTAAATGTGAATAGAACAGGGTATAATGAAAATTTAGTGTAACAAATAACAATAAAAATGAACAGAACCCTGTCACTCTGAACTGTGACTGTGAGATGACTCAGTTATTTCCTACAGCCTCCTCTGTAGCATGAACTGGGATTTGGGAGTTGGGTTGATTATTTCAGTGCCCAGAAGTCTGCTCACCTGCTGCCCTGTTTCTAAAGGACGAATCCTTTTCCTGTCCACTTGAAAATCATCCTTCTCACTGTCACAAAGGGATAACTTTTTCTTGGCAGACAGTTTGGAAGCTAGTGTTTCCTTTTCCTTACCCTCTGTAATTAACAAAATAAAAGGGATGTCAAATTACTGGGGATGCATTAAATAAGGGCAACATTTTAAGACGAAACTACTACAAGAACAGTAACTGGTAGAATTACTATATATATATATGGTGTAGGAAACAGTGTCAGACATTTCTGGGCACATTAACCACAGATTTCATGCAGGGCAGAACCATGTCTGCTGCTGTGATGGTAAAAAAACCATCCCTGGCTTGAAAGCAGCAGAATTTGAGGTGCCTACAGATGAAGTTACCTGTGTTTGTCAGTGGGCTTCCAGGCTTTGTGCAAGCTCCTGTGTCAGGACAAAGGGCAGAGCAAGGAGCACTGGGAGCCCCAGTGGCTGCAGCCTCGTTGCTCCTGGGCTGGGAGTGACACTTGCAGTGACAGGGTGGGGACACCTTCCTGCCCTCCTTGTCACACGACGAGGCTGGCACTGCTCTCTCTGGGGGACAAAGTCATTTGTGTGTCACTAAAAACCGCTCCAGGCTCCAGAGCCACAGGGGCACAGCAGACAGGAGGAAGGTTCAGGTAACAGCCACAGGCTGAAGCAGCTGAGGGCACCCTCTGAAGTGCACAGAAAGGAAAACACCTCCCTCTCCCATCCACCACCCACAAGGGTTTTCCCAAACTTCCAGCAGCCACATTCCCTCATGGGATCTAAATCCAGCTTAGCACTACTGCTTTATGCTGCCAGTCAGGTAAGGTGTTCATGCTGCACCCAGACCTGAAACCAAAGGTTTACAAGGTCATGAAAAACAATTAATCCTTTTCTATTTTGTAATAAAGACTGTGCAGACACTAAGGCACTCACCATACAAAGCCTGCTGCCATGACAGTGCAGAACAAAGTAATGCCAAGCTCTTGCCACTTCCTGTGGGGCTCTCCAGCAAACAGTGCTGCCTGTTATTCAAGCCTTTAACAATCTTTGAGGAGAATAAAAGAAACAGAATTAACAGAAAACAAAGCAGATGTGTTTAGCTCATCTTAGCAATGATGTCCTAACATCCAGCCTAAACTTTCCCTGGTACATCTTAAGGCTGTGTCCTCCTGTCCTGTTGCTGGTTAAAACTTCTTAAAAATGTTTAAACAGAAATGCAACAATTCATTTTGAAAAGTTCTCCAAAAAATGCTAATTTATTGAAATATTACTCTACATAATTATTCTGTTTAAACAACGTGCTTTACTAAATCATTTCCCCCCCTAAAAACTTGGACATTTGTACACAACTGTTATTACAGCACACCTGGATAAATAACCACATATTTACACCACATGGAACTTTTTTTTTTTGGGATAAATGCTCCCAAATCCAAAATGTACCTCACCATTCCCTAAGCATGGTCGATACTGCACAGCACAGAGAACACTGAGTGGTTACAACTGAAATTCTCAAGATGCTGCAAGCTCTGAATTTAATGTGTCAGCTTGCTAAGTGCTGACAGAGATTTGGGAATTGCAAATATGGGAACACACAAGCTCCCAGTGTGGCAAGTGGCAGTATAAATTCTACTCACAGCATTCATCATGGCAAGCTGGGAGGGGTAAGCCTTGCAGGGGAAGAGGATCCTCACCCCCCCAATTGTATACTCTGCCCCATCAGAAGGCATTGCCAGGTTTTCCCTCGTTGACTTCAGGCTCAAAACTGCAATTCAAATACAGAATTAGGAACTCAGTGCTGCCAAATGAAGCCTGAGGAAAATGCAGCACCAAATAAAAACAAGAAGCTGGTAGCCTGATAACAGCTCAGGACATTAACAGCACTGGAATGCAGGAATTGATCCCACACATCATTTCAGGCTCTGTCCTCATTACAAGCAAGAGCAAGGTGCCACCAGCTAAAGAGTGACATCAGCAATTAAAATAAAAACACCAGGAGCTGCACACACCAGCTCAGATTCCATTAGTCAGACTGGAGACAGAACCCAAATCCACACAGAAAAAGTATTTTAGAATATTAAGTAACTAAAGCCAGCCAGTTTTTTATCTCTAGAGGTCCATCAGCTTAAACTGCAAGATGTCATAATGACAAACATACAGCAGCTTGTACATTTTTTTAACAACAAAAGACAAAACTGGACAGTGACTTTAAAAAGGAGATGTTTTAAGACATCTTTCTTCCACAAACAATACAGTAATTAGTCTGGGGGAAAGGGGAATCATTCACTTTACTATTCTGTGATTATTACCTTGAATATCTCTGGAAAATAAAAGCCAGACAATTTCCCTGTGTTAAAACGGTGAAAATACTGAACTAAAAATATTGAAGAGGCATAAACAGCTTTAAGAGACAACAGTTTTGAACAACATAGGGTTGTTTTTTTCTCATAGTTTTTCAACACTGGCAAATTAAGACAGCAACTTTAAACCGGCAGATTCCCTGGGATAAATTAACTCGCTGACTTGCGTCCTCATCTGACTTCTAATAATTAAACATATCCATCAAAAAAGCACCAATACATGGCACGATTCAGCTTCACCATCACGATTCAGAGCTCCCCACTAGGAAAAAGCAATTCTAGCAAAAGGAGATCGCTGACATGAGTTTACATCCAACCCCTCCTTCCAAAAGGAAAGGCCACCTCGCTCCAAGGCTTTTCCCCAGCCCATTCTGGGGGGAGGACTCGCTTAAACGAGCACGACTCCGAGCTAAGTTTGCCCCTGAGTTGGAGGGAGGGCCGGGGACACCGCAGAGACCCTTCGCGGTGTGACCACATCCACCAGGCGCGCACCGGGCGCTCCCCTCAGCGACACCTC